>CAEFZP010001392.1:1465000-1957500 GCA_903064625.1 Mallotus villosus | reverse complement strand
GTGTATATCTGTGTATCTGTGTGTGTATATATGTGTGTCTGTGTGTGTATCTCTGTGTGTGTATATCTGTGTATCTCTGTGTGCGTCTGTGTGCTTGTGTCAGTCCTTCATCCCTAATCCCAACTGCACGATGAGACATCCGACATCACACATTCCCTATCACTTCCATCTTCAGCATTCCTCAAAACACTCATTACTCTCTCACTTTCTCTGCTCCCCCTGCCGATCCCTCCCTATCCTCCCCCTGCCGATCCCTTCTTATCCTGCCCCTATCCCTATCCTCCCCCTATCCCTCCCTATCCCCCCCCCTCTATCCCTCCCTATCCTCCCACTCTATCCCTCCCTATCCCCCCCCCTCTATCCCTCCCTATCCTCCCCTGCCGATCCCTTCTATCCTGCCCCTCTATCCCTCCCTATCCTCCCCCTCTATCCCTCCCTATCCTCCCCCTCTATCCTCTGTCTCCTCCCTGCCCCTCTATCCTCTGTCTCCTCCCTGCGCCTCTAAACTCTCTCTTGTTCCTCCCTCACTCCCTTTGATATTTCCTCCCTCCTTCTGCTCCCGCTTCCTCCTCCCACTCTATCCTCCCTCTCCACATCCTCTTTCTCTCCAGGTGTTGGGAGACTATAACCGGCAGAACAAGAGTGCAGCCGAGGTCCAAAAGTTCATTAAGGAGATCCAGTCCATCTCCAGCGAGCCACTTGGAGACCACTTCTTCAACGTGTCGGATGAGGTGGCGCTCCTCACCATTGTGGATGCCCTGGGAAGCAAGATCTTTGCCCTGGAGGGTGGGTATCCAACCTGGCAACACAGCCTTGCTCCTGCCCACTATTATTTGTCTCTATGGGCCCTATTATTCCGAAGGTCATGTTGCCAGGTTTTCATTCTAGCCAATGAATCTACTACATATAGTTCAATGTTGATCAAGCACTACTTCTCTAGGTCTCTACTTCACCTAGCTACCACTGGTAAACAGACTAAACACGTCTCTCTCTACCCTAGCTACCACTGGTAAACATGTCTCTCTCTACCCTAGCTACCACTGGTAAACATGTCTCTCTCTACCCTAGCTACCACTGGTAAACATGTCTCTCTCTACCATAGCTACCACTGGTAACTACACCTCTTCCTTTGAAATGGAGATGTCCCAAGCTGGTTTCAGTGCTCATAGTACAAAGGTTAGTCCCGATATCACCCCCACACACACACTCTCTCTCTCTTTCTGTAATACCCGTCTCAGTTCAGCCATATCGTGTAAACACGTTTAACCAGGAATGAATGTTTGTTGGGTGGATTATAATAGTATAATTACAAGATTGTAATTTCCTCCCTTGGTCTCTCTGCTTCCTGTGTGACAGGAAGGAGTGCTTCTGGGGGCGGTGGGGGGCGTACGACTGGAACGGCACCGTGGTGATGCAGACAGCAACGGGCTCCATCGTCCCCACGACGACCAGCTTCGACGACCCCCTGGACACGGGGAAGGAGGCCCAGACTGGTTACGTGGGTAAGATGGCCACACATGAACGCACACGCACGCACGCGCTCACTCACGCAAACACATCCACGCTCGCATTCACACGTGCATGTGCGAGTTTGAAGCGTGCGCCATAGTAGCACGCTCCCATAAACAGCCGAGCTCTCTCGCGGCAAAATGTGGCCTGCTCGGCCAAGTCCTGAGGGATTCGCAGCTGGTGGATAAACAGTAAGGAGTGGAGGAACTTCTCCCAGCAACGTGCTCTGTCTGACTCAGACGGGCCACATGCACTCACATGCACACGTCCTGCTGCTGCCTTATATAGGCCTGTGAAGATGTGCAGAATCTGGAGACTTACACTGACATCACCTCCTTCTGTCTGTGTGTGTGTGTGTCTGTGTGTGTGTGTGTGTGTGTGTGTGCCTCCGTGGCTGTGTGTTTCTGTGTGTGTGTGTCTGTGTGTATGTGTGTCTGTGTGTGTGTGTGCCTCCGTGGATGTGTGTTTCTGTGTGTGTGTGTGTGTGTGTATGTGTGCCTGTGTGTTTCTGTGTGTGTGTGTGTGCACCCTGCAGGCTATGACGTGCAGTCAGCCAACAGTCGTGACGGTGTGTTGTACATAACGGGAGCGCCCAGACACAACCACACGGGCAGGGTCATCATCTACCGGCTGGAGGGCGGCAACGTCACCGTCACTCAGGTCCTGAAGGGAGAACAGGTGACAAACCGTCGTCGTGACACATCCACCTCCATAACGTTCACACCTCGAGCCACTTCGCCGTCCTCCTCGTAATCACCTCCATAACAACGTCATCGTCGTCGCTCTTAAAGAGTTTGTCCATGTGTGTGTGTGTGTGTGTGTGCGCATGTGTGTGTAGATTGGGTCGTATTTTGGCAGTGTGCTCCAGACTGTGGATGTAGACAAGGACTCGTACACTGACCTGCTGCTGGTTGGAGCTCCCATGTTCATGGGCCCTGACAGAGACGAACAAGGAAACGTCTACATTTACCAACTCAACCAGGTACACCAACAGGTTTCTGTCCAGTCCAGTCAATGGAGAACAGCAGTTAGAAGTGAATGAAGTCCTGTCATTTACAGACCCCCCTTTTCTCCCTCCCCCCCACCCCTCCTACTCTGCCCCTCTCCTTCTCTCCAGGAGGGGATGTTTGAGCACCGGACCACCTTGAAGCCTGTCAATCAGACGTGCTGCACTGCCCACACCCAGAGTTGCACCAATAAGAATGAGCCGTGCGGCGCCCGCTTCGGCACGGCAATCGCAGCGGTGACGGATCTCAACCAGGACGGCTTCAATGACGTGGTGATCGGCGCACCGCTGGAGAACGACCACCGGGGGGCGGTGTACATATACCACGGGGAAGGACGCGACCTCAAGGAGAAATATGTCCAGGTACAGCAGACAGCTTGTTTGAGAGTCCAGGGTTAGATATATTTGTAACCCTTTTTATATATATCTGTTTTATTATATATCTACTTTTATTTATTTTTATCGTTTGTTGGTCTAATTGGGAAGTCAGTATTATGACTGCTCGTCTGCTTAGCAGGAAGGGTGCGTCCCTGTCTAAACTGTGGTGTGTGTGTGTTGTGTGTGTGTGTGTGTGTGTGTGTGTGTGTAGCGCATTGCGGCAGGGGGAGACGGGGAGAAGATGAAATTCTTTGGCCAGTCCATCCATGGGGTCATGGACCTGAACGGAGACGGCATTACTGACGTCACCATCGGAGGGCTGGGAGGAGCTTCTCTCTTCTGGTGAGAGAGATACACACACACACACACGATGATGAGCCACCAACACACACACACACACACACACACACACTCCCCACACACACACACTCCCCACAAACACACACTGAAAACTCTGTTTTTCCACATGGCGAATTAGTGAGAGCGTCTCACACTGACAGCATCAGTGCAGTACTGGTTTACACAGCTGTGTGTCTCCAGGGGGTCGAAACTAGCTCCTCTCTGATCAGGTTAGGGGAAGGATGAGCTACTGTCGATGCTTCTGCCGCTTCCTGTGCACCCCCCCCCCGGCTATCCCCTGCTCCCCAGCAGCACACCACTCCTTCATCCCTCTCTCTTTTCCTCACATCTCCCCTTCCCATCCTTCCTCCCAGTCTCCCTTTGCTTTCTGGCATCGTTCATTTTCCAGCGAGAGAGACCATGCGGGAACTTTCCGGGCTTTCCGATCGAACAGGAATTTAAGAAACGACTGCTGTCCACAAGGCCCGCCTCCCTCCCTGAAGGCAGAGTGGAGAGGACTCAGGGAAAGACTGCAGGATCAACATTGTGTTTGGCATGCCTCCATGACTCAGCTGGAGTTTGGGAGCATCTCTAACTCCAGGGGCCGAGCAACTCCATGTCCTTCCCAACGGGAGCTGGCAGCGTTAGGGGTTGGAGAGAAAGAGGTGGAGGGAGGGGTGGGGGGGGGTGTGAACACAAGCAATTTCCAGCAGTCTTATCGGTGTCTCACTGGAACAGGAGGAAATCCTCGTGGTCAGAAGCATTGGGAACCCTAACCTAGGCATGTGGTTTGAGTAAACCCGCTCTGCTACCTTGTGTGACCCTGTGACCTGTGGTTACCTCGCCTCCAGGTCCAGAGACGTGGCAGAGCTGCGCAGCAACATGACCTTCAACCCCTCCAAGATCAACATGCAGCAGGACACCTGTGAGGTGAACGGCTTGAAGACGGTGTGTGTGGACATCAAGGTGTGTTTCAGCTACTCGGTGAAGTCTGAGGCCACACCCTCTAGCACAGGTGAGAGCAGGTTTTAGTGTCCAGACTGGTGGTTAGGACCTGTCGTCTGTCTGTCTGTCTGTCTGTCTGTCTGTCTGTCTGTCTGTCAGCCTGCATGTGAGTCTGTCTACCTGCATGTCTGTCTGTCTGTCTGTCTGTCTGACTGTGTCATGCCTGTAAGCATCTCTACCTGTCTGTCTGTCTGTCTGTCTGTCTGTCTGCATGTAAGTCTGTCTACCTGCATGTCTGTCTGTCTGTCTGTCTGTCTGACTGTGTCATGCCTGTAAGCATGTCTACCTATCTGTCTGTCTGTCAGCCTGCTTGTAAGCCTGTCTACCTGCCTGTCTGTCTGTGTGTGTAACTGGCTGTCTGTGTGTCCTCTCCAGAGACAGGCATAAGCTACTGGTTGACGCTGGATGCCCGGCGGGCCAAGCCGCGGGCGCTGTTCACCGGGGGCGAGCGCAGGCTGCAGATGATGACCAACATAAGCAACAGTGCATGCTGGGAGCATCGATTCACCATGTTGGCAAGTACCCAGTGCTGTATGGAGACAGGAAAGGGGAGGGGAGAGAGAGGGAAGTCGGAAGGGTTGTAAAGAAAGAAACCTTGACTTTAATGGGAACCAGGACTAGTTTGATCAAAGCAGGCTGAGGTCTGGGGGCCTTGTTACCCTTTTAGGGGGGAGGAAGGAAAAGAGGGGAAGAACAAGGGAGCGAAGGAAGGAAGGGGGTTTACATTCTTGACTTCCTAAGTCCAACAGCATGTCCTAGTGGTGTACCAAACACCTCTAACACTGTCAGTCACACACCTCTGATGCCCTCCCCTCCATCTTTCTCCCCCTCTCCCTCCTCCTCTCTCTCCCCTTCTCATTGTCTCTCTCCCTCTCTCCCTGCGCCCTGTTCTTCTCTGTCCCCATCTCTCTCTTCCTCCTCCTCTCCTCCCTCCCCCTCTGTCCCACAGGACAAGAAGAGGGTGGATTTCCGGGACCCCATGATGGTGTCTCTGGAGTTTGGGTTGACAGAGAAGGACGTGGGGCCAGTGTTGGATGGAGACCTGCCCACCTTCAACAATAAAACTGTAAGATGACACAAGTCATGGTAATCATCCTAACCCAAGCCAGACCATGACCCAATCACAACCCTGACCCTATCCCCTAGCTCTTGTCTGACCCAAACACAACCCTGACCCTATCCCCTGGCTCCAAGCTGACCCAAACACGAATCCAACCCAGACCATGACCCAAACACAACCTCTGCTTCCTGACAGGGGGACTCGTCATGCAGATGAGACTACAAGATGATCAGTTCTGTCATGTCACACTGTGATTCCTTTTCTGGCCACTAGAGGCGCTCACCTCCTTCCCCAGAGCAGCTGTCTGCTGCCCATCAGGGCTCCATCAGAGCATCATTAACTGAGCAGCTTAGACAGCCTCTTTCTGTTCCCACAGTCCAGATCTCTCTCTTTCACACGCACACACAAGCACACACAGACACACTCACACACACACACTCACTGGCTGTGGACTGGCTGTGGTGAGCTCTGAGTGTAAACACATGAATCTATTTCCACCCCGGCTCAGACAGGGTCTCAGAGAGGCCTGGACACCCCAGGGTCATGTTCGTCCAGGCCACTTGTTTATGTGTGTGTCAGGCTGTCAGGCTGTCTTTATTATTCATGCTGACTGAGTAAGACAAGCGTTTACCGTTCTATCAGTACAGTAGAAGACACGCTCACACTCACACACTCACACACACCTCACACCTCACACACACACACACACACTCACACACACACACTCACACTCACACACGTACATTCACACATCACACATGATAGCCAGCCAGCCAAACCGACAACAAGCTAGCTGGTCCCTTTCAATCCTGCTTTCCTTTTCTGCTCCCCACTCGACCTATAGATGACACTAGGCTTATGTAAACAAACTGACCTAGGTTGACCATTAGCATACTTGAGGTGCAATAAGGGTGTTAACCTTCTCTGTGTTGAGTGAATGGTCAAGCCTAGGGTCAGAGAACTCTGTAAGTTTCCACTTGCACGCTCCCTCTGGGACCGTTCATATGGACAGCTGATATTCAGGGGAGGGGATTTCTTATCAATATGTTTAAATGGTCTTACATGACGACTTGTGAACCAGACAAACTTTGTATTGCGATCAGATTTTGTCTCCTTGCTGGCAAGCATTAAACTATTGCACTTTCTTTGAATCCGACGACTCTGTATTCACTTGATAAAGAAATTATCTTAACAGTGTTTCAAGTGTTAGATGTGAATTGTGAGTGAAGATACTTCTTTGTATATTTTTCAGATACCCCTAGTGGATTGTGGAAGTGACAACAAGTGTATTGCTGACCTCTCCCTCACAGCCAAACCAAGTGTTACCAGGTGGGTTTCTACGGTAACCGTAAGGCCCATTGTTACCATGTTACTATGGTTACCTGCACAGCGTTATGTTACTAGGTATTGGTTACTATGATAATCCTCACTTTAGAATGTTACAAAGTGGGTCACTATAGTAACCCTCACGGGCAATGGTGTCTATAGTAGTGGTTCTCTAGAGTGTGTTCAGTAGTGATGTTGTTCCATGGTGCTCCCTGTGAACCTGTGGTGTCCCTACGTGAGGACAGAGCTGGCTTTGTTGTGATTATAGTGAAGGTGCAGTATATGATTAGCCATGTCAGTGCCCTGTCATTCATTGCTTTACTATAGCACCCCCCTGTGGTGGCTGAATGAATCAACCTGCTTATGAAGCTAACTTGCCTGTGCTGCCTGGTGCTGTTGTCTGCAGGCTGCTGATCAAAGCCAACAAGGAGAAGTTCCACGTGCTGATCACCACCCGGAACAGCCAGGACAATGCTTACAACACCAAGGTCACACTCAGCTTCACAGAGAACATCAATTACGTCAAGGTGGAGGTGAGAAGGTTCTGCATAATCATCTGACCTTGACATACAATATGTAATACCACTGTTTAAGATTAGGGTTTGAGAAAAGTTATAGTATAGCACTGGAACTACCATTATAGTTGTAGCATACTGTAGCATGGCATGGTACCACACCAAAGTGCTGTACCATCACAGCGTGAACATAGCATAGGAGGATGCCATCACAGTGTTAGCGTAGCAAAGTATGTTGCCATCACAGTGTTAGCGTAGCATTGTAGCATGACAGTGTTGGCATCACAGTGCCTCCCTTCCCTTCCCAGCCTAAAGAGAAGTCTGACTGCAGTCTGAACGGCAGCAGGGTGGAGTGTGCCGTGGGATACCCCTTCCTCCAGAGCAACACTGAGGTGGGTCTGCTAGTGCCACGCTTTAATGGAAGTACCGACCAAACCGTAATAAGGAATGGTTTTGAAAACATCCCCTTATTCCTCTTTGCTTGATTGACAGGAGACGTTCAAGATCCTCTTTGAGGTGAACCCTGCTCACGTGCAGAGGGAGATTATCATCAACGTCACCGCTGCCAGGTCAGGCCAAGCCCGCTCTTGCACATGTTGAAGCAAGAAACTTCAAACAAGGCCCAAGCTACTTATTGCCTCATCTTTGAACATGAGTTCATCAGTTTAGGAGGCATTCCATAGCAGTGCTTTTTATGATCCGTTGATCACATTGTCTTTCCCGACCCATGATGTGTGTCACCTTGCTAACGCTGCACCGTTCATCGTTGTGTGTCCAGTGACAGCGACGAGCTGAACTCAACGCTCAATGACAACTATGTCAGGATCTCCATTCCAGTTCAGTATGAGGCTGGACTCAGGTTTACGTGAGTATACACACACACTCACAAACACCCACACACTCTCACAAACACACACACTAACACACACATACACACGCACACACTCTGAGCAAGGAGACTCTCCTGTACACAGGGCACTTCCCAAGGAGCAACACATCTCTGTCAAAAAGAGAGAGCAGCACCCTTCAGTCTTCAACCACACCAGCATGATAGGAGAAGAGGTCAAGATCAGCTACACGGTAAGAGGAACCACGGTAACCCAACCCTAAAGAATAGGACCAGAGTCCCACATTGTAGCACACTCACCCTACATGGCAGGAGCACAACTCTAGTACGCTAACCCGACATGTTAATACCCCAACTCTACATGGTTGGATCCTAACCCGACATGTTAATACCCCAACTCTACATTGTTGGTTCCTAACCCGACATGTGAGTACCCCAACTCTACATGGTTGGATCCTAACCCGACATGTTAGTACCCCAACTCTACATGATTGGATCCTAACCCGACATTGTAGGACCCTAAACATGCATGGTAGAACCCTAACAAAGAAATATTCTAACTTTGCATTAAAATAACAATGTAACTTGTCTTAGCTTAGCTTATCTTAGCTTAGCTCAGGGTATTGTAGTATACGATCACCCAAGGATACTCTAGGACCTGCCCTAGGACCTGCCCGGCTCACAGCTCCTCACCTCAGTCCCCTTCGCCCCACTGTGTGCCTCTGACCATGACGGGGGGGGTGTTCTTCAGATAGAGAAGCTGGCTGAGATGGACACCCCTCCTCTGAGACTGCGGGTGACCTACCCTCACCTGTCCACCCTGAAGAACGTCCTGCTCTACCTCACCCACGTCACCTCCACGCCCAAGGTAACGCAGAGGCACGCACACACACACACGAAGACACAGTACAAAACACACGCATGGGAACCTCCCGTATCTAGCGCTGCCTCTCTTCTCTGCCCTCAGACGGTGGCGTGCGAGGCCGGAGCTCTGATCAATCCTTTAAGCGTCGGCCCCACCAAACTGTACACCGCCAACCCCAAGACCGAGACCCTCAGTACCAACCTGCTGGTGGGCTTTCTCCTACAGGGCTGAGCTTGTGTCTGGAAACATGGTCTGGGTGTGCGAGCCCGTGTTTAACAGGGTGCATGTGGATGTTTCGTTTCAGGACTGTACGGACCAACTGAGCTGTAACTCTTTCTACTGCTCAGTGCCTCAAGCCAACTTTAGCCAGATCAACGTCACCTTCAGGGTGTGGAAGCCCACCTTCATAAAGGTCAGTAGTCTCTCTCTCTCTCTGTCTCTCTCTCTCTCTCTCTAACACAGGGTGGTCATTAGGCCTGGCCTAATGCATTGTGGGGAGTAGGTGAGTTGGACCACAACCTAACTTGTGGAGATTAGTGTGATCGTTGGTAGGGACTATGCTACCGTGGTTGCGATTAGGATTATAGCCTAACGTCTGGTAGCGAGCAGTACTCTAGTGACTGACCGTAGCTGGCTGACTGACTGTCTGCTCACTGAACTATTTGTGTGGTCTCCTGTTCATCACAGGCAGAGTACTCCAGCCTGCACATGTCGGTCCACGCCACCCTGGAGAACCTCAACACAGACCTGTTCATCTTGAGTGCCAATCACACAGCCGTGAGTACATCTCAACACAGCTTGATGTACACCTAGCCCAGAGCATGTACTTGCCTAGCCCAGAGCGTCCAGACCAGCACAGCCAGGCCTAGTGAACTGTTCTGTTTCTGCTAGGTGACTATCCAAGTGAGCAAGGAGGCTCTGGGAGGAATCCCCTGGTGGGTCATCCTGCTGAGCATCCTGATTGGTCTGCTCATCCTAGCGCTGGTCATCTTTGCTCTCTGGAAGGTACGTACAGCGTTTGTGTATCTTTAGACGGTTAGGGTTAGCCGTACAGCATACTGCATACTGTCCGGTCGAGCCACATTGACAACCATTGTGCCCCCGAGCGAGCCGCTTCCACCCCAGTACACTGAGTCTGACGGTCTGACCTCCTCCTCAGGCTGGCTTCTTCAAAAGGAAAAGCATGGAGGACATGAAGGAGGACATGAAGGATTAACCACTGTTTCCATGGTAACCCATGGTAACTCCACCTGGCAGCAGCTATTTGCCCCACCCATGCTACAACCACATGGTCACCTGGCCCCCTACCGAAACAGGATATGGGTTGGAAAACATCGACAGATAAGACGGACACTTAGTGACACTATGCAGTTATGGATTGTCTTTGAACCAACGCCCTTTTTCCTGTGCCACCACCCCTCCAAACTGTTGGCGATACACCCTCAGTCTGTATGATCACTTTCCTGAGAGTGGTGATGGCAGACAAGAGCTTGGTTACCCTTGGTTACCTCGGGTCACACATCCTGAACACATGTCCTGGACACAGTGCACACCCCTAGCCCGTAAGATGACCTAACTGACCACTCTTGTGACGCATAAGAGTCTTAGAAACACATGTCTCAGGTTATCAGCAGTAATGTTTGAGTCTTAACAAGTGGCTCCACATTTTCACCCTATTGGGGCAAATTCTTCATTTAGCTTTTGTTGTTAGTTTTTTTACATAATCTTCCCTATCCTCACATTCTGCTTTGACACTGATATTTTCATTTGCGTGTTGGTTTCCTAACCCTGCAGGTACAGTCAAAAGGTGTGTCAGAGTGTTGCAACACTTTATGGTGGAACAAGGGGGGATGTTCTTAGTTAATGTTCCAACCAAATAGGAAGAAAAACTGGCATTCCTTCAGCTCTCACTGAAGATGCATGAGCTTTGGGCTGCCTCTTTTGAAAGAAACCATTTTATTGTACTGTAATTGTAAATGTAAAGCCTTAAACTGTACATAGTTATGTTTGCTGTAGTTCTTGTAATTTAAGACAAACCAGTGTTATCTACACAGCCTTGCAAGAGAGATTAACTATCTCTCTAAGATTCTCAGGTGATGTTTGTCATTGTCAATAATATGAAGTCTTCACAGTCTGAATTAGGAAGAGTTTGATAAATAATTGTACTATTACTAAACAGAATGAAAATATGTAAATATTGTTCTTATATTTGGATCAAAATTGAAATGTATAAACATGCATAGGAACTGCATGACATTTTCTGCCAATATTTCTTTTTCTCTTTTGTATTTCAAGTTCTTATTTAGTCATAGTGTAACTTGATGCCTGATACTCAGTTATGTCTCTGTGTTGTAACACAAAGAGACAATTGTTATACCAAATACCAAACTGGCAGCCTGAGATTGCCATATAGCAGGGTGGACTGAGATTCAACTGTACCCTGCAGCACAGTGAATAGCTTTGAGCCTCACCAGCACTTACATAGATACCATAGCATCAACATACACAAGTAATGTGTGCTTGAAAGTACTGTTAGATAGTCTCTTTCTCACACTATCTCCTACGGTGGGGGAGAAGAGGAAATGTCTTTTGACTTCACCAACATGTGCTTGTCCCTTACACTCTCCTCTCTCCTTCTCCTCTCTCCCTCTCCTCCTCCTTCTCCTCTCTCCCTCTCCTCCTCCTTCTCCTCTCTCCCTCTCCTCCTCCTTCTCCCTCTCCCCACTCTCTTCACCCCTCCTCCCTGCTGAAATCAAGCACATGTTCTAAATGTCTGTCTAGAAGATGTCATGTAGACTTAGTCTGTAGTCCCCTGCTAGTGTTTGGAGGGATAGTCTGCGATGCACCAGTCACGCACACTGCTGTGAAGTTCATGTATCCATTCTAATGCACTGGTTTGATGTATGTACCCACATCAGCACCGAGTTGAAAGCATTGCACATGCTGTTAATGATCCTATAAAACAACAAATTCTAATAAAGACTTGTTTTGTATGAATTGATGACTTGTGCATCTATTAATTACTCAAAACATCCTCCCTCTGTTCACAATAACTGAAAGCCAGCCCATTATTCAGTTGGTGTTCTTTCTGCACACTGCTGCATATCTCATGTGTTGGGGATTACCATACTAGCACACACTAGTTGCTGCAGTAGCTAATCTTTTTAACGGGACCCTTCACAGTCTAAAGACTCGTTGACCTCCTCTCATAACTAACACCACACACACACACGTACACAAATATTGTGGGCAAGAATGGGTAGTCTGAGCTTCCTGTTTTGGTCGCTCTCCAGGCTTCTTTTTTTATCACCACCTTTGAGCTCTGTCTCTGGTTCTCCCTCTCTCCCTTACTCTCTCGCTCTCTCTCTCCATCCCTCTCTCTCCCTTACTCTCTCGCTCTCTCTCTCCATCTCTCTCTCTCCCTTACTCTCTCGCTCTCTCTCTCCATCTCTCTCTCTCCCTTACTCTCTCTCTCCATCTCTCTCCATCTCTCGCTCTCTCTCTCTCTCTCTCTCTCTCTCTCTCTCTCCTCTCTGCTCTCTCTCTCTCTCTCCTCTCTCTCTCTCTCTCTCTCTCCCTCGTCCTGTCTGTCTGTCTGTTTTTCTCACTATCTTCGTTTCTCTGTCTTAATGTCTCTTGCTCTCTTTCATATATCTCTGAGCACACACACGCACACATATTTCTGTCCTCCTTCTCAGCCAGAATGCTGTGATGCTCCACACCCAGATGCTCAGGTTCCAACAGGCCAGGACCAGAGCTATGCCTTCATCACATGTCTCCCTTAGTTAAGACACGGGAGGAACCTGGAATAACCTAGATTATGGGCCAGGAAGTAACCTGGACTATGTGTTAGAATCAGGGAATAACTTGTTTTAAAGGTTAGGATCAGGGAGTTTCCTGTGCTGTGGATTAGGGTTAGGCAGTAAACAGTACTGTGGGTGAATGAGTAACCTGTATCGTCTGCAAGTATTAGAGTTTCTCTAGGAAGAGGCAAAGTGGGAGGGAGTAAGTAGAAAAGGTGGGATGAGGAAGTTAAAGTGACCTGCTGAGCTGTTACGGATCGCTCACAGAGACACACGCTCGCACTGTCAACACGGCATGATGGTGACACATAGTGACTGTGTCTGTAGCTGGGAATTCCAAACATGAGTCTCCCATCCCAGCAGAGAGGCTATGCGTCTCAAAGAAGCCTCACCTAGTTCTGCATCCGGTGTGACTGATTTACACGAGAAGCATAATGAAGTACGTCTGGTCTGTGCTGAGTGGTTGTGGGGATGAGATCACCCTGACCAGTGGGTGGGGGGATGTGGGAGCTCTGGGCAGTGGTCACCTCACACACCGGTGTCAGAGCCGTCCTGCCCCACAGACCAGACACTAGGCTGGCCATGGGGAAATAATCTGCTGAGTAGCATATTAGTAGAACAGGAATGTTCTACCCCCTCCTCACCAACACACACACACACACCATAAAACCCTACTATGGGTTTGATCATAGGTATGACTTCTGGTATTTTGAGCTGTAACAGGTATCTGCCTACACAGGTATCAGGGGGTCCAATGTTTTGCTGCCCTTGTAGTATTATTTTTAGTACTGGTGTTTTTAATTCCCCGCGATGTAGCTGTTGACAGCGTTAAATAATTCACAATCTCAAACTTAACTTTTTCTCACGGTCATGCAATGGGCTATGCAAAACAACTGTGAACGATGTTTGTGGCATTGATTTCCTAATTTTCGACTCAGCCTCGGCTTGACGAAATACGTCGCTTAATACCGCAAACCTTGCAGATGAAGTCGTACTGTGATCATCTTTCATAGTCCAATCAGGTGTGATTCTAGCCTAGTCCTCAATGCTGAGAGACTGGAAGGTTTGACTTTGTCCGATGTTGTACCGCCCACATCAATATCCGGAACGTAACCTCACTGCCCGAGAGAAGTTTGCCTCACAAATCGCATGGACTAAACCGAGAAGAGACAACTCTTTTGATCACGTTTATTTACCCTCTCTTGTGTCAAGGATGGATATACTTTCAAAGAGGAATGTTTTTTTGGTGATTTTTGTATATAGTAAGTCATTTGACATTATTCTATTGAACACACCTACAGTTATGGTAGACAAGTGTTTGTCCGGTGGAGACAAGTGCTTGTTGACCGCTATGTGCACCTGCAGCCTTCTGTTTTTTATCCCTATTAGTGTTTTAACCTGTTTACCGTTTACATTCGTAGAGCAGTGTGTTATGTGAAGGTGTCAGTGAAGAGGAGGATTAAGACGAATACGAGTAAATCAAAGCAATGTCGGAATGCATAAATAATAAAACGCATAGTCAGGATAAAGACTTGATCTATTTAGCTAGTAGGCCTATGTGTACCTGTAGGAGTGCTTTTTATAATTTTCATTTTGTATTCCAAACTTTTCTATGGCCTGAGGCAATGCTCTTGAGGCTGAGGATGGGCTAGAGGGGATGGTTTCAAACACTACAGCTGGATTTGAGATGGGCTGTGCTGGGATTGGGTTGGTCTGGAGATGGAGGCTGACATTGGAGCTGGGCGGCCTCAGATAAACAGAGACACATATTATATTTACCTGTCACAGCAGGTGAGCATACTGCATATCTGTCTGGAATAATGTGTAGGAGAGGAAACATTCATGGGTTGCAAATACAGTATATGTTGCATTCACATTAAACATACATAACCCATTCTATATAAAAGAGGCTAGGGCTGGATAGGGTGTAGGGCTGCAGGATAGGGGCTATAGGGCTGGATTAGGGTGTAGGGCTGCAGGATAGGGGCACACATATTTCTGTCCTTCTCAGCCAGAATGCTGTGATGCTCCACACCCTAGGGGCTGGATTAGGGTGTATGGATACAGGATAGGGGTCATGGTCAAGGCAAAGAGAGTATGGGCCTGGAGAGAAATTGGGTGATGAGAGGCTCCATGTAAGTCTGTGCCGTTTGTCCACTCAGGCTTCCGTAGATCAGGGGTGTGATTGGGTGATCCTGGAGCACAAAGCAGCCAGCCAGCTGGAACCACATTGCTACAGAATCAGCAGGCTCCCCATAGCTAGCTAGAGAGAGCCCTATATCTGTCTCTCTGTCTGTCATTCTCTCATTATCTGGCCAGCTCACTGCCACTCCAATTGTAATCATTCTTCCAGAGTCTCTCTGTCCTTCTTTCCTCTCTCCTCTGTTTTCTACTCCCCTCCTCTTGCATACACATTGTTAAAGTGGACATGCCTGGACAGGAAACCATTTCATTTCATTGTATGCCCACATGTTATACACACAATAGTGTAAGACTCACAATGAAAAACACACGCCTTATTTGACCCTAAACTTAGTTCCTTCTGGTTGTTCTACTGATCAGCCAACTGTTCGATAAAGTCATTTGCATGTCTACTACTATCTCTAATTTATAATTACTCCTGCGCAACGTCTATTCATTCCAGATACTGTATGTTTACTGCAGTGGCCAAAATCTGCTATAAACTTTGGGGGGGACACTTATATGAAATTTTCTTTAAGAGCAATTCCTGAGGGGGACACCAAAATCACTGCTGTAACGCATAGCCTACATTAAAATATGTTAAATGTATATTATTAATACTATTTAAATGTCCTTATGTTTACAGTGATTTATTGGGGGGGGACAAATCATATTTTTCCCAGGATGTGGGGGGTCGTGGGGGTCCAGGATTTCCACCTATGGTTTACTGCATAAACTTTGTTTTTGAAATCTGGAAAGTCCCTACCACACCCACACACAAGATGTTCCTCAATCATTACACCATCAGCCTCTGACCCTCCAGGATAACTGATGTTTCACAAAAGGAAATGAATGAGATGAGACGTGAGATGTTGGAACTTGCCTTTCTCTGTCGGAAAGTTTGAAGTTCATGTTGGGCTGAGCTTAACTAGACTGGGCTTATCTGACGGCAGGGAGCCCAACCCTGTAAACAAACACTAGTAGCTGATCTGCTGTTGTATCGGAGGCTCTGTGACCCAAGTCTTGGTGTTGTTTGGTTCTGCGACAGTAGGTAACGATGTGTGTTAACACTGTGGTTAATGGCGTTAATGGCACATAGTGTTTCATTGAGGAAGACAGAGGGTGGCAGACTGAGTTCTCCCAGCACTACTACTCTCCTACCATCTCATTTCATTCGTCTCTCTCTCCCTCCTCTCTCTCCCTCCTCTCTCTCCTCCCTCCTCGCTCTCCCTCCTCTCTATCCCTCCTCTCTCTCCCCCTCCTCTCTATCCCTCCTCTCTCTCCCTCCTCTCTCTCCTCTCCCTCCTCTCTCTCCCTCCTCTCTCTCCCTCCTCTCTATCCCTCCTCGCTCTCCCCTCCTCTCTATCCCTCCTCTCTCTCCCTCCACTCTCTCCCTCCTCTCTCTCCCTCCTCTCTCTCCCTCCTCTCTATCCCTCCTCTCTCTCCCTCCTCTCTATCCCTCCTCGCTCTCCCTCCTCTCTCTCCCTCCTCTCTATCCCTCCTCGCTCTCCCTCCTCTCTCTCCCTCTCGATCTCTTCTCATCTCTTCCTCATTTCTATCTCTCTCTTCTAAACCCTCCTGTCTCTCTTCTCCATCCCTCTTCTCTCTCTCTTTCCTGTTTAAGTGTTGTTGGTAGTTTAGCAGCTTCAAGTTTGATCCTGGTATGATATAATCTACACACACACACCAAGCTGGGACTTGTCCTTCGTGGCTAGCATGACACACACACACACACGCACAAAACACACACACAGCAGGTCTCTGTATCAGTAATACACATCCTCCCAGTCAGTAATTTATGTTACGCTACCATAAAAGGCAGTCAAAACACTGGCACTGATAGTGGGTATGTGCATGATTGTGTGACTGTCTGTGTGCCTGTGTGTACCTGTGTGAACCTGTGTGTACCTGTGTGTACAGTAATGTCGTGTGTGTGTGTTGCAGGCTGTATTGTGGCTGTGTCCCAGGGCTTTAACGTGGGCAGCGCCGGGGCCAAGGTGTTCTCTGAACCCAAGGAGGAGGAGTTTGGATACAGCGTCCAGCAGTTCAGCAACCACCTGGGGAAATGGTGAGACGCACTCACACGCCACAGACACGACACACACGCATGCATACTGCGTACACAGACATGCATACTGCGCACACAGACATGCATACTGCGGACAACAGACATGCATACTGCGTACACAGACATGCATACTGCGTACACAGACATGCATACTGCGGACAACAGACATGCATACTGCGTACACAGACATGCATACTGCGTACACAGACATGCATACTGCGCACACAGACATGGATACTACATAGTGCTTCCACACTAACACCACTTACAGGACTAGGAAGACTTACATACACACTTCCTGTGAGCTCCAGGGTGTGATGTGCATCCTTAAGATAACAATGTTCTTTTCTGGGAAGGTCCAGCCCTCCTCTACATGTCCATAATAACAAACACAACTGTATATCTATAACCTAATAGCAACAAACAGAGAAAGCGGTAGGGGGGGGGATATAAATAAAAGAGAAAGAGAGACATGAGAAATACAGGAGGTCTCCTTGTGAATGGAACCATTCTGTGAAGACGAGACGGGCTGTCTTTTGTTTAAGACATGAAAGCTTGTGACATCATCAGTCAAAGTTCAAAGTTCATTCCCTCGCTGCAATTGACTGACTGTTTCCTGTCCGAGTGTTTGAGGGGTCTAGAGCAAGGGGTGAGTCAACAGCCCAGTCTTAAAGGGTTCTATGGAGTTGAGTCATCAGGCTAGGAAAACTCCCCAAAGGAACAATTGCAGTGTACAGGAAGTGAGCTCAAACCTGACCCGAACATTCTACAGTTTACTAAGGTAGTTGGCCTCATCACCAGTCAATGGGGGCACACAAAAATCCCCCAAAAGCACCAACTACAGGTTGATAAAGTGTGTACATGTCCATTTCTGCTGTAACACAAAGGTCATTACCCCTTTCTATGTGCTGACCAGACTGACAGTAGAACAGCAGCTATCCCCCATCCTAGACAGCACCTCTATCAACATCTTGTTTTCTCTATGGCTTGGAGGCCCTTCAACCTTCTGCCTCCTTCCTTCTCTATAACACTCCCAACTCAACCAGATGCATTCCGATGTGTAGACACGGTGTTGGCCGTACCTTTGTGCACCTGGATGAAATATGACCATATATGGGTTTGTGTTTGTGATTAATTAGACTATGTAATATAACCATATATGGTCCTATGTGTGTCTCTTGACAGGATGTTTACCAACACTGTGTCAACACTGCGTGTGTGTGTGGGAGAGGTACTTTAAGAGATAGAGGTACTTTAAGAGATAGTGTGTATGTGTTGGTGGGGTGTGTGTCATGCCTCTGTGGCGGGCGATAAAGATAATTGTCGGTGACTTTAACAGGAGGCATCCATGGTGTAATCTAGTGGGCATGACCATATTGAGTCACATGGCATAAAGGCTGTGATCGCCATGGTAACTCGGGAAGTGGTCATTACATCTTTGTTCCTATCAGACAGAGAAGACGTCTTTGGACATGTTTCTGGTGCTCAACTAAAGGGTGCATATTAAGGTGCTGGATTATAGAGATCTGAGGAGGCGCACAGTGTTGTTGTGGTGTTACTGAGTGCTGGTGTGACGTGTGCATGCGTGCCTGTGTTTGCCTGGGTCTGTGTGTGTGTGTGTGTGTGTGTCTGGGTCTGTGTGTGTGTGTCTGGGTCTGTGTGTGTGTGTGTGTGTGGGTGTGTGTGTGTGTCTGGGTCTGTGTGTGTGTGTGTGTCTGGGTGTGTGTGTGTGTCTGGGTCTGTGTGTGTGTGTGTGTGTGTGTGTGTATGTGTGTGTGTGTGTGTGTGTGTGTGTGTGTGTGTGTGTGTGTGTGTGTGTGTGTGTCTGTGTGTGTGTGTGTCTCCTCCCCAGGTTGCTGGTGGGTGCACCCTGGAGTGGCTACACACCAAACAGGATGGGAGATGTGTACAAGTGCGAGATCAGAGGAGCCAGTTCAGGTTGCCAGAGACTGAACCTGCAGAGTAAGACAGTGTGTGTGTGTGTGTGTAGTCCTATTGGAACTTCTAATGCCATGGTAACTACGGGATTACTCTGCTACTAAACCTAATCTCATCCTTTCTCTCTCTCTCTCTCTCAGACTCAATCAGCATACCAACGGTGAAAAACATCAAAGTTAATATGAGTCTGGGTCTCACGCTCACAGCATCTCCCACAGCAGACAAGCTCTTGGTAAAATCAACTTCTTCAGTCAAGTGATCGCTTTTAGGCAAAGCTACCTTGTTACAGTTACATTTGACAGCCCCCTACTGCATCACACTCGACATGACTGTGTTTGTTTTCTGCTTGTCAGACATGTGGTCCTCTCTGGGCTCAGCAGTGTGGCAGCCAGAATTATTATCCCGGAGTCTGTGCTGAGGTCAACCAACTGTTCCAGCCTCTGCCAGCATTTTCACCTGCCCTTCAGAGTAAGAGTGTCCCATAATTGTTCTCACCTGGCCCTTCAGAGTAAGAGCGCAAAATAAACGTTCTGTGGTAACCTAAACTGGGTACTCCCCTCCAGCCTGTGGTGGTCCGATGGACATTGCCATTATTCTGGACGGGTCCAACAGTATCTACCCTTGGCCGCCCGTGGTAGCATTCCTCAAGAAGCTGCTGGAAAATCTAGATATCGGACCTGAAAATACACAGGTGAGCCTGCCAATCAATAACCTTCGAAGACATGATTCAAAGTTGTATGTGGAAGTCAGATATCTTGATGATGCATGTTGTTTCAGGTGACTGTCATTCAGTATGCAGTTGATGCATCATTTGAGTTCTACCTGAACTCCTATAAGACCAAGGACTCCGTTGTGACGGCTTCTTCCAGCATCAAGCAGAAAAGTGGCGCTATGACCAATACCTTCCAGGCCATAGATTTTGCCAGGTCAGTCTTCAGCTGTCACATGACAGGATGGCACTATGTGAAGGATGGACTGACGGAAAGCTAGAGTGGAATGAATAACATACTGTTCGTAAGAATGGTTGACTGTAAAAATGATTAAACATCTTTGTGTGTGGTGTGTGTGTGTGTGTGCGTGTGTGTGTGTGGTGTTGTGTGTGTTTGTGCGTGTGTGTGTGCGTGCGTGTGTGTGTTTGTGTGTGTGTGTGTGTGCGTGTGTGTGTGTGTGTGTGTGTGCGTGTGTTTGTGTGTGTGTGTGTGTGTGTCAGAGACCAGGCGTTTCTTCCTCAGCACGGTGGTCGTCCCGGAGCCAGCAAGGTGATGGTGGTGGTGACTGACGGAGAGTCTCACGACGAGAGTGAGAGAGACGGGGTCATCGGCAGGTGTGAGGCCGACAAAATCACTCGCTTTGGCATCGCTGTAGGTCATTGGTCCAGAGCAAACATCCACCACTACTAATGCCGTTTACATCCCTCATCTGTCTCCGCCTCACCTGGCCTTGACTCCAACCCTCCTCATGCCATGATCAACTGTGTCTGTCTCCATCTTCCCAGGTGCTGGGCTACTACATAAGAAACGGGATCGACACCAAGGACCTGATCGCCGAGATCAAGTCCATCGCGAGCACTCCGACCGAGCGCTACTTCTTCAACGTGTCTTCGGAGGAAGCTCTGCAGGAGATCTCCGGCGCCCTGGGAGACCGCATCTTCAACATTGAGGGTGAGCTCACGTGAACTCTGACCCTGTGTGTGGGTCGGCTCAGTGCAACATGTGTGGAGTCAAAACCAACTCTAGGTGAAGATTTCCTGTATTTTTAGAGAGCAAACGTGCACTAACGAAAGAGGTATGTTCTAGGACGAGCATTGATTGGTTGTTTTAACCTGTTCTCCGTGGTGGGTGTTCCTGGTATCCAGGTACAGGAAAGGGATTAGACTTCCAGATGGAGTTGTCTCAGGTGGGCTTCAGTGCTCACTACACCAAGCAGAAGGTATGGAACAACGTTTTAGTACTGTTGGTGTCTTCTGATCATGCTACAACATTAGCTTTCTGAAGCCCATGCTGGGATGTGTAGAGGCCTGCACCTTTATAGATCTATAATAAATAAGGTGATTTTGTCTTGAACTTGTACTTGGTGGTTCACTTCATTGATTTGGTACTATCATAGCAATTGGGTACTATCTAATACATCTTCATATGCTAGACCAGAACATTAGCTTCCTGAATGACATGCAATCATGCTGTACCAGTACATGGTAACTGGTCTTCCTGGAGACATGTTAAGGGCATCTTCTCCCTCCAGGACACGTTGATGCTGGGGGCAGTGGGAGCTTACGGCTGGAGTGGCACCGTGGTTCATCACACGCCACTAAAGTCCAACATCTTTCCCAAGACCGCGTTTGAGAACATCCTGCAGGACAAAAACCACAGCTCCCTACTGGGTAGGTTCTTCCTGTAGGAGCCACAGCAAATGGTTTGTGTTTGTGTGTGTGTGTCATACGTGTGTGTGTCATACGTGTGTGTGTGTTGTGTGTGTGCCCAGGCTACTCGGTGACGACCCTGAGTGACGGCAAGATGGAGTACTACGTAGCAGGAGCGCCTCGCTCCAACCACACAGGCCAGGTGGTGGTCTACACCCTCACCAGCAGGGGGCAGCCTACCGTGGTGGACTCCCAGAGGGGGGAGCAGGTGAGAGACGGGTCCCTGGTTTTCCCCATCAGGTCTAGCTACGGTCCTGAGGTCTGGGTCTGGTCATTCATGGGTCACTGAGCACAACGGTTCCGTGTTTGTAGATCGGCTCCTACTACGGCAGCGTCCTGTGTCCCCTGGATGTGGACAGAGACGGGGTGTCGGACCTGCTGCTGGTCGGAGCTCCCATGTTCATGAACCAGGAGAAGAAGGAGATGGGGAAGGTCTACCTGCTGGCCTTCACCAAGGTCAGACTTCTACTGGCTAATCTCACCCTCCGACCGGCATTCCCGAAATTCCTGAATGCGACCATGTTCTATATGCACGCATCAACCCCGTTCCTCCAGGGTGTCCTGAGTGACCAGGGGGTTCTGAAGGGGCCGTCTCCGCTGGAGAACGCTCGTTTTGGGATGGCGATCGCTGCCGTGTCCGACCTCAACCTGGACGGCTACAGTGACGTGGTGGTGGGAGCTCCTCTGGAGGACAGCAACAGAGGGGTGGTGTACGTATTCAACGGGGACAACTCCAGGACGCTCCAGACCCAGCACTCACAGGTATGCCGCTAACCCGGGCCTGTGTCCTGATGAAGCTGAACCTGAAAGTGGAGCCGAAATGACGCATGCCGAAACACGAATGTGTCGTTATTGAGTTAGTTTGTCATGTGATATTTAGCAACAGTGTCATACATCGGTGTGTTTTCGGGGGGTTTGCCACTGTCTAATCAAATTCTTCCCGACATTATGTGCCACCTATCTATCCTGTTGCACTCGGACGTTAGTCACAACGCGGTTGTTAGATACTTACTTCCGAACTGCTGTGTTATCTCGACATGAAGGGTTAACCCCTTAGTGGGCTTCATACGCAAACACAGAGAATGAGATAGAACTCTGTGGACGATGTGGTCGCTGGGTAGAACCTTCCTGATGGTCTCCCTGGTGTCTAGAGGATCCTGGGCTCCAAGCTAGACTCCGGTCTGAGGTACTTTGGCCGCTCCCTGAGCGCCAGCACAGACCTGAACGATGACACCATCCCCGACGTCACCGTGGGGGCTTATGGGAAGGTGGTGCAGCTCTGGTGAGACTTTCTGCTTTCGCGTCTTCTGGATCAGCGTCACTTCCTTGTGTCCTGTTCTATGAATTTAGGGGTAACTTCCTCCTTCCCCAAGGTCCAGAGGTGTTTCCGTGGTAACGGCCAGTGTGACCTTTGACCCGGACAAGATCAGCATCCTCAGCAAGACGTGTCGTGTGGCAGGGAGGATAGCGTTCTGCTTTAATGTCACAGTCTGCTTCACAGGGACATTCAAACCCTCCCCTCCTGTGGGCCCCTTGGGTAAGGCCCGCTCTCTCTCTCTCCTCCCTCTCTCCCTGATCTCTCTGTCTCTCTCTCCTCCATCCCTGATCTCTCTGTCTCTCTCTACTCCATCCCTGATCTTTCTGTCTCTCTCTCCTCCATCGCTGATCTCTCTGTCCCTCTCTCCTCCATCCCTGATCTCTCTGTCCCTCTCTCCTCCATCCCTGATCTCTCTGTCCCTCTCTCCTCCATCCATGATCTTTCTGTCCCTCTCTGCTCCATCGCTGATCTCTCTGTCCTGCTCTCCTCCATCGCTGATCTCTCTGTCCCTCTCTCCTCCATCCCTGATCTCTCTGTCTCTCTCTCCTCCATCCCTGATCTCTCTGTCCCTCTCTGTCCCTCCAGCCTTGAGCTGCAACCTGACCCTGGACGCAGACCTGCAGTCCTCCAGAGTGACCTCCAGAGGCCTGTTCAGCAGCAACGTTGAGAGGCTCCTGCAGCAGGATATCAGCCTGACCACTGGGGGGCACTGTGTGACACACCAGGTCTTCGTACAGGTACTCATTCATGGTCATCTCAGGCTGAAACATAATTACTTAGAAGGACAAGAACACATTTACTGAAGGTCAGGGGGGGTTCTGTGTTTTATCAGGAGGCTCCAGACTTTGTGAACTCCCTGGGTCTGCGTGTGGACGTGGCGCTCCAGAACCCAGACGCCAACCCAGTCCTGGACCCCTTCAGTACCAGCGCCTGGGAGTTTTCTGTGAGTCCCAGCACACATGAAGCCTGCTCCTCCATAGACAAGCTTATGGTACGGGATTGTGGGTGTGAAGTTCTAGAGGCTTATCTCTGTGTTCCAGATCCCCTTTTCCAAGGACTGTGGGTCTGATGAGGTGTGCGATAGTGACCTCACCCTGGTGGTGGTTAGAGGGGACCAGGTGTCCAGGTCAGGAGCTCATCCCTATGCACACACACACACAGCTATACACACACACACACACACACACACACACCTTTACACACAGACACTCCTTAACGCACATTAATTCTTGGTTGCAGAAGTGGTTTAGGGAACACTCTTTAGTGTGTGGGATAGCATTCCTGGGAACAATAATCTCTGCATGGTTTTAGGGATGGCAATGGACACGTGAACACACATACATGTGATTACTGTAACTGGACTGACAGGACTGTAGTTAGTCACATGGATGTGTTTGTTGTGTCTGCAGTTCCTCTGAGATGTTGGTGAGCTACAAGAACAAGAGGCTGTTCTTCCATGTAACCCTTAGCAACAGGAAGGAGAATGCCTACAACGCCAGAGTGACGACCACCTACTCCAAGAACCTGTTCTACTCCTCTGTCACTCAACCTGTATGCAGCTCTCTCTCCTCCTACTCCATCTCTCTCTCTCTCTTCCTACTCCATCTCTCTCTCCTCCTACTCCAGCTCTCTCTCCTCCTACTCCATCTCTCTCTCCTCCTACTCCAGCTCTCTCCTGCTACTCCATCTCTCTCTCCTCCTACTCCATCTCTCTCCTGCTACTCCAGCTCTCTCTCCTCCTACTCCAGCTCTCTCTCCTCCTACTCAATCCCTCTCTCCTCCTACTCCATCTCTCTCTCTCTCCTACTCCATCTCTCTCTCCTCCTACTCCATCTCTCTCCTGCTACTCCAGCTCTCTCTCCTCCTACTCCAGCTCTCTCTCCTCCTACTCCAGCTCTCTCTCCTCCTACTCCATCCCTCTCTCCTCCTACTCCATCTCTCTCCCCTCCTCCATCTCTCTCTCCTCCTACTCCAGCTCTCTCCTGCTACTCCAGCTCTCTCTCCTCCTACTCCAGCTCTCTCTCCTCCTACTCCAGCTCTCTCTCTCTCCTCCTACTCCATCCCTCTCCTCTACTCCATCTCTCTCTCTCCACTCCATCCCTCTCTCCTCCTACTCCATCTCTCTCTCTCCTCCTACTCCATCCCTCTCTCCTACTCCAGCTCTCTCCTGCTACTCCATCCCTCTTCCCCTCCTCCCCCATCTCTCTTCCTCTCTTCCTCTCTTCCTCTCTTCCCTCTTCTCTCTTCCTCTCCTCCCTCTTCTCTCTTCCTCTCCTCCCCCATCTCTCTTCCTCTCCTCCCCCATCTCTCTTCCTCTCCTCCCTCTTCTTCCTCTACGTACAGAACAGTTGGACCCTTTCAAACAAGTCTGCTTTGTGATTTGATTCATCTTCTAAACGTGTGTGTGTGTTTTCAGAGTGATGGAACAGAGGTGAAGTGCACCTCCGTCAAGGACTCATCCAGCCTCGTGTGTCAGGTGGGATACCCAGCTCTCACAGTAGACCAGGAGGTGAGGTTCCCCCACGGAACGTCCGTGCTAAGCCAGACACACCTGCACTGACGCGCACACATGCTCTGTACATGCGCAGACGTTCCGCGTTTTAACCAACGTGCTTGTCGCCCTCGTAGGTCACGTTCGAGATCAGCTTTGACTTCAACTTTGCGCAGCTGCAGAATAAAGCAACGGTGGATTTCGAGGCCTTCAGGTTGGGTTTGACTCGTCGGCGCGACGCAGAGACACTCGCTGACACACGTCAGGTCCCGTTCTCATGAGACGTGACGCGTGGCTCACACTTTGTTGTTGTTGTGGTCTTGTCTCCTTAGTGACAGCAGAGAGGTGCAGCCCTCAGACAACCAGGTGTCCCTCTCCATCCCTGTACAATATGACTCGGAGATATCGCTATCCAGGTAGCCTGAACACTGACTTGCCCTCACCTGTGCCCTCACTTCTATCTAGCTCTCGCCCACTCTACTCCCTAGTCCTCCTCCTCTCCAGGACACCCATCACTGACTAGCCCTCAACCTAGCTTAATTGGCTGTATGTGATCTGTCTTTACAGAGAGGCCGACCCTAACTTCTATGTGGTAGACTCGGACAAGGAGGTGATCAGCCCAGTCCAATCCTTCAGTGACATCGGTCCTGAGTTCAAGTTCTCCCTCAAGGTAAGAGTCCATGAGGAAATGCATGAATGAGCACTTGCCAAAAAACACACGCACACAGAGAAAACACTCAGCTCTGGTCTTCTGCTATCGCCACCTAGTGGCCTAGTGGTGAATCTCCTGAGATGTTGAGTTTACTGAGTTGCAAAGCCTACACCGTGAGAATTATAGAGATAATGAGTAAAACATTCAGATAAGGCTTGCATTCAGTCAACCGTTTGTGGGAATTCACCGTGTGTCTGTGTGGTCCTCAGGTGTCCACAGGCAACCTGCCCATAAGTCTGGCCTACTTGACCGTGTCGATGCCCCTTGAAGACGGAAGCAGGAAACCCCCTTCTCTACGTGACGGACGTCCACACTGCCCCGGTGAGCTTGACTCCTGAGTCCTGACTCCCCTTCTTCCACTGACCTCTGACCCTCCTGCTCTAACCGCTGACCTCACGCATGTGTCCCACAGAGTGGTGATGTGAACTGTGATGTCACCGGTCTGGTGGACCCGCTGCAGATCAGAAGCGCGAGAGGCCACACCCCCTCCTTCAGCTCGGAAAACCTCCTCCGCACACCGCAGTTGGTATGAGAAACCTACGAGATGATTGGTTAGAAGATGGCTCGCGTGTTCTACTCGTGGTCATGAGGAGTTCCTGTCCAGAGCACGCTCAGATTACTGTCGGGTTGAGATGTTGTCATGCATTCTCAGGACTGTTCGAGTGCCACCTGCCAGATGATGGAATGTGTCCTGAAAGACATGGGACCCAAGAGGGACTTCTTTGTGAATGTGACCTCGCGGATTTGGAACGGCACGTTTGCTGCAGTAAGAACACACACACACACGCCAACAAGCCCTCACTTACTGTGGCAGCATAGCGTTTGCTGAAAGTGAATTGTTGTGTTTGTGCAGGCAACCTTCCAGTCCCTCGTGCTGACGGTTACCACGGAGATAAAAACATCCCAGCCGGACCTACTGGTCATCTCTCACAAACAGCTCCAGGTCTCTGACGCGCGCGCACACACACACACACACAGTCATGGCCAAATGCATTTTAGATAAACTCACACAACTCATGCCCATGCCTGTACACATACATACATATGCAAGCACACACACACACACACATGTAGGTCTAACCCTTCTGTGCTGTCCACAGGTGGGCGTGACTCTCAGTAAGCCAGGTGAGAAGGGGCAGGTGCCTGTGGGTGTGATCGCAGGCAGTGTCATCGGGGGCCTGCTCTTATTGGCTGCGGCCATCGCTACGCTGTGGAAGGTAGGCTTAGCGGTTAAAGCAACTGACCATGCATGCATGCACCTGTAAAAGTACTATGCATCAGCGTGCACGACTAGAAGGCCACCTGGCAACACATTTGAACACGTGCATGAATTACGGAGTATATGATGTTGACCTGCACTAACACTCGTGGGTGTGCACGTGTTTCCTCAGGTGGGTTTCTTCAAGAGGAAGTACAAGCAGTTGCAGAAGACTCCAGAAGAAGACGCCGAAACTCAGGGTCTACAGGAGGGGGAGGCACCTTGAGTCAGGAGGAGGACCAGGAGGAGGAGCAGGAGGTGGGGGAGGATGCACCTCGAGTCAGGAGGAGGAGCAGGAGGAGGGGGAGGAGGCACCTTGAGTCAGGAGGAGGACCAGGAGGAGGAGCAGGAGGTGGGGGAGGATGCACCTCGAGTCAGGAGGAGGACCAGGAGGAGGAGCAGGAGGTGGGGGAGGATGCACCTCGAGTCAGGAGGAGGAGCAGGAGGAGGGGGAGGAGGCACCTTGAGTCAGGAGGAGGAGCAGGAGGTGGGGGAGGATGCACCTCGAGTCAGGAGGAGGAGCAGGAGGAGGGGGAGGAGGCACCTTGAGTCAGGAGGAGGAGCAGGAGGAGGGGGAGGAGGCACCTTGAGTCAGGAGGAGGAGCAGGAGGAGGCACCTTGAGTCAGGAGGAGGAGCAGGAGGAGGGGGAGGAGGCACCTCGAGTCAGGAGGAGGAGCAGGAGGAGGGGGAGGAGGAAGGAGATCTGGGGGGAACGTGTGTATGTGTGTGTGAGGAGAGCAGATGTAGTGCAGGAGGTCTGGGTTTGCATGGGCGTACATGAGTGTATGTATGGGTGTTGATGTGCAGGGAATTTGTGTTTGTGTGTGTTGGCCAGAAATGATCAGCATCAATCAAACGACTACTATAGCGGCCATGTTGCAAAACTTTTGTAGTGTTTTTCTACCGTTTATGTGCTGTATATAGTGTGTTATGGGGACTCGCCAATGGGTGCAGTTCTGTCCTATCAGCACGCCTGCTGTATGCTGGGCATACGGCACCGTGTTCTACTGTGAGTTAACATATTGTTGATGCAGACGCTACTGAAACTAGAAAGGGACAACATGATAATGAACATTCAAGCAGGTTTCTGTCAAATATGATCTACTGTAGCAGTTCATCTAGTCGGTCAGCTGTACAATAAAATACACACTCCTGAATGTATCTAGCAAGAGTTTTTTATTTGACTTGCAAAATGAAATAAACTGTATCAATCCAGTGGTCAGTAAGGCTGATGTTGGACATTAGAGAATGTAAATATATATATATGAATTAGTCCACAATGACCTCAGTCAGGTGTTTCTGGAGCCATACAGAGACACAGTGGATGATGTTTGAGTGGGAGGTGTTTCTAACGGGATCAAACCACTCTTACCCATGGCTGCATACTCTCCCACCGCTCTGGTTTAGTGTTTCTTTGAGGCTTTGATGAACGTCTTCATAGATCTGCTGAGGATGCTTAATGTCATTCTAATAAAGCTTTTACAAAATAACATGAGAACATGCTTTTCAAGTCTGTTTGTGAAAAGTAGCTGTTAGTTGGGTTCTTTAAGTGTCTTGACCGACTGGATGAATTGATCCATCTATCCATCCATTAAGCAGTTACAAGTCCCAACAAAGTGTTCATCAGGACAAGACACAGACTCAGAGGTCAGCTTGCTGCTCTGCTTCCTGTCCAGGGACACTCCTGGTTCTCCTTCCAGCAAGGTTCATCTCCCTCATACACTTCCTGGAACACAGACACAGTCCCTGTCAGCCACTCTCCAGTAATGTTACATGTGATAGGCTCATCTCCTCCTCAGTAAATATACAGAAGAATATGAGTAACTTAGCCAATTTGCATACACAACAGGAAGGTTAACTAGTATGTGCTTGGAGTGGTGTGTGTACCTTTTTCCAGATGGGAACGCTCGCCTTCAGGGTGTCGATGCAGAACTGCACGGCCTCCAGAGAGTCGCGCCGGTGAGGGGAGGAGATGCCGATGATCACGCTGGCCTCCGTCACTAACACCACCCTGGACACCATAACACACTGAGCATAACTAACACACCCTGGACACCACACTGAGCATAACTAACACCACCCTGGACACCACACCACACTGAGCATAACTAACACCACACCACACTGAGCATAACTAACACACCCTGGACACCACACTGAGCATAACTAACACACCCTGGACACCACACTGAGCATAACTAACACCACCCTGGACACCATACCACACTGAGCATAACTAACACCACCCTGGACACCACACTGAGCATAACTAACACCACCCTGGACACCACACCACACTGAGCATAACTAACACCACCCTGGACACCATACTGAGCATAACTAACACCACCCTGGACACCACACCCTGAGCATAACTAACACCACCCTGGACACCACACCACACTGAGCATAACTAACACCACCCCGGACACCACACTGTGAACCATCCTCTCTAGCTCACCCCAGTCTGTGGTAGACACAGATGTGTCGGACCGTTGGCCATCTTGTGCGTATTTCCTTGCAGATCTTCCGGATCTCTGATTGGGCCATGGGAGCATACGCCTCATACTCCAGCTGCACCACCTTCTTCCCCTCAAAACTGTCCCTGGTTGTCCCTGGATACAAGGTGACACGGCAGAGTGACCCTACATGTCATAGAAGAGTGGCTCCCCAGACCTTTCATGTTAGCAGAGTGGCCCACGCAACAACCCACCTATGAAGATGGATATGGCTCCACTGGAGGGGCAGGTCACAGCCTTGCTCACCTCGTCCAGACACAGCTGCTGATGGGTCAGCTGCACCTCATCTCTGTCCTCCCCTCCACTCTCACACATACCTGGAGACACACGTTTCTTTGTCACTGTTCTAGGGTTTGTTTTTCTTATCTGCCATCTAGTAATAAAACATGTTACACCTGGTGGATATGCTAGTAGTTCAATAGTACTATTATATGCGCGTTGGATTTCCTACTGGGGTTAACTCTTTATCCTCCGCTTAACGGCGGAATGACAGCGACCTCGTCTCCGTTTTTCAGGCTCACGAGCTGGCACCCAATAGTCACGTACTCCTGACGCACAGCCAGCACAATCTGCTCCCGCACTGCAGACAGTCTGTTACGACAAAACATGTTTAAAAGAACAAGACCACAGTATGAACGGTTTAAACAGAATGTCTCAAATGTAGTCACAAATGTACCGAGAGTGTCTGTTTACAAGCTCCTGCCACAGCGCGAGGGTCGTCAGTTCTGGCTGGACATGGATCTCTTCAGATTTTAGTCCCGTGAGATCTGCGCTTTTTGCGAAATACAACACGAGCACGGACACCTGCAATTGCGAGATCCACGACGTCCAAATCATAAAGTAGGCTACACGCGAGGGGCAACAAGTACACATGCTGAATATTTCATTTCAATGGGGGAAGATTTTAGCATGCAGTTCTCATCTTGCAAATGAAATGGGGCGTACAGTATCCGTCCTTAGACAACTCACCTTGGTAGTCATGAATGCAAAAGAGTTAGTAATGACAAGCTGCCCGTAACTACTTTCAACGAGACCTTCAGCATATTTACTTCCTTATCTGGCGCCTCTGCCTCGCAGTCAGCTGACAGGGAGGGTGTTCCATTGCAGAGCGAATCACACAGAGGCTCCTATATGTAATGGCGTGACTCTTTCATTCTGGTCACCTGATCAGACAGCGCCGCAGGGGTCTTTATGAGTAGCTTTTATGTCCAAATTAAGCCACCATGTGTCCCTTTACTTACCGTAACCAACATCACTCATCTGACTTATTCTGATGTCCCGTTCTTTTGGTAGATGTGGGTTATTATTATTTTATGAAAGCGTGAAACATATCTGTGTCCTGCGAAACTGGAATTTTTAATCTGGGTCTACATCTGGGTAGAGTGTGTCAAACCAGTACTACTAGTAAACTGTCTAGACTCTAGATTATTGTTATAATTGTAATAGGTCAATCATTGAAAACAGTTGGAACAAGTCAGTCAACCATCACTTATTACAATTATTGCAGGCTAGTTGTTCCTGTTTTCCGCTGGAGGGCGCACGAATACGCAGTCCACTATTACGGAGGCATCTCTGTTTCAGACTGTCTGACAAACCTGTGGGCCTTTGACCACTGTAAGAAAATGTCAGTGAGGAGGCCCAGGCACAGCTTTGCCTGTAGTGAGACTTGATGCATTGGCTACTGACTATTGACTGATGCATTCAACCGGTGTATTTGAGTTCTACTTGGCTAATGTTTGTCTGCTTCTCGTGTGATTAAGCATTTATTGATATTTTTTAATTTAGAGAGATAAGTATCCTCTATTCTAGAGTTCATAAGCACATAATAAACTACAAGTGGTTCTAATTGTCACCTTTTGTCATGGAACGGAGCCTTATTATTAAAGCTAAACCTGTATTTTAATCTGATTTAGCTTCAATAGCCCATAACTGACATTTTTGCGCATATGGTTGTTGCTGAAATGCACGTTAGTAATGCCACTCCACGTCCATAAAATCATACTGTTGGAGGTTCATGTTTTAGGAGCCTAAAGCTCTCACATTCGTGTCTGTGTTTCAGCTTCGGCGCGTCTGTATAGCCTACCAGAATGTCCTCAGTGCGCGCTCAGTTGGAGAAAGTTGTGTAGGTTACCTGACACAGAGGAGGAGCGGGGGCCCATCTCCCCACCCCTTCCAATTTGGAGACCGCCCTCTTTAGATATTGTAGTAGAGACCCGTCTTAGAAGATTTAAAATCTGAGACCTTTTCCAGCAGTTAGAGCGTCACGGAGGATTGGCAAACTGCGCACAGAACTTCGCTGTGCGTCTGAGTAGGCTACTTTGCGCTGTCAGCCGGTTGTTCAGGATGCTAAAGGCACCGCATCTCTGCCAAGGCATGCTGGCGATCTTCATATGGTTCACACACATCATGGAGGACCACAAAGCCCAAGGTGAGCTGATCTGAAGGTTTAGGTTGGACCTTACTGTCCAACCATAAGTGTGCCGCTGGATTCGAGGATGGTTATCTTATTTTGTGTTTATTGCAACTTGAATTGTAAATTGGTCAGTGGAGCATCCAGCAAAGAGACACTAGTGTATATTCGTCTTCTGTATTGCATTCTGTTTGCTACATTTTCTGCACATTTGTATCAAACTAATGAAGTTTACATGGATCCATTTTATTAAAGAAGCCAGGGAATAAGAGTGAGATGTGTTGGGATTTTGGAAATAAGATTATGTGCAGACAGGTCTGGTTTCCATCCAATAGGCTACATTTTGATATTTTGCCAATGCAAATAATCTATTGAGAAATAGTAGAACAATAGTAGAACTCCAGTTGCTTGTGAGTTGTGTAGCCCAACGGAGAAGAGATTTCTCAATCCTGGCTCCGTTCCTCTCCAAGTGGGTCAATGTGCTACAGGCTGACACGGTCCGCAGGCGCGGGGCTGGTGAGTCCTCCGGGGACTGCCGCCCCACCGAGTTCTCTGGTGAAATTCCACTGCGTGCAGATTTGATTTTGATACATATCACATTTTTGGCAACGCAAATCTGCCTAGTTCCAGAATCTTAGAGCCAAAATAGCGAGTATTCTTTATTTTTTTGGAAAATGGAATACAAAAAAGTCAAAGACTGTTTAACGATCCAAGAATCTCAGAAATAAGGAATATAACTTTGTAGATAATAGCATGACACGTTTACCGTTTATCTTCCATGCAGCTGGTAATTGTTGGGTACAGCAGGGGAAAAACGGCCGGTGCCAGGTACTGTACATGTCCGGGATGAGTCGCGAGGACTGTTGTCGGAGCGGTCGCCTGGGCTCCGCCTGGACCGAAGAGGACGTCCCCAACAGTACGCTGTTCCGCTGGATGATCTTCAACGGAGGTGCGCCGAACTGCATTCCATGTAAAGGTGAGGGAATTGACTGAAAACGAATAGAGTGGAATCAATTCACAGAAAGTGGACATACTTTGTGAAAACGACATAACTGATATTCAACATCATAGAACATGTCATAACAGTGAATAAATCAGATTTTGGACTCTGTTTGTGTCTCTGTCTCTCCCCCTGGTTCTTCCCTGTTCTCTGTCTGTCTGTCTGTCTGTCTGTCTGTCTGTCTGTCTGTCTGTCTGTCTGTCTGTCTGTCTGTCTGTCTGTCTGTCTGTCTGTCTGTCTGTCTGTCTGTCTGTCTGTCTGTCTGTCTCAGAGAGCTGTGCCAGTGTGGACTGTGGTCCAGGAAAGCGCTGCAAGATGAACAAGAGAAACAAGCCCCGGTGTGTGTGTTCTCCGGACTGTTCCGCCATAGCCTCCCAGGGGCCTGTGTGTGGCTCTGATGGGAGGTCGTACCGGGACCAGTGCTCGCTGCTCCGGGCACGCTGTCGGAACCGGCCGGACCTGGAAGTACAGTACCGGGGACGCTGCCGCAGTGAGTGGGCTCGCAGACTTGGCTCCCAAATACCTCCAGATGCTTATCTGTACTGACTATAATATTCCCAGCCAGGTCCATTCTGGTCCAACTAGATCACGCCAGGTCCAGCTAGATTCAATTAGGTTCAGCTAGGAGCAGCTATAGAACACCCAGAATAGAACCCTCATTTGATCAGGCTGTACCTAACTGGACTGGCTGGACTTGGGTCCAGTTAAGTCCAGCCAGGTCCAGTTACGTCCAGCCTGATCAAATGAGGGTTCTGTTGCAGAGGAGGCATCAGCAGATGTATCTTATGCTCCAATATACATATATACGTTTATAATCTCATATTCCCTCCAACGTCTTCCTCAATGAAACCTGCTTCCTCCTTCTCCAGAGACGTGTCGTGGTGTGCGTTGCCATGGCAGCTCATCCTGCGTGGTGGACCAGAGTAGCAATGCCTACTGTGTGACCTGTAACCAGATATGTCCGGACGTCTCGACAGAGATGCACCTGTGTGGGAATGACGGCGTGGTGTACCCCAGCCCCTGCCACCTGCGCAAGGCCACCTGCCTGCTGGGCAGGTCCATCGGGGTGGCCTACGAGGGGAAATGCATTGGTCAGTATTCATCTGAATTCTTCTGAATTTGATGTGTCCGAACTGGAGACTGAGATCTGAGCGGTCTGTGCTGTCTGTTGAACCTGTAAGGTCTTTCTGTGCTCGGTCTCAGTTAAACTCATGACAGCGGACAGTAATGGTGTGTGCGCGGGTGTGCGCAGATTTACATTTACACTTAGTCATTTAGCCGACGCTCTTATCCAGAGCGACTTATAGTAAGTACGGGGACATTCTCCCTGAGGCAAGTAGGGTGAAGTGCCTCGCCCAAGGACACGTCATTTTTCACGGCCGGAATCGAACCGGCAACCTTCTGATTAATAGCCCGATTCCCTAACCGCTCCGGCATCTGACCCCCCATCTCACCCCCCAGACGCCAGGTCGTGCGCGGACATCGTGTGTCGGGGAGGAAGGCAGTGTCTGTGGGACGAGGAGAGCGGGCGTGGGCGCTGCGCCGTCTGTGAGGAGGGCTGTGGAGAGGGGCGCCCCGGAGAGACCGTGTGTGCCAGCGACAACAACACCTACCCCAGCCAGTGTGCCATGAGGCAGGCTGCCTGCGCCCTGGGACGCCCCCTGGAGGTCAAACACTCGGGATCCTGCAATTGTAAGTAGAGGGAAAAGAGGAGTTTCCGCCAGTTCATGGTTAGGGGTCTGTTCTACCAGCCGGTCTGTTCTACCAGGTCATGGTTAGGGGTTTGTTCGGTGTTCTACCAGGTCATGGTTAGGGGTCTGTTCTACCAGGTCATGGTTAGTGGGTCTGTTCTACCAGGTCATGGTTAGTGGTCTGTTCTACCAGGTCATGGTTAGTGGTCTGTTCTACCACGGTCATGGTTAGTGGGTCTGTTCTACCAGGTCATGGTTAGTGGTCTGTTCTACCAGGTCATGGTTAGTGGTCTGTTCTACCAGGTCATGGTTAGTGGTCTGTTCTACCAGGTCATGGTTAGTGGTCTGTTCTACCAGGTCATGGTTAGGGGTTCTGTTCTACCAGTCGGTCTGTTCTACCAGGTCATGGTTAGGGGTCTGTTCTACCAGGTCAGGTTAGGGGTCTGTTCTACCAGGTCATGGTTAGGGGTCTGTTCTACCAGGTCATGGTTAGGGGTCTGTTCTACCAGGTCCAGGTTAGGGGTCTGTTCTACCAGGTCATGGTTAGTGGTCTGTTCTACCAGGTCATGGTTAGTGGTCTGTTCTACCAGGTCATGGTTAGGGGTCTGTTCTACCAGGTCCAGGTTAGGATGTGTTTCTTTTGAACAAATCGAGCAGGACACACCAGATGAGGTGGGGTGGGGGGGGTTCTCTCTATCTGGCTGGAGTCCGTCTCCTCCTTTTCTCGTCCTTTCTTTCTAATCTCTGTCTGTCCATTGCTTTACTCTCTCTGTGCCTGTCCATGGTCTCACTCTCTGTGCCCCATGGATTTGACTAGGAGCCATGTGTTCAATGCCAGTTGTGTCTTGGCTGGAATGAACGGTGGTGTGGCTGTGATGATCCTCTGGCTTGTGAGGGAGTCCTGGAGACAGGAAACTTAGGTTACTTTGATTATCCCTTAAAGATGTTTGTTTATGTTAAATCTTTGTCAGGAAAATACCACAACAACAGGGTGGTCCTCTGTGAAACGTAGGGCAGTGGACACTCACAAACACACACAAACACACAAACACGCACAAACACACACACAGACACACACACAAAACACTTTCCACGCAGATATTTTTATGAATCTTGTCTGTTTCCAGGCTTGCAGTAGACCTCCATAACCCTGCCCAGGAACTCTAGCCCTCCAGCCCCCACTGCCAAGACCTCCACCCCCCCAGCCCCCACTGCCAAGACCTCCATGGCCACCACCCATCCCTTTCACCCCCCAGCCCTCACTGCCCAGGACTTCTTCCCACAAACCCATAGCACCGCCCCCAGCCCCCACCACCACTGCCTGGGCCCTCCACCACAAACACCCAGCCCCTCTACCACCCAGCCGGGGTCCTGGAGCCCCAGACTGCCTCATACATCAGGGCTGAAGGGGACCGGGGTGGAAGGAGACCAGGAGTGGAAGGAGACCAGAGCTGAACGCAGAGGGAACGTTGTTGTGGGAATGTAGACTGTTACTGCTGCTGGTCTATGGAGTGGGACTCCAGCTACCAGGATGTTCCTTTCTACAGCAAAGGAGCAGGAGGAAGAGGAGGAGGAAATGGGAGGAAGAGGAGAAGAAAGAGGAAAAAGAGACCTGGACGTCTGGGATTCTGTATTGAAAAAACCTTAGTTTAACCCAGACAGCAAAAACTCTCCTACCATCCTGAATCATTTTACTGTACATAATTCTAGGACAACTATTTATTGTCTAAAGAAGAAACCAGAAAAGACAGCCTTCATATATATTTCTTTATAATTCTTCGAAAATGTGTTTACTGTGTATTTATAGATGTTGTCATATTATTTATACATTTACAGTGTGTGATGGAATGTGATATAAACCTTGTTGTCCCTAACTAATATAATAGACTGTTTTCATATTGATGTGAACCAGCCAGCATTACCTCCCTCCGTGGAAACCATGCTCCCTTCCGCCCATTCTCTAATTGTACATTTGTGTACATTTAAGGCACTTGTTTTGTTTACAAACTCAAAACTGATTGAAATGATTGTCTTGTTTTCTTTTGAGTATAGACAAGTATAAACATTACGGCCTCAGCTGAGGGGGTCACATGACCCAAAACCTAACATAATGGGTCACATGACCCTAACTGACTTTCTTGCTGGAATTTTGCTGTCTATCTCTTCACCATGTACTGGATGGGGGCTAGCCCCCCTCTTCACCCTGCCCCTCTAAGGCTCAATGCTTCTGTAGGTCAAGGATGTTCATATAACTTCAGCATGAAACATTTACTACGGAACGAAGTGCCACACCTGACCCTTTGGTATGTCTAGTTATATTATTTTGCACATAGAGATGTAGTCATAAATATAGAGTTTTGTATTTTTGAAGTGAATGTTGCAAATGCTAGTTATAATGTCTGTGCAAGAATACAAAATAAATGCATTCGGTTTTCCTTCCTCCTGTGTCGTGTACAATACGTACAAATGACATCTTGGATCAACGCTCATGTGAAGCTTGTTTTACACCTTCTGAGTCAGTAAGAGTTTTAGAAGATTACCATTGCATTTGTAAAGTAACTAGGGGAAGTTCACTAATCATCACATCCACTGCAATGATGTGACAGTGCTGCAGGTCTCTTAGCCTCAGTAGGAAACTCTAGTGATGTCGTTCCCACAGCTCTATCAGCCTATCACAGATTGGGCAGGACTGCTGTTCTACTAGCGTAGCCTATCATCCACCTGCTCCACATCTCAGGAGCAGACAGGAGAGGCCAGAGGAGGGGGAATGCTCATCTGATCAAATCTCATCCTATCAGATCGGAGCACTGTGACCGGTTCTGTGGTGGAAAACGCACACACACACACACACACACTCACCCTCATTCACACACACTCTCCCTCATTCACACACACACAAACACACACACACACACACACAGAAACAGCAGGCATAACCATGTTACGTTATGGAACTGCTGAGATGGCCAGACTGGACTGGGAGTTTTTCCCATGTCATCAGATCCTCTTCTGTCTCTCTTCCCTGACCTTGACGCCATGAGGGAAGGTCACGCCTCTAGATGTTTTATTTGTTGACTCATCACCTATAATACAGCAGGGTCTAAACCTCTTTGTGACACACAACATACTATTCTGTATGACTGCTCCGTGAACGTTAACGTGGCTGGTATGTTTCACAGCTGTACAACATTGAGAACATAGATCAGAGTGGTTTTGTACCTACAGGACAGAATACAGTGAGCAGGCCTGGGCGTGCTGCTGACTCCAGTCTCTCTCCTAAGAGTGTTATGTGCTGCATGTGGGGGCTCAGTATGTAGAGGACACATTACTTGGCAGGAACAAGTCGAAAGCTTCCACTCTGCCAGCAGGCTATGTGTGCTTTGGTCAAATGCTGAGTGGTGGACCAGGGTTCACACATGGCCCAGACCCAGACTACCCAAAGCTGCAAACCCCAGACCCAAACTATCGCAGCACTCAAACCACTCCAGCACCCAAACTACCCCAAACCATTCCCATTATTCCAGCACCCAAATGGGTGTTATCATGTGACCAGCTTGTTTACAAAACACCTAAGCTACAAGTTCTCATATCGTAGCCTACACAGTACCACCTCTTACGACTCCTTCTGTCGTGTGCGCATACAGCGACAGGGGTCTTGCTACGACGGCAAATATCCTCCCATAGCTCCGACTCTAACGTAGGTTCTCTTCTAGTATAGATCCTCATATAGCCTAAACATCCTTATGATGAAGATGTTCGTATGGTGCAGTTCCTACCCAAAAGGATTCTATGGTGTCGTTCCATTGTGAGTTTGTTTGTCAGATATGCATGTATATAGGTGTTTAAATATCTAGGTGTGTCTAGGTACACTGTAGGTGTGTGTGCACGGGTGGGTGGGGGCATCTGCAGTGTGTACAGGTGGGGTGCAGCAAGGAAGCGGAGGCGTTGAAGAGAAGACTTTTTCCAAGAAGATTATCGTAAGGCTGTCTGCCAGACCCTGGCTGGATAAAAGAGAGAGAAGAGCTTTAAAAGTTTCTGTCTTGCAGACGGCTTTGTAAAGTTGTTCAGACATGGCCTAAGTTTCCAGATTAATCCTCAGTGTTCATCTGTCTGCATACTAATATGGGTCTGTCTGGGGAGATGAGGACAGAACACTGGCATGAATGGACTTCACTTCCCCCTCCTCCTCTCCGGCACAGTGTGCTCCCCAGATAGAAGGCAGACTTGTGGCTGTCAGACTGACTGAAGAGAACACCACTGTTTCATACTAGTAATTAGCTGTGCTCAGTTGCAAGAAAAGTTGTTATGAACTTTCAAAACTAAAAGGGAAGAACACGGTTCTTCCTTCAAGACAAGACTACGAGACATCCAAGAAAAGCCACATGTCAAAACATTCGTCTCTTTTAATTTGAAGTGAATTCAGTGAACAAAGAAAATGATTCTAACCCATTTAATACGTTTTGTGATGTCACCTTGACAGCAACAGATACTGACACAACATATATATTTGTACAACCCAATCAATAACCCAATCTGTGAACTTGATATCATCTGAGGATGTCAGGATGTGTCAAATCGGTTTCTGATATCAAATCCAGCAAGCCATCCAGCAGTCAGTCAGTCAGCCAACAATCAGTCAGTCAGCCAGCCAACAGTTAGTCAGCCAGCAGTCAGTCAGTCAGTGAGCCAGCAGTCAGTCAGCTGGTCAGCAGTCAGACAGTCAGCTGGAATCAGTCAGTCAGCTGGTCAGCAATCAGTCAGTCAGCTGGTCAGACAATCAGACAGCAACAGACAGTCAGACAGACAGACAGACAGACAGACAGACAGACAGACAGACAGACAGACAGACAGACAGACAGACAGACAGACAGACAGACAGACAGACAGACAGACAGACAACCAGCAGTCAGTAAGCCTCCTTCCCTGACTACCAAGCGCAGAACGGCTTCTGCTGGTACACATCACTTAGAGAGGTGGCTTAGATGCATAAGAAAATGTATGAAAGGTATAGAAAGAGAGTGAGAGAGATGGAGGCAGACACGGAGGGTCATCCAAAGGCTAAACAATTACGCTGTGGCATGCCTATTAGTAGAATACAAACCCGTACTCAGGGGCTACAGTAGAATTGGTTCGACACAAACAAGTCATTTCAAGGGTCAGACTGTTGTAACCTTTATAGGAAGTAAATATTAAACTGTTAGCAACTCTCTGCTAATGGTTGTGACTGCAAATCATCATGAATGTCAAAGTCCTCTAGGTCTGGGCTGACGTAGTGGTTTGCATCAGAGATTCATCATCATCAATTACGTCAGCTGTCTTCTGTGTTTACACCAGCCTGGAGTACATCAGAACCCCTTTAAAGTCTAATATTATGACAAGAAAGGTCTCAAGATATGTAGATCATGCCGTTTTGGTTTGAATTAGAACCCAGCCTCTTTCATTCATCATAGCAACCAAACACAATGATAGTATTGATCAGAAGGAAGCGTTGTCCTTTTATAGACTTTATTGTCCATGTTGCCAAGAGGAAATGATGCATGAATCACATTTTACACAGAGTAGAGCTTCAGAATGCCTGGAAGCCACGTGTCTGATAAATGACCCCAACCCCCTAGGAACACTACAACATGCAGTCAAGACTATCTGGAAACCACATGTACAGATATGCTTGCAGACACAGTATATACTGTACACATACAGTATATATCATTATATAAAAAAAGGCAGGTGAATGGACTATTAGGATATAAAAAATGTATAGAATCTATAAATATAACATACATATCTACAAAAAAAGGTTGAGTGAGTGAGGGGAGTACTTTCAAACATGTGACTCAGGAAGTGGCAGGGTGGTGATCATTTTATCAGTGAATTGGCAAAGGTGATCGATTGATTGGCAACAATTATGACTAACTATGACAATTATGATTGACGGCATTAGAGGCACGATAGACAAGTAGGTGTTCTTGCCCACACACTGGTACAGGATCACACAAACATTACATTTACATTTAGTCATGTAGCAGACGCTCTTATCCAGAGCGACTTACAATAAGTACAGGGACATTCCCCCGAGGCAAGTAGGGTGAAGTGCCTTGCCTAAGGACACAACTTCATTGGCACAGCCTGGAATCAAACTGGCAACCTTCTGATTACCAGCCCGATTCCCTAACCGCTCTGCCACCTGACTCCCAAACACACACAATGGAATCGCCTGTGGCTGACAACAGAATCCAGACCCACACCAAATACACACCTCACTGAGAAGCACACACTTTATTCCATCCAAGTGTTGTGCTGAGTATGTTCTAGAACGTTGGTGTAAGACAAGTGACACAGCAGGGAATCTGACAGTGAGAAACAGCCAGACGTGTTTGTCTGTTCTACCCTCATCTTCTACTGCCAGATCCCAGCGTCCTGTCCACACACTCACACCATGATGCCCTGATGTGTTAACCCTAACACCAGATCCCAGCATCCTGTCCACACACTCACACCCTGATGTGTTAACCCTAACACCAGATCCCAGCGTCCTGTCCACACACTCACACCCTGTGTTAACCCTAACAACAGTAACTTGATCAAATGTTATTGGAGAAATCCTCCATGTGAAATACTATTCCAGTTATTCTAGATGGCCAGCATATGGCATTACGTGAGCCCATGTGCAGCTTCTAGGGACCTCGCCGACACAAAGCCCAACAATGGTGGCAAACTCACTGAAGACGCGTCATCTTCCTTCAAAGTGTCAAATGTCCTTATTGCGTTGGATCGTCTTTGTGAGTGTGTGTGTGTATGCATGCGTGTGCATGCATGCATATGTGTGTGTGTGTGTGTGTGTGTGAGGCCTAATCCCCACCAGATGCGTCAAACCCTCTGTGACACACCGGAAGTCCTTAATTGTCAATGGGGCAGCTTTCTCAGGAGCTGCAATGATGCACGTGTAACGCATTCGTCCAACATTTTGCGTTGGTTTGCCGTACCGGTTCAAATGTCATCCCAACCTTCATTGGGATCAATTAAGTATTTAAACATTATCATAATGTTTCATTTCAAATGTTTATATATTGTTGCCACACAGTCTATTCTAAAAGTGTTAGACTGGTAAGATAATGAATAATATAACCCAAAATTAATTAAATAAAAACCCTAATCCAAATGTTCCTTGAAGTATTTCATCATTTGTGTGGGAAATGTCTACCTATACTTTTGCTTCCCTGTACATTTCTGTTCATTCCACCATGAAACCAAAACTGAGAACAGCCCACCAACTTCTCTTTGGTTTCTGCCATCATTCCTGGTATGACAGGTATAAAAACACGGATGACATATCCAGTATAATTATGAGCAGCAAAACTCATCCACATCTGTTGGGGATGAGGCGTCAGCATGTGCTTGTGCTGCATGTGTGAGTGAGTGAGTGTGAGCTGTGGTCATCCTGGGGGGTCCCGTTACTCTACGGTGGTTAGCCATGTCTTTGTGGTAGGTTCGCAATGGTGCTCCTAATGTGGTCCCAGTTCCCCTGCTTACCCCACAGGGGGAGGGGGGGGGGAGGGTCGACTTCCTGTGGCTCCATCTGGGATTTGTAGTTCCCCGGACAGTAGTAGTGAGTAGCAGACTCCATGGTCGTAGGGACTTATTGTTCCCTGATGCAGGTTCCACAGGGTTACATGACGGGTTCGTGGTTCCTGTGGTTGAGCAGGTACTTGGTAGTTTGTAGGGGAGCGTGTTCCCCTGGAGAGGTCCAGCAGGTCCAGCAGGTCCAGCAAGGGCCGGTGAAGACCTCTCACACCCGGCCTGGATCCTGGTCCTTCTCCTCCAGCAGCTGGATGAGCTGGCTGAAGCTCTCCCTCACGCCCTCCATGCTGTCCACGGAGCTGCCCTCCAGAACCCAGCTCTTCCCCCTGGCCAGGGGCTCCAGCTCAAAATACTTCTTTATCTGAGGGGCAGGGGGAGGAGAGAGGGGCGAGGGAGAGAAGGGAGAGCAGAGAGAGAGAGAAGAAGAGAGAGAGAGAGAGAGAGAGAGAGAGAGAGAGGAGGGAGAGAAGAGAGAGAGGGGAGGGGGGAAGCAGGGAAGGGAAGATAAAGGGGAGAGAGGGGAGATGGGACGAGCAAGGGGAGAGAGACAAATTACTACATGTTTGGTTAGTCAGTGTATAATCATCCAGGAGCACTATGGTACGGGGAGAGAGAGAAATAGGGAGTAACATAAAGAATGTTCCTGTGCGTGTGTAAACAGCCATACACATGCAGACATTTATGTCCTCAGTCCTGCGCGCCTTTCCTCTCTTACCCACGATGCCTTAGTAACAGGAAGATCAGCATGACTGTGTCTGGTGCCCTGCTGACCCTACCGGCTAGACAGCCTAGTGACTGTTCCGTGTGTGTGTGCGTGTGTGTGTGTGAGTGAGAGAGAGGGAGTGAGTGAGAGAGTGTGGCTGTGTGTGCCCTTGAGATCCCATTTGAGGCAGAGCATGCAGCCTAATGTAATTGAGTTTCACTGGTATTTTAAACCAGTTACATTTCCTAAATTGCATGTCTGAGTGGAGAGAGTGTGTGTATGTGTACTTAAGTGTGCGTTCCTGTACGTGTGTGAACGTTTGTCGACTGATAGAGGTGCTCCACACACACCACAGATCTCATGATTGATGAATGAATGAATACACGCATGAATGAATAGGTGAATGTCCCTGTAGACCTAACACACACATTCCTGCCAGATGTATACACATACATGACCCCTCCTCCTCCACTGCCTGCCAGACAGACTGTACTCCCTTATTACAGCTCAGAGGGAGTCGGAGGGCAGCTCCAGCAGACAGGGGCAGGGGTAAAATATCACCCCCACAGAGAGCAGCCTTGGTTGGGTATCAGTATCAGGAAATTCAGCTGCCCTCAGGGCCCTCTGGAGGTACCATCAGCAGAAACAGAACTGAGAGTTACTGAATCACTCACTCAGGTACACATGAGGGGTTCATGATGTGACATTGTGAACACATACACACACACACACACACATCACCAGAGACTTTAGAAGAGAAGGTAACACAAGCCTATGTGGTTGAAACCTGTGTTGGACTGCCATAGTTTCTGAACATGTAATGTTAACATAACAATGTCTCCTTTCCAGCGCAGCAGTGTCTGAGTGTGTGCAGCTCTGCAGCATCAGGGAGGGGGCTCCACCCAGACAGATAATCCATCATCATTACAGTCCACCCCCCCCTCCCCTCCCCCCTAAAGTATCAGATGGATCTGTCCACCCCCCCCCCTCCCATCTGCAGACCCCCTCTAGCTCTAATGGGACCCTCCAGCACACATGTTAGATGACCCACCTAGACTGACCCCAGAGGTGTGTGTGTGTGTGTGTGTGTGTGTGCGCGCGTGTGTGTTTGTGTTCCTGTGTTGCCAAGGTGGGTTATTTGAGAGTGGAAAGTATCTCAGAAGACAGATAAGATCCGGGAGTCCATGTTTCATCCAGGATTTGGAACGGTGATTCACTGCCAGGAGATTTAGCATTTGACTGGCAGAAGAAAACACAGCGCAGATTGATGCATCCTGACTGGCCAGCCAGTGTGTGAGGGTGTGTGTGTGTGTGTGTGTGTGTGTGTGTGTGTGAGGGGGTGTGTGTGCCTGTGATAGACTACTAGAGCGGATATTTAAAACCCACTCAGGATCTTTTCTTGCCATCTCTTTACAGATATAACCCGGACAATAGGCCTGTCTGATTCCACCATGACACAGACACGGTCATGCACACACACGAAAAATGAAAGCAACATATTTCCTTCTATTTCCAGCCTCAGTGAAACCCCCGTGTTTAGGTGTCAGCCTCAGCAGATCTGCAGGGAAGGATTCAGACTAAGAAGCACAGACATAGCACAGGATAAAACTGACTAAGACAGCAATAAGGAGATTAATAAAACGTACATCTCCCCCTCTCTATGTCTCTCTCTCTCTCTCTCTCTCTCTTGCTCTCTCATATCCCCCTTTCTCTCTCTGTGTCTCTCTCTTTCTCGGTATCTGTCTGTCTGAATGGGAGCAGTGGGGACACTAATATTCCATTAGGTCAAAATGACATTAGCTCATCAGACCTCGTAACGAGGGGACCAGACCTTGATGCCTTTCCTGTTTACCACAGGACCCGGAGATCCACCAGTCCTGTTTACCACAGGACCCGGAGATCCACCAGTCCTGTTTACCACAGGACCCGGAGATCCACCAGTCCTGTTTACCACAGGGACCAGTCTGCTTATGGATCTGGAACACCTGAAGTGTTCGGAGTGCTGTTAACCTGGGGGTGTCTAGCTGCTCTTAACTTACAGATCCTGTGGGCTGAACTAAAGCACAGCTGGTCGTTGTGTGTGTGTGTGTGTGTGTGTGTGTGTGTGTGCGTGCGTGTTACCTCCTGTACGGAGCGCGCAGCAGGCTTGTCCTGGTGGTTGGCCAGGATGAGGAAGGGGAGGGTGCAGAGCTGAGGATGGTGCAGGGCAGAGTGCAGCTCCGTGCGAGCCCCCTCCATGTCGTCCTCAGAGGCGGCGCTGTCCAGGACAAACACCACTCCCTGGGCCCCCTGGTAGTACCTGCTCCAGTACTTCTTAATGGAGTCGGCTCCTGGGACGGCCAGAGCGGGAGGCGAGATAGGGAGACAGACAGGTGCCAGTTAGTACGTTTTAATTATTCAAATATTAAGAAGGAATGATCCCTTTTTGATGGACACGAGCACATACACACAAAATATACACACAGGAACACACCGACACACACATACATGCACACACAAGCACGCTCTCGTAAAAGGAGACTTCATTTCCTTTTTTGGCTTACACACACGGCAAAGACCTTTCTCCATACAGTCAAGGAATTGTCTCCTTAAGTACAGAAAAGTCCCCTTCCCTTCCGAAAGAGGGTTACTAGCTGAGCTTACAGCGCAGGCAGACCTCCGTCTGGAGAGGGAGATGGAACGAGAAGCAGAGAGGGAGATGGAACGAGAGGCAGAGAGGGAGATGGAACGAGAGGCAGAGAGGGAGATGGAACGAGAGGCAGAGAGGGAGATGGAACGAGAGGCAGAGAGGGAGATGGAACGAGAGGCAGAGAGGGAGATGGAACGAGAGGCAGAGAGGGAGATGGAACGAGAGGCAGAGAGGGAGATGGAACGAGAGGCAGAGAGGGAGATGGAACGAGAGGCAGAGAGGGAGATGGAACGAGAGGCAGAGAGGGAGATGGAACGAGAGGCAGAGAGGGTGCTCTCTCCGTCCCTCACTGCCGTATCCCTCTCCCGTGGCCCAGACTGCTTTCTGCACTGGAGGCTGCACGGCCGGGTGAACAAAACACCAGCCTCGGCACTCCAGAGAACAACAGTTCTGCAAGACTTGGTGAGAGAGAGAGGGGAGAGAGAGAGAGCAAGACGGTGTGGGAGAGAGAGAGAGAGAAGAGAGAGAGAGAGAGAGAGAGAGAGAGAGAGAGAGAGAGAGGAGAACAATGTAGAGGGAGGGAAAGAGAGAGGGGGAGAGAGAGTTTGGGAGAGACAGAGCAAGACGTGTGGGAGAGACAGAGCAAGACGGTGTGGGAGAGAGAGAGAGAGAGAGAGAGATAAAGAGAGGAGAACAATGTAGAGGGTGGGAAAGAGAGAGGGGGAGAGAAAGACATGAAAGATTCTGGCTACCAGGGACACTCTACAGCACAGTTCAAATGAGTCTGCTTTTACGAACATATGGTTCCTTTTCTGTGCTGCAATTTGGGGGTGCAAAAATGTGGCCACCAAGGAACTCATACCGAGTTTGGTTTTGGTTAGTGTGAGTGACAGACAAGGAGAAAGAGAAAGCTAACGATGGAAACAAAGAGAGTCAGAGAGAGAGACAGATAAAGACAGAGAGACAGAGAGAGACACAGAGAGAGAGAGAGAGAGAGAGAGAGAGAGAGAGAGAGAGAGAGAGACAGAGAGAGAAACAGAGAGAGACAAAAAGAGAGTGAGACAGAGAGAGAGACGTTGCAGATAAATCCGATAAACTGCCTGGCCAATGAACTGTATTACAGACAATGAGAGAGCATCAAGCACAGACTTGTAATCAGGCAACGTATGCATCCTCCACAATAATGTCTCTGACGTATCCTCTCTACAATGATGCAACATCTGTATGCAATATGGAGGAAAATGTGTTGCTGTTACATCAATGACATTTCTGGGCTGCTAATGACCCCCTCCCCTATATTTACCTCTGAAGTGATCCTTCCTAATGTTTTCGACCCACCTCCCCCCACACCTTTCAAACTTTGTTTACACATGACCCCGCCCCTTACTATGCATGCTCAGTGATGATTGGCTGTCCTCAGAGAGCTCGGGAAAGACCCTCTCCCCCTCGTCCCGACCAATAGGGTGCTCGGGCTGCTCCAAGATTGAGCAAGAACTGCTGGTGATGTTATGAAGGGAAACAGCTAACAGATGAACTATTAAGTTTCAAAACTCCACAAATAATTGTGCTCCTTGCACATGTGTACTTATTAATATATTTAGTTTTACCTTCATTTGAACCGAGTGGCTCCTAAAAGTTGCAAATGGAGCCCACCACACAATATAAAACACAAATACTATTTGCACATACATATACAACATTTACTACATAAATTTACAACAACAACTAAATCTTCTATTTAAAGCATGCGTGGGCCTCGTCTAAACCCCTGAGCTGATCGTAGGACAGCGGGGAGTGTTCAGTTTCTGGGACCTCAAGGTGTGTATAACATAGTTCTGTTCCACACTTGAAGGAACATACCATTTGTAGAAGCACATCCCATCACGGGGAGTCGGGTGGCTCGTGTCATTCGAGGCGCTGCGCTGCTCTGTGTACAACTACAAACGAGCAGAAGGATCGCTGCCATGTGGCAGTCAGGAATGGCTGAGCGTTTCTCTGGGACAGATGACTGATACGTGGGTTATCTGTCGACAGGGAAGTGGAGGGAGCGATGGGGAACTGCAGCAGGTGGCTCCAGTCTAGACCCTGCCGCCTGGAGAGACGTCACATCTCCAGAATCACGAGCACACCGGAGATCATCAAGCATTGTTTCTTCACAACAATGCTTTACCTACAGACGACTATATGTTATTCTGGCTTACTTATGCACGCAGCGTAAATGTTATTAATGTTCATGTTAGAAGGTCAGATTTGGGTCATCGATGACGTCGTGAAATACACTACAGTGTCACCTGGATCCAAAACATCATAACACGATCCACACATGTGAGGGTGTGTGTGTGTGTAGTTTCTGCTGGGACATATCATTAAGATGAATCAGTTGCTCAAGACCAGATGTTGGGAGTCTTGGTAACAGGCAGGTCTGTCTGAAGCAGCACTGAGTGCTGTTCAACACTGCCACCTTCTGTTCATCTCTGACACCTCTGGCTTCATGACACCTCAGCCATGACAGGACAGCAACACCCCGACAGAGACCCCGACAGAGATAGGCTCTGGATACAAACCCCACTACCACTCCATCCATCGGGTACAGAACACTACACTACAGCCCTGGACAAAACTACCCACGACAGCCCTGGACAAAACTACCCAGACAGCCCTGGACAAAACTACCCAGACAGCCCTGGACAAAACTACAACGACAGGCCTGGACAAAACTACCCAGACAGCCCTGGACAAAACTACCCTAGACAGCCCTGGACATATCCAAACAATTGGGTAAACCCAGTTGGAAAAATAAATGATGGAAATGCTTCAAACTCGTAGATTGTAGGTGTAGATTATTCATCGCAAGGGCATCTTGAATCTCAGACTGTAGAGTGTAATCTGAGAAACATTGGGATACACTGTCATTTCCCGTTTGCATTAAAGATGTACTCTGTCCCTGTGACGAAGCACCGACATTCTGTTTACCATATATAAATAATGTTTTAATCTCAACCCTGAAATTAAAAACAGATGTTCCACCACGCTATCCCGACAGTACCTCCCATGCAGCCAAAGAATATCCATGTGTGTCGTACAGTATGTCCATTCAGTACACCACTATCCAGTACATCAGCTATGCAATACTGCAGATGAGTAGGGCCACTACCAAAAGCCCATTTACCAGAAAACATATTGCACTACAATCACATATGGGAATAAAACACCCACCGCAATCAGACAGAGACCACACAGAGTGACACAGACATACACACACACACACAGACAGACACACACACACAGACACACACAGACACACACAGGGATAAACCCACACACAAATCATGACAGAAGACAGAAGATGGTAATATGAATACTGGAATCTGGTTCAAGCAAAACCCAACAAGGAAACAATGCGGTGTTGGCACACTTTTTGATCATCATAAAAACGAGTTGGTTTGCATGGCTTAGACTGTAACTAGAGGAATACAATTCATAAAGGGATACATTTATCATGTATTTCTCCAATATCTTTTTTATTTTTATCATTCAATTGTGTTTGCTACTGGATGTTGTTAACACAACACAGTTTGAATGCACAAAGCTACAAGAGCAATATGTGCTCAACACGAAGGAAAGAAAACCACTTCTGAAAAGACTTCAAAAAGCAGAGAAAAACACATACACACACACGTAACTTTAGTCCTGCTTTCCCCGCCCCCCCCGATAGTTTGACACCAATGACGACTACCTGCTTGCTGAGATGGAAACTGGTCTCCATGGCCACAGGGGCTGTGTGGTGTGTGAGTGAGTAGTGACATTTGAGAGAACCGGATTCTCTCTCTGCGTGTTTGTGTGTATCCAACAGATTGCTTTCAAATGGATGGTTCATAAAAGATCAAGACGAGAGACGATGAGTCCGGGAGCGGGAAACGTCACTGGCTCGGTGAAACACTATCTGTTTACTATCTCCAGGCTCTAGCATTTGAAAGTCCCTTCCCCTACTTCGGGGTCTTTAAGGTTTCAGCTGTTTGGAGTTTGGAACTTTGAACTTTTTGGACTGCGTAGAGCCCAGCACATGGAGTCATCAGTTCCCCCAGTACTCCCCCTACTGACGCTCGACAAACGAGGACATCTTGGAGACATTCTCCACACCTACTGTTCTCGTGTGTTGCGTGGTTTCTGCGAGTTAAAGGACATTTACCTCCGAGTTCCTTCACGTTCAAAACGGCATTCTGGAATGGAACGGCTTTGATGTTGAAACCTGGTGAAGAGAACGGAACATGCATTCGTTGAATTGCTCGAAGCTGCCCCACTTACATTATCCACAGTTTTACATCTGTCCAGACTGTGGAAGTGAACCCAACTTTGACATTCATACCCAGTACCCACCGTGTTGACACGGTGACCGTGGTGTGTGGATGAGAGCGAGGGGCACCACAGTGTGGGCGTGACGGAGGCTCACCAGTGGTTGGGGTGATGTGCTGGTTGGTCTCGCTGCAGAGGTAGGAGAGAAGGCTGCTCTTCCCTGAGCCAGTCAGGCCGATGCAGACCACGTCAAACTCGGGCCGGGGGGGGCGGGGGCCCTTTACAGCACAATGTCCTGAAACACTGTGGGAGAGACGGCACTGCTGTCACGTGAGGCTGAAACTGTTCCTGCTCGGATCTGCCTCTAGGCAGACGGTGTGTGTGTGTGTGTGTGTGTGTGTGTGTAGTATGTGTTGTGACATGCAGCAGTAGCATGGTACTCTGTGTTCTCTACCGGCCTACCTATCTACCTGCCTGCCTGCCTGTCTGTCTATCTTCCTGTCTGTCTGTCTGTCTACCCTACCTGTCTGTCGGTATATTTATCATCTGTCTACCTACCTGTCTGTCTTCCTGCCTGCTTGTCTTTACCTGCCTGCCCGCCTCTCTTCCTGTCTGTGTATCTATCATCTGTCGTCTTGCCAGGCTGTCTCCCTGTCCGTCTGTCTGTCTGCCTCGACAACACTCTGGAGACACACACACACACACACACACATCTGCCCCCTCCATCTGTCTCTGTGTCTGCTCCTTCCTCACACTCCCGGAGAAGCGGGACTGAGTGAGAGAACAAACCCAGAGTACTCCTTCCCCCTGTTTCCTTTCAGTCTCTCGCTCACTCCTTCTTTCTTCCCCCTCCACCTTGTCAGCTGAGCTTTGGCCCCGTGTCACACTGGAGATGCTGCACTGATGGGACTTCCTGTGTGCTGGTAGGTAATGCTCCCTGTTCAGAGAGATTGATAATACCTTAACATGCATGCACGGGGGGATCGGATAACAGGAGGCCCTTACTGAAATCTACACCCTGCGCAGTGTTCAGTGTGTGTGTGTGTGTGTGTTTGGCTGGGGGGGGGGTCTTTAAAGAGCAGATGACGGCCTCTGCGAGGAGCTAGTTTCAGTTGTGTTTTGTTATGTTTTTGTCACGCAAAGGGCCTCTTTTGAGCCAAACCAGACATACTGCACTCCCCCCTCCCGACAGTAAGATAAAAGACATAGGCTAGGTTTGCTTTCAGAGGAGAGGACAGAAGAGAAGAGGCAGACAGGTAACAGATGGTGTTTATTGCAATAACAGTTTGACAACTGTGCCATTCTGAGCTGAAAAAAATCGTGTCTAGAGGAGTTCTCTAGGAAGGCTGTGGCCATTTTCATTTGAAATAAGGACACGCTGCTCTCTGCTGGTGAGATTTAGGAACTGCAGGAACCTCCCACCCACTCACTCATTTCCACCACTCATTGGAAAAAGGGTTGTCTAACTCCAGCTGCAGGATTCCAATACCTACTACCGTGTCCAGATGCTCTGCTTTGTAGGGAAACAAACAGGTTTCGCTGGCACAGGTTATCCAAAGTGCCCTGGCATTAATTGGAATCACATTCAGAACATCGGTATACTTCTGACAAACTTCGGAAAAGTACAACCATGAGCAAAATATTCTCGGGAGCTAGCTGGTGTGTCACCACACAAGTCTGTTAAACCTGTTGATCATTGCTGTAACTACCCCACACATTCCCTCAACACAGCGTAGGGAGAAATACCACAGCACACACATTTTTCCCTCTTGCCTTTGCAGAGAAAGTCGTGAAAATAATCCCTCCCTCCCCCCCCGCCCCTCTCACCCATCCAACCGACATGCAAGGATAAGACAAGCCTGCTGACGTTCTACAGTAAATATGAACCGACAGGAATCATAATGACACATTAGCAGCCAGTCTAGTGAGTACCGCACCACCTAAACCACCACCACCTGTTTCCCACACAGACAAACAGGTCGGGCCAGCAGTTGACAAAACATAAATCTTAAAGAACTTTATGACCTTTTCTGGTTAGCTTTTAGCAGCGATATGTTCCGTTTCCCTGTGTATGACAGTGTAGTTCAGCATATGAGTTCTCTCTGATGCTGACACATTGTCCCCCGTTCCCACCCTTGGGTTTATATTGTTATCATGAACTCCATCCTGTTTGGAGGCTAACGGTTGTGTTTCCCAGGAGGCCGTGTCGCTACTGTGGGACCAACAGACTCCAATATCCTGCCCTTTCAAAGTCAGGAAGTTCCTAAGTTGGGAGGCAGCCCAGTAGCCAATCTGAGAGTAGGATGTCCTTTTCTATATGACGGTTTCGCTTCCGCTAAGCTTTTAATAAACAGTATGCTACATGTGAGGTTAGGGTTAGCGGTAGGTTACCTCACCACTGCCAAGCCTGTTCCAGCTGTGCTCACCCCTGCGGAGCCACAAAGTGTGTTGAGTTACAGCTGCTCTCGTCCCCCTCCTCTACCTGTCTCCAGGCTCATTGGTGACATCAATTTCTCAAAGCAGGCAGGCAGCTGATAAAGCCTCACATTACCATGGCAACCACAGGCCATTAACTCCTAATGATTGCCATTACCACCCCATGACGCGTGGCCTGACTGCTGGACCAAAACACTAACAAGAGTACGGGAACACTTCACTCCAAAACCCTCAGGGTGACAGCACATCGAGACCCCCCGACCCCCCCCCGACCCCCTCTCCTCTCTCGCAGGTGCATCCACCGCTGCACGATTGTGAGCTGGGCATGATAAGAACATTCCTCAACATTTCTCCTGGCTAAACAAGCCTGGACACGTCTGCTCAGCTCTGCCGCTTTGCTCCGCTATACCCTGCTCTGTTTGATAGGCTAGTTTTCTGGGCTCTGGTAGTCTATGCTGTGCTTTGGTATCTCTTTTGGTACACTGTGCTCTGCTCTGCTCTGGGATACTATGCTGCCCTTGGCTCTGTGAGCCTCCCTCTTCCTCTCACCTGTAAAGGTCTGTCTGTTGACCAGACATGAAATAACCCAGGGCTGCCAACTTGGTAGAAAACGGCGCTTATTTCGATTAAAACATAGCTTACTTATCAGTCAGTCACACAGTAACTTAACACATATCGTTTTATTCAGTGTGTGAAAGAGAAAGCAGGCGATCTGCTGGACCAATTTATGAGCGGGCAGAGCGGCCCACCGTGAATTCTCCAGAAGGAACGAACGCGCTTCGGCCCAAAATCAGACATTGTTTTTTGGCGTGAGAAATTGGTTGTGTGGCGTGAGTGCGTGTGAAAACATGCAAAAGCGTGTGTCACACGGCGAAACCGTGAGAGTTGGCAGCTCTGAATAACCACAGAGACGAGAAGAAGCAACGCCTCATGATATCAATATCTCACAGACAGACAAGGAAGGGGCGGGAATGGTTCAGATATTGAACAGGTTTATTACTATGCAAGGAGCACGATGGAGAGGGTTGTAAAGACTAAAGACCTCACCAGAGCCCCGTCCTTCACGTGTACATGTCCTGCACACACTCATGCATAGTCCACAGGTGCTGAGTTACTGCTGAACAAGGAGAAAACGCCAAACCGGGGATATTGCCCTGGGGTGGGAAACCGAAAGACAAAGAGAGAGAAGACAAAGGCCAAAGGAGTAGAAGTGACATTTGATCCACTGAAGCCAAAGACTTGCAGTGAGACTCTCCACATAGGCCAGAGAGCAGAGATTGATGTGGAGAACACACAGAAAGAGAGAAAGGAGACATTCACACCAGCTTAGATGAAACGACCATTTCCCTCCATACAGCCTGTGTCTGATCTACTGGTCTCCACTAATGATTATAGGCTACGTGCTGGACATCCTGTCAACAGTCACTGCGGTTACATGCATTCGAATTACTGGCTTAATCGGATAGAAATAGAATTATCCGTTTCTTGTAAACACCTTAATTCGAATCATTGCGATCCGATCCGATCCGATCGACACCCCGGGATAACTCTGTCCGATTCGATTGATAATTCGAATAACGCATGCATGTAAACGCTTAATCGGACTATGAACTGGATTCAGCGTCTTTGCGCATGCTTGAGCCACCCTCCCAGGTCGTGACACGGAAGTCGAAAAAGGCTGTCGCTGCCAGGAGCTGGCCCAGTAGAAACAAACAAACAACGCGATGTACAACCCAGAAGACTTTGTGTCTGCTCTTCATCAAGACTGTTCGTCGAGACCTTTGCGGTACTGTGGCAAAGTGCAACCACATATTGGTGGTCTGAATTAAATTATCCATGTTCCTTCGGCGGCGTCTTCTCTCCTTTATCAATCTAGCCAATATCGCCGTTTGCATTCGCAGTAGGCTAGCTACTCCTATTGTCATCATGCACGAAATGTAGCTAGGGGACGTAGCTAGCGTCACCTTGCCATCTTTCTCGAAATGTTGATGTTGTCATAAATATATGTAAAGGCCTTTATATATATATATATATGGTTGTTGTTGTTGGTAGTGGTGAAGAGGTCAAGCGGAAATGGCGGTATCACCACTAGTTGTAATGAAAACAGCGCCACGTATCGGACTGGGATATGACATGCTTTCGGCCAATAATTCGGTTTATTCTCCGTCATGTACATTCGGATAATCCTGTTCTGCCAGAGAGTAGCATTATTCGAATTAAGCAAGATTCGAATTACTACCATCATGTAAACGCACAGTTAGGGTCAGTGATGAAGATATACACTGGCAATGGTAGACTACGTTACATCCTCAATCTGTGGAAATATCTAGGCTAGTCTCTGGAAGGTTGCAGATGCAGATCTTAATGGAGCCCGGCACACCTTCACCTTCACTCATTCTCTGATGACAGCAGCCTGACCTTACACTGGACTGGAGTGTTAACCTCTCTGCTGCCGTTTGTAATGTTTCAACCGTCTTGACATCTCTCACACTAACATTAACTAACCTGGAGAGACTAAAAGGGATCAAGAGGGCATGTTTATCCAGTGGTCTATCTACCAGTATCACCACACAGGAGACAAACTTAGGAGGCCACCTTACCACAGCAGAATCTAAGCAACCCAAACACGGTTAAACTGAATCGGTTAAACTCACTCCTTAGCATACAGCCCTAAGTTGATACAGCCCTGCCATCGAGTTGCTAGCTTGTTGGTGGTGTAGCCAGCTATAGCTGCATTTATGAAAGGTGGTCGAGGCGTGCAGGGGTCAGAGGATTTTAGTTTGAACCCCGCAGTGGGCAAGTGAGGCAGAAGGCGATAAAGTTGATCGTCATGATGACACCTGTGACATGGACATAGAACTCTGTAAACCTGGACCTCTCTAGCCCTGGGACCAGGCCTCTGTCAACCCAGACCTATTCAGTCTTAGTTCTGGGTCGCTCCAGGTCTGAGCCTCTGAAGGACTGGGACTGGGATTGAACCCGGGTCTGAGAAAGGATCGTGTGGAACCTCTGTTGGACCCTAGAGTTCAGCTTTGTGGAAAAAAGCTAAGTGAAAGACAATAAGGCAAATGTCATGAGAGAGGGGACAGAGACAGTCATGCCTAAAGCACCTCGACATAAAGATACTACGAAACACCACTTTACAACACCTAACGCTAATAAAACTGCAGGCTTTGAATGCACATACTGACATTCTCCGGTTATTAGTTTGTTCTAACTGGTCAAAAGTCTTACATTGTGTATAGGTGTCAGTACTCAGTGGAGCAACAAGCTATGGCCAATAACCCCCAGTGGTGACATAATAAGATTATCTACAATTCTGTTATTCAATAATTCATTTTAAACACGTTATTTCGAGCAAGTGAATGAAAGTATGCGGGAAATTGTGTATTAAGACAGCACCCACCACTGCTTGAAAGTAGTCGGATAGGCTACATACCAGATAATCCATGTAAGAGCCCACTTCGCTGCTCCTCTTCAAAATGAATATCCCGATGTGCTGGTCCCTGATGATCGATCTAAAATCGATACATTCGAGTTTTCCCGTAATACGGCCCTTTGTTAAAAAAAAACACCACCTAGCTGGATCCTTAGATAAACTAGCAATAACAATGTCGAAAAAATGATGTCCGTGTTACCTCGGTGTGGTTTTCCGTTTAGGCTACCCAATATATAATTCCAAAACCGAGAGCAATGTATACGAAGCCAAATTCCCAAAAACAGACTTTGCTTGGTTTGTTTGTGGTGCCTACCTTTTGAACAACCCCCGAGTTAACACTGTCCTGCATCCATGCAATGTTGCAGGAAATATGGAAAGTATTTAGGTGCACTGTGTAGTCAAAGATCTTGTAGTTAAGCTAAGATATCCTACTGGTCTTCCTTGAATCAACCCGTCACTTTAAAACGTCCTTTGATTTGATGAGTGTATTCTTAATTGTCAAGCCCTTACGTTAAAACCCATGTGGTAGAAGGTTTAACACAAGATTTTTCCTTTAGTGGCGCTCGGTGTACGTGTTTAGGAGCAGGAAGACAACCGGAAACGAACACAAGTAGGTTATCTTGTAGTTAGTGCGTTTCCTCTTCCAATTTAAAAGAAAATGTAAATAAATTGTCTTGATTTAGTTAGAAAATAGAATTATAATTTTATTTGAGCGTTTGGAAATATTATTTATGATAAAACTACGCGTAGAAGAGGTTGCGAACAGATTTTGAAATAAATAAATGAATAAATAAATACGAATAATAATCTGCCATCTTTGGTGCCATTCATACAATACCAAGGTCCATGACAATTTAGTTTTTGATACAAAGAAAGAAAAAAAGTTAGAATAGGCTAACCAAAAGACATTCTACCAAAAACCTCCCTGTTCAAGTCAGCTATACTTGCAGCAACTATTTCTCTGCTGGTAACATCTTCAGTGGCCACTACAAACAAATTGGAAACACTTTTTGGCACCGGTTACTATTAGCCTAGGTTTATTCTTACGAGAGGTTCACTACTGGAATAATTGGGCCCATGCATTATCTTTCACACAAGTAGGCTACAATATTCCACATATCGATCTGTTGGAAGAGTGTGCAACCGTTAAGATAGCAGCGTAGCCTATTTGGTTGACCGAATACTTTTTATTGAAAATGCTTTTAATCGTCTATCCACCACCACTAGGTCATCAACTTTATCAGACATGTTTTTTGCGTCGTTGTAGTCAAGGCTACTTGTGGAAACTTCAGGCTCCACCCTTCATTATTCATACCCAAGTAGGACTGGGGCTCGAGTCCGAAGCAAGAAGCATCTGGAATAGAACTAAATCTCCAATAATGTCTGTTTCATAAACTAAACAAAGCGATAGTCTGGCAGTTTTTACGCGTGTTCATTATCCCATGGCTGCAACTTTAAAGGATTAATCCTTGTTTCCCAATTTAAGAAAAACGTAGGCTATAGACAACATTTGGTCTTGTGGATAGAAGAAAGAACAAGGAAGGTTGGTTGTCTGCTGAGTACAAAGTTTATCTTCCGCCCCATGGAATAGGCTATCCGTAACTGAACAACAGTAGCCAATAGACCGTCGCCGTTAGTTTTTTATTTATTATTTAATGTGAGCTATGGCGTTCAGGGCAAGAGTTTTGTACGACTTCAGTTCGGAAAACTCCGGGGAGATATCGATTACTGAAAACGAAGTTGTGACTTTGTACAGCGAAGAGGACATAGAGGGATGGCTGGAGGGGATGAACAGTAAGGGAGAAGCGGGACTGCTTCCAGCTTCCTATGTAGAAATACTCAAAGATGGATCTGACCTCCCGGTAAACGGTACGGAGGATGGTCAGTCGGATTCATTCTCTAGTGGGTATGATTCATCGTACCAATCACAGTCAGTGAACATCACAAAAGTTGCGACCCCCACCCACTCCGCCTACTCGGCGCAGCCTCCGTCACAGCCCAGCTACCAGACTACCAGCCAAGGGAGCGACGATGACTGGGATGACGACTGGGATGACAGCTCTACAGCCACAGCTGACGATCCCGCTGTGCTGGACGGCAATGCGTCCTCACCATACCGGGTGACAACCTCCTTGCCCCGGCGCGACAGCGCACTTCAACAAGCCAAGACCTCAGCTACAGTCGGCAAAAACCTGAACAGATTCTCCACCTTTGTCAAATCTGGGGGTGAAGCTTTTGTGTTGGGGGAGGCCTCTGCCTTTGTGAAGGATGGCCAAAGGATCTGTGTGGTAATGGGTCAGTATGGACCTGAGTGGCAGGAGGACCCACACCCCTTTACCTGCACCATCGACGACCCCACCAAGCAGACTAAGTTTAAAGGCATGAAGAGCTACATGTCATATGGCCTGACCCCTTCCCACACTCAGACCCTGGTCAGCCGCAGGTACAAGCACTTTGACTGGCTCTATGCCCGGCTGGTGGAGCGCTTCCCTGTCATCTCAGTCCCCCACCTTCCAGAGAAACAGGCTACGGGACGCTTTGAGGAAGACTTCATCTCCAAGCGCCGGAAAGGCCTGATCTGGTGGATGAACCACATGACCTCGCACCCCGTCCTGGCCCGCTGCGATGTCTTCCAGCACTTCCTGACCTGCAGCAGCACGGATGAGAAGACCTGGAAGCAGGGCAAGAGGAGGGCAGAAAAGGACCAGCTGGTTGGGGCCAATTTCTTCTTGACCATCAGCACCCCGGCTGTCCCTCTGGACTGGCAAGAGACAGAGGGCAAAATCGACGGCTTTAAGACCTTTACCAAGAAGATGGAGGAGAACATTGTGGTGGTCAATGCCAACATCAATGAGTTTGCCAGGAAGCAGATAACTGGCTTCAGGAAGGAGTACCAGAAAGTGGGACAGTCCTTCCGTCTACTGGGCCAAGCCTTTGAGATGGACCAGCAGGCGTACTCCGCTGGGCTGAACCGGGCCATAGCCTATACTGGAGAGACCTACGAGGCTATAGGAGAATACTTTGCTGAACAGCCCAGGCAGGATTTAGGCCCCATATCTGATCTGTTGGACCTGTACCGAGGCCACCTAACCAACTATCCAGACATTATCCATGTCCAGAAAGGTATGGATCACTTCACCTTACCCTCTTTTATGCTCTCTCTCTCTCTCTCTCTCTCTCTCTCTCTCTCTCTCTCTCTCTCTCTTTCTCTCTCTCTCACACACGCACACGCACCCATATACACAAATATTGTGGGCAGTCTGAGCTTCCTGTTTTGGTCGCTCTCCAGGTTTCTTTTTTTATCACCACTACATAGGCCTCTCTCTCTCTCTCTCTCTCTCTCTCTCACTCACTCACTCACTCACTCACTCACTCACTCACTCACTCACTCACTCACTCACTCACTCACTCACTCACTCTCTCTCTCTCTCTCTCTCTCTCTCTCTCTCTTTCTCTCTCACTCACTCACTCACTCACTCACACACACACACACACACACACACACACACATATGTTTTCTATTATTTTCTCCCCATGTATGCCTCTCATTTTGCATCTTAGTAACAGTTCAGTTCAGTTGTTCAGTTCTGCACTAGAACATTACTAGTGTTACATCTCTCTGGGAGGCAGACCTCCTCACACCCAGGGTAGAGATCAGATGGGCTGGCACACCCACTGTCACCTGGGAAGAGGCTCAATAGGTCTGAGGAAGGCATCCGCCCATAGCTGAAGAGAATAGGAAATGAGGTTTACAGATACGCTGTAAACCTAATTTGTGTCATGTAGGTAAAAGATACATTGCATTTGAGCATTATCATTGTAGCAAACCAGTTGGAACACAAACTGGAACCAAGTATTTAACTTTTGAAAAGCCCTTTATACTGTCAGTTCATGACTTCATACAGCACTAGGCTATATCACATTCTGGGGCCCCTGTTGGGTGTTGCCCTGGGAATGTTGGAATGCGGAATAGAGCAGTCTCAGGATTAGGGGAGCAGGGGGGTCATATCAGACTGAGTTACAGCTACAAGTTTCCAACTGGCAACAGAGCCACCTGAGCCAGCTTATGTTCACTAATCACAGTGGCCTCGAAGAGCAAAGTCCAGACAAGACATTGTTATTTCTGCATCTTTGTGTGACTGTGTGAATACAGTACTTGTACAGTCATCTGGTTAAAATGTTGGACGTAAATGTCTGTGAAAGATGAAAAACCACAGAAAACCACAGTCATGTATTCAACAGTCTTTTGCAACATTAGCCTAGATATCACCCATATCTTGCTACAGCTTCTCTGAGTAATTTGTTTGCTCCCAATAACTCCCAATTTGTTACTCACAATAACTCATTCAATGTATATTCTGCTGAATGTGTAATTCCGGGGAAAAGCTATAGAGCTTGGAAGATTCTTCTCATTTAGGCCATTCATTCAGACCATGTATTCAGGTCCCAGTATAACAGCTTAATGGCTCACAGACTATCTAGCATTCAGAAGCACCAACCCTTTCCAACCTATGCCCCCCTCCCCCCCAGGTGCCTTGACCAAAGTGAAGGAGTGTCAGAAACAGGAAGGGGAGGGAAGCATCAATGAACGCTGCAACATCATTTCCTGCGCCACACTGGCTGAGATCCAGTACTTCCACCGTACGCGCATCAGGGACTTCCGCTCCCAGCTGCAGCACTACCTTCGCCAGCAAATCAGCTTCTTCCAGAAGATCACTGCCAAGCTGGAGGATGCCCTGGAGAAGTACGACCACGACCAATAGGGAGGCCATACAGAGGGACCATGTCAAATAAGAAAGCTTTAACAAAGAATAGTGACCAATAAGAGGCTATAAGGAAGGAAGAGAACAGGAAATGGGGAGGCATTGAATGTGACAAGAGTTAGATATCAAACTTTCAACCATCAAGCTCAAAGTTCCCTCCATCTGAACTGGAGCAGACTTGGCAACCAGACAACCAGACGGTCACAGTACATGCTAACCCTCATCTCACTGAACAAGCCTTTATAAAGCTGGGGGTGTTTTATGGTTGTGTGTGTGTGTGTGTGTGTGGGGGGGGGGTAGTAATCTATCAAATACTGTAAAAGTTGTGTTCTTGACCTGAATGTATTGTTTAGTGTTCCATAATGGGGCTGTTCTCCACAGCACATGTTGTGACAAGATATAATCTAACACTTGTATCATTATATCATATCAGAGTTGTGGAACAGAGTACTACAGTACATCGTTTCTCAGTCACACAGGAAAGCAGAAAACAAAGAATTTTAACTTGTGGCTCAAATTTATAACAAAGATCATTTCACTAGTCTTCTGTATGTATGATGTGACCATGTATGAGTCTGAAACTATGTGTTTGTGATTGTTTGAATGATGATTTATTTGGTGAATTAACACTCCTGTGTTCCATCTGAATGGACGTGTGTCTAAAAGTATGTAGAGGGGGATTTATGAAGGTATTGGAACAAGTGAATAAAATTGAGGCGGTACCTCATTGTCCTATTAGTTCCTTGGCCTAGACGTTCCAGGTGTCCTGCACTGCTCTGCTGACAGAACCCTCCAGAACAGCAGGAAAAGAGAAAGCAAGTATCCCATTTCTTATTATTAGCAAGAGGAAGGCAGTTGCTGCTTACAACACTGACATTTACTTTTTAAAGTTCCTGCCAAGGAACTCTGGACAATGGACAATAAAAAGCATTGAACTTTTATTTGTTGTCTGTTTGTCTGTTCTAGAGAGATCAAATGGGGAATCTAGCCATAACCAGCTGGAGAGCCACAGGACACTGTCCAGTACCGTCAAGGTTAAGATTGGCCCTAACCTGTTCCAGTCTCCAGATCGTGTTACTGTACCTTTAATTATTTAGACTATTGTACAGGGTTCTGGTTCAGGCTGGGCCCCTTGAAGTCAGCTGAGCTTGAGTTCCGTCCCATTTTGGCACGAAGTTGGTAGTGCATTCATAGGAAGTAACCACTGGATTCACTCAAATTGTAGAGACAAAATAATGAGTGGTGTTTCGCTCTGTCAACTAGCAGCTAACTTTGTCTTTTTATTGCTCCCTTCAACTTTACAATTCATAAGAGCTGAAGTTACCATTTATATCTTCAAGCAGTAAATCATTAATTGACTCGTCTCTTCCAAGATGCACTAAATTCAGTCCTCCTCCGTTACAAAGAGCTGACCACTTACACAGTTCATCCACTCAGGGAAATGAATGGTCCTGACATTCTAATCATATGTGGAGTGTGTTCTGTGACTACTGACCAGAACACATCTGGAGCTGTAGTGAGTCAAGTCAGACACTGAGACAGTGTTGATCGTTGGGGTTAGGATCAAGAATGACCACACAACATCAACACATTTCTTTTACTGTTTATTAAAACTATTCACAGTGCACCACTATTAAAAAAAGATGTTGACAGATGGATCGCCATACACAGCTTAGCTGTGCTCTGATTGTTTACATCAGACGATAGTGGCACTCCTCTGCCTTCATAGGACCATGTTTTCACCCTGAGGGTGGGTACAATGTACCCTGTGTTTTTGGCCATTCATTTTGGCAAGGTATTTTACAATTGTTTTGTTTGTAATACTCTTCATGCATCCCTGATGGAGTCATATTTAAGACCTAATTCAGTTCTGGAAGAAATAAGATAAGGGCGTGCAGCAATAGTGCTGATACTGGCGGGCGACTAACTACTATAGTTAGCTAGTCTCAGTTCCTTTTTCTCTCTCCCGCCAACTGACAGTGATGGGTGCAGGGTACTGCTGGGATGCAACATGTGTCACGTCAGTGTACATGAAGGTCAAACTCTGTCAGTACATATTATATATTGATTGGGAATGACAACAGACACATCTGATGACCTAACATCCGAGTAGCGGATATAGAGTGAAGACACATGCAGTAGCTACAGCGAACCTCTTGGTACAGTCTGGTCAACATTGATTTTATTCGTCCACGGCAATAAAAAAAATGAATGCCACAGGTAGAGTTTTAAGGTATAATATAGTGTCCCCTCAGCTAGAAGCCACACCAGGACAGCACACCAGGTTTACTCTGGGAAACATGTTTGGGTATGTTGGGCACTTCATAGTGTCTGGAATGATGTTTTCAAACAATCTCTGGTACCTGCTGAACTCTCTCTGGACATCATGTTGCACCTTCATGTGTGGATGAGGAATAAGAACACGTGAAAGGCGTGGTAGGGGTAGGTATACTCCTGTATCAAACCCAGTACTGGTTGTCTCTGAGTGTGGGGTTGGATGTGGGGGTGGGGGACCTGCGTGACTGGACAGGGCTTCTGGGCACTTCAGGTCCCCAGACCGTGAACCCAGGAACCAGGCAACCACTGTAGCCCCAGGGGAAAACAGGGCTGTTGGGACAGCTGGGAACCAGGGGTGTGACCACCACAGAGGGTACAGCCACACTCCGCTCAGGCCTACCCAGGTAAGGGCTACCATCCTGGGCTGAAATAGGCACGGCATGCTCCTGGATGAGGCCTGACAGGGCCCGCTTCTCTCTGCGGTGGCGGAAGACCAAGATGACCCCCAGCAGGATAAGGATGAGGAGGAGGCAGGCAAGGAAAGGCAGGATGATAAGTAGGGGGTCGGACGCTGGCCTGGGGGCGGACGTGGGCCTTATTGGGGGGGTCCTAAGCTGGGGGGTGACCCCATGCTTCACTATGTGGCCTTGGGGAACAGGGGAAGACGTGGCATGAGTGGTTTGGTTCCCCCAGCGGTGCCTGTGTTTGTGATGGGTATGGTTCCCCCAGCGATGCAGGGTTGTGTGGTTCTTCTGTGCGGGCGTGTGAGGGTGTGTGGGAAGGAATGCACGAGAGTGCACTGTGACTCGTTTGTGACCCGGGTGCCGGGTGTTGTGAACGTTTGGTGGTAACGTCTGGTGGTACGAGACGATGGTGAACCGAAGCTCTCCCACGGCGGGCTGGACCCGCTCAGCCGTCAGCAGGAACACGAAAGAATCCGGTAGGGCCGCGACCCCCATGGCAGTCTTGTTGCCGTGGTGATGATGGACGAGTGTGCTATTGCTAAGAAACTCCTCAATGGCAACACGTCCGTCCTCCACATCCCGGAAGGTGAACTCTGTAGCAGGAGGGTGTGACCCTACTCCACGAAGGTCAAAGGGCAGCTTGACCAGCCTGGCATGTTTTGGAGCGGACAGAATGCGGAAATGCGGGTTGCTGCCACTGACCGTAGCTAGCTCTGTGGCATCCAGGGTGTCCTTCCGAAGCTTATAAATGATGCCACTGGGGACTAAAACCGGCTCCCGCATATAGATGAGTGGGCGCACCGTCACCATCACTTCCTGGTTTACCAGGGTCAGGTTAAAGTCAGAGGTCATGGCAGTCACAGTGACCTCAAAGCTGTCGTTAGACGCAGCGATGTCCGTCATGTGATAGGCTACCTGTCCAGTACGTACATCCTCCTGGCTGAATACAACCACGTCCTTGTGGCTCTTTCTCAGCTGGCCATGACGAGGAGGTGTGGTTACCGTGTACACAATGCTAGCATTGCTCCTAGTGTTAGTCTGGGCTGCCAGCTGGTCCGTGCTTAGAACTACACGGGTCCGTCCCTGCAGAAACCGCAGACCCGTGTTGTTGAGCAGGGCGACTGTGACCACCTCCAGGTTGAACAGCTTGTACAGCGGCCTGTGGCTCCCTTCTGTGATGTTGAAGTAGAAGACACCAGTAGAGAGCTCCCCTTGCTGGACAAAGTGAAGCCTGCCATGGTTGACGTCAGCCTGAGAGAAGGAGGCCACAGGAGGGCCAAGACTGTCCCTGTGGTGTCCCAGGGAGAGGTAGCCACTGCTTGGCTGGCTGATCACACTGTACATGATCTCCTCTGGAGGACTGTCCCGGTCCTCCACCTTCACAACAAGAGGAAATAATGAGAGAAAGAGAACATTTTAAATGTGCATGGAAGGAGAGAATGTCAAAGACCAGACAATAAAAACATATTCAAATATAATAGATATTATGTACATGTATATTATGTGTGTGTGTATGTAGATGTAGATCCATATATATATTACAGAAAATATTGTAATATACATCACATTCTAACCTGTAGATGTACAGATCTTATCTTCACAATTTCTCCCTTGGCCACACTAAGGCCATTTGGCCCAGTCTTCAACCGAGGCAGGTGGTCATTGACAGACGTCACAGTAATATGGAATTTCTCTGCCACCACTCTCCGCTCCCCTAGGGGGGGCTGTGGCTGCATCTGGCCCTCAGGACAAATCCACACCTCAAAGGAGAAGTAATCCCAAGTAGACTCAGAGGCGTCATGAACATAGGTAATCCCTGACTGGTCCAGCATGAGCTGGGAAAAGCCAGACTTGTCACCCGTCAAATTCTGGCCTCCTGCTGCAATGACGCCGTGTTGAGGAAGCGAAGTGAGGTGGTACCAGACCTGGTGGTCGCTGCGCTGAGACTCTGGAAGTTCACCCAGGAGATTGGAAGCATCCAGTTTGGACCTGTCAATGACTACTTTGCCCCCCTCTGGCACCATCGCTCCTGGGGAAAAGCAGTTATCAGCACAGGTTAACGCATAACAGAGCTAGCTAATAGCCCACAGTTTAGTTCACCTACTAACCTAACCTACAGCTAACCTCCAGCTAGCCAATAGCACACAGCACAGTCTCACTGCCCTTAAATACTACACAGCCAACCATAGGTTATATTCGAAGCAGCCAGTGAGTCTCACCTGCATTGGCTAGTAGAACGGTGCTGTGCTGAGGAGTCGAGTGGTCGTATGAGATGTGAATGTGGAAGATGGTGGGGTGAAGCAAGGCAGGAGGGGAAGACACAGAGAAGGTGAAGGAGTCTGAGGATGTCCATCCCACAGACTCAGGGTGAGTCTGCTGGTAACTTAGCACTCCCTTGTTAATCTGAAAGAGAGAGAGAGAGAGAGAGAGAGAGAGAGAGAGTAAGAGACAGGATAATCGTGATTGTCAGCCAGTAGGAGAAAAGTGAATAACTGCATTCCACAAGGCCACGTTATTTGTACAAGGACAGGCAGACAGTTGCCTTTACCATGCTCTGCGTGAAGGTGTTGACCACCGAAGTGGTGTTGTCCATGGTCCTGAGAAGACGGCCCAGCTTAGGAGGGCTCGTCACCTTGAACACAACGCTGTGGTTCCTTCTCATCTCCCCATTAGCATTGGTTACAACCAGGAGGTCCGTCTGAGAGATGGTCGTCACAGAGCCTGACAGAAAATGACAGGATTTATTTCATAACTCTGTGACTAGACAATGGAGGATTGTGTGTGTGTGTGTGTGTGTGTGTTCTGGTCTGACCTGGGAACACTAGTAGGGCCTGGTTTCTCAGCATGGTCAGGACTAAGGGTGCGGGCCACTGTGCTAAAGATCTCGCGTGGGGCAAAGTGCACTCCGTCGTTGACCTGGAAGTGAAAACCTCCTGACGATGCACCTGTTCAGGAAGGAATACTCTCAGTCCTGCTGGTCAGTCCTTTGCATCTGTGTGTGTGAGTGGGTGAGTATTTGCATATTAGTCTGTTATCATCTCACCACTGTGTACAAACATCAGCTGCCCTCTGAGAATGTGAGCCTGGGTGAAGTTCAGGATGTGCCTGAAGGGGGCGTTCTTCAGAGCCAGGTGTCCATTGCTGGGCGGGGTCACGATGAACTCCAGAGTCTCAGGCTCCGAGTCCTGTCCTCAGCACTCAGGTCGTCCACACTCATCTCTGTTACGGAGCCCACCCACACCTGGGCACAGAGGGGTGAAACGATGCAAGGTAAGAGTCACAGAACCCCCTCAAACATGTCTTGACCTTAGAGGAGCAGAAACGTTTCAATAATCTCCTTTAATCCTCGCCTTCCTTCATATCCTATCAGATATTTATTACAATGTCTGAGTAGTGAGTGGTAGTGACTGAGGAGAAGAATGTTGGAGTGATTTCAGTGTTGTGGCAGGTGGACCCCTAACAAAAACCAAGAGCAAATCAACATCTACCCACCCTGAGGATCCGATTGGCTGTCACAATAGGGGGCTGGTTGTTGACAGGGGTGATGTTTACAAACACAGTGCAAGGGAGACTGTGCTTCCCTGAGGTCAGAGCTGTTAGCTACGAGGGTGAAGTTGTCTCTCAAGGTGTCACTGCCGTCATGGATGTAGTAGATGTCCTCTTGCTCCACCTGAATGCCCAGAAAAAAACACACCAGGAAAAAAATGGACTGCCCATTTTCAATCATCTGCCCATCCATGTTATATGAACAGAACCTTCCAGTAAACACCTGTAAAGTAATCTACCGTATTCCTACAGTTACGCAGTATATAGTATGTCAAGTCTTGTTTAAGTTGTATACGTGACCTTATCTTAGTTCTGTTTGAGTTTGATTACCACTCTGGTCATGGTAACATAACATCAGAGACTATACATATGAAGTTTGTTGGAGAATAGTGCGGTGGTTTGTGATTAGCAGTGTACTGACCTCTCTGTGACTGAAGTAGTGGATGGGAACACCATGAAGGCCGGAGTGCTCAATATGGCCATGATGTGGAGGCTCAGTTACACGGTACCTGAAGTTGAGCCCAGTGAAGTGCTTGTTGGTAACGTTGATGATTGCTGAAGTTAGGGCATGAGACGACCCCTCGTCCAAGGTCATACTGGCGACCTGCAGAGGCACCAAGTAGGGGATGATGTCAATGTTCACCTTGATGTCGGTAAGCTCAGTCACCCCGTTGGTGGCGTCCAATAGAAAGGAGTCATTGGTGTGGGCGGGACGTGTCTGGACATATTGCAGTAGGCCCAGGTTCACATCTTCCTGTAAGAAGGTGTGGAGAGGCTCCTCCTCCTCCTGTCCCCCATTGGCTGATCTGCGCAGGAAGCCGTGTGCGGGTGCCATCTTGACTGTGAACAGGATCTCAGAGGACGGGCTGTCCTCGTGGACCACCTGACAGATCACAGATGTAAAGTCATACGGCTGCTATACTGAGATACAGAAAGTCCTCTCCACTCACCTCCATCTCCTCTGATTGACTGTCCCTCCCCCAACTCTCAACCTCTACGTTCCTCCCTGTCTCCCTCCCTCTTTCCTCTCTATCTTTCTCCTGGCACACACTCACCTCCAGTTGTTCTTGGGAGATCTCCACTATCCTTCCCTCCTCCACCACCAGCTGCTCGTGGCGTCGCACGGTGGGGGGTCTCTGGTGACTCTCCAGGAAGACCTTGACCCAAACTCCCACGTCCACAAGCACCTCCCCCACAGCAACAGTCACATTGAACCCATCCACCAGAACGTGGCTGTTATCATGGCGATACACCACCCGGCCTGCCCTCAGGTCACCCTGGGTGAATTGCTCCGCCCTCTCTGCACCCTGGCTGTCGTTAAAAATAAGACTGCCGTGTTTAGGTGGCAGGAAGATATTGTACATCACTTCCTGCTCGTCCCTGACATCCATGTTGGTGACCACGCTGAGGTTGGTGGGGAAGAGCGTGGCTGCGTGACCCTGTTGCACACGCACACCCGTGTTGTTCTGGACATGTACGTAGGGGTCCTGAGCCAACACCTCCAGAAGACAGGAGACGTAATGCTTCCCGTCCGACACGAACAGGACAAAGCGGCCGGAGCTGACCCCCCTGTGCAGGAACAGAACCCTCTGCTCGTCCAGGTCTGCCTGGGTGAACTGGTACAGCCTGTGACTGGTGTCGTTCACCAGGACCAGGTCCCCTAGAGGAATACCACGCCTCGTGTACACCAGCTGCCCTTCGTCAAAGTCAGTGTCGGCGTCATGGAAATAGAGATCATCTGCCGTCAGTAGCTTCTGACCCTCGCGAACGACGTGGAAAACTTTTGTCGACAATGCGCACTGGTTTCTGGTCGTTGACAAGCTGGACGGAGATGTTGAACGTGTCTTGGAGTGTGTTGGCGTCCTCCTTCTTAGCAGAGTGTTTGGATTTGGACATGGCGGCAACGAACATGAACGAGTCCTCTTCAGTCTCACTGTCGTCATGTACGTACATGATCTCTCCTCTGCTATGTCCTGGTTCGTGAAGGATCCGATGTTATCATTGATAGAAGAAGAGTTGGAGAGGTTGATCCTCCTAACCCGTGCCATGTTTGGGACCTCTGGTTATGGTGTAGAGGACTGTCTTGCTGCTGGCAGTCTGGATGAAGAGTCTGTCCCTGGTGATAACCTTGCTCTCCCCCTCCATGACAGAAAGGCCCAGATTGAATAGCTCCATGCTGTGGTTATGATCTGCCCTGATGGTGATTCGGAACTCCTGACTTCCTGTATGAGGTCCATGCCTTGAAAATACCTGGAAAGTGAAGCCATCCTTCATGTCATCGTGAAGTCTGCTGCTTAGCTCATACCTCACTTGATGGTCCGACACATTCTTCTGGCTGAAGGTGGAGTTTTTCTTCAAAACGTTGTGGTTTAGGACTAGATTTCCTTTCTTCGGGAGGCTTGTTAGTCTGAAGAAGAGCTCACTCTCCGAAAGTTTGACCCCTTTTGAGACAACGCGGAGGTCTTGGGGTGTGATGACAACCTTCCGCACAGCGCTGACTTCCATCTTAGAATGAGTAACCCTGTAGTGGATCCAATGGACTGTGATGGGGAACACAACCTCATCTTTGACAATGGCATTGATGGTGACTTTACATCTAAACCAGTCAGAGACATTTCCAGTTTGGAGCCCATGGAAGGTGTTGAGGTACCTGGAATAAAGTACCAGGTATTGAAGCAACATGGATACATAGGGTACAGAACCGTAAGGCACAAACTTCCCACACACACGTTCCCACACACACATCGCACACACACCCACAGAAAACCCACTGATGCGCTCTTTCTCCAGCAGCTTCTGATAGAAATAGCTTGTGGGCTTCCACTCTCCGCTGGAATGAAGCCTCTGCAGCTCCCCATAGTGAGGCCCCTCCAACACATCATAGCGCACTTCTACTGGGTGGCGTGCAACATCAACATTGACCTGCACAGCTAAGTGGGTGGAGCTAAGGACAGCTGCCCTGCCCTGCCCTACCTCCACCCCTGTGTTGTTGATCACATGATGCTCCAGTGGCACTGCCAGGAGCCTCAGGACCACAGTGTTGCTGACCTTCTCCCCGTCACTCACTCTCAGAGCAAGTCTGGAGGTGTTCGTCCCTGTATGTACATAGCTGATCTGGGATGGGACAGGGTGATATCATATCAGAACATTGAAAGAAGCGCTTGTAGGCTTCTAGTAAGACCAGCTAGTAACCCGCTTGCTTATTTATTTTTGCCATTTTTACCCAGAATTATAAATCACTTTTTCAAATTCAAATTAAACTAACTTCCAGGCAATCTGTATAGTAGTTCCTATATTAGCAGTCATGTTAGCAGTGCTAGCTCCAGCATCTAGCTGTAATGTGACATCTACCTTGCCGTCTTCCAGGTCAGGCAGGGAGAAGGAGGTGATGGATGTGCCATCTTGGTGCTCCAGGTGACCAGCATCCGAGCTGCCTAGCATAGTGAAGTTCAGCTGGGTGGAGTTGGTGTCTGGGTCAGAGACCCAGAGCACATCGGTGGTGAGGGGTCGTCTGGAGTGCTCCAGCAGGGCGAATAAGTGGCCCTCGGGCAGACTGAGCTCTGGAGCATCATTAATGGGCGTCACAGTGATGTTGAACCGATGCAGTCTGTTCCACTTCAGGTAGGAGGGTAACTGCTTCTTACTGGTGGTGAACACTGAGAACATGAAGAAGTCCTGGGCGTCCTCAGATCCACCATGGATGTACATCACTCGGCCATTCCACAGATCCAGCATGCCAAACACCCCGTCCTCCTCCTCCTCCCAGTCTGACCCGGAGCTCAGGTCCAGCTTCAGCTGCCCGTGGACCGGCTGCTCCTCCACACGGAACCGCACTTGGGACTGGCGGAGCCCCAGTTTACGCAAATCCAAATTCACCTGGGGGAGTGTGATAGTCAAGTCATGACCATTCACAATTAATTCACCCGAAACAACAAATGCAACTGGAACTGTTAACAACTTTTTAGCTGTGAATGTGGACAAAAATGATAAGAGAGGCTGGGGTAAGGCTGAAGGAGAGAGGCTGGGATGTTAGACTGGCTCACCTTGATGTGTTTGGCCTCTAGAACAGCTATCCCTCCTTCAGCTACCACCAAGTCCTTCAGCAACAGGAAACTGTTCCTCCTGTCCCCTCCACTGTGATGGCCTGAGGTGGAAGAAACTGAGGCCAAGTGGTCTGTAGGTATGGGGGTGGTTAGTGGTTCCGGAATCTTCTCTGGCTCACAGCCCACAAAGACATCCTTAGTGACTGTGGCATGGGGAAAGCCAGTCACCTGAGAGTTTACCCTGATGTTCCTCAAACAGCCTTTAAAAGAACCACCCCCTCTTAGCCACCTCCCATACACCGACAGTAGCCCTGCGCTTTTAACCTCGGGTCGCTTTTGGTCACTAACTCCTCCCAGATAGAGTGGGCCACTGAATTGGAGGGCATTGGGGTGTGGATGCACTAGGCTGGTGTTGACCTCCTCTTCCCCCACCCTCAGCTGCAGGCTGTGGGACAGCAGACGCAGGCTGACTGGGTGCCAGGCCTCATCGTTAACGTGTGTGAGGGAGCGGAGCTCTGTCCTGTTCCCTACCGTTCCCACCAACAACACCAAGGCACCCTCCCAGACCTCCAGTGCCACAAACCCCCCATGCTGGGCTGAACTATAGAGGACCAGTCCATCTCCAGCACCGGCGGGGGTATGGATCTCACACTCAAACGCCCCCTCCTGTGCCACATCCCAAGGTGGCAGAGACAAGAAGGCTCTAGAGCTGAAGAAGCTGATTGGGTCATCATTGGTGGCAAAGAACTGCGGACTACAGCCCAGGGAGACCTCGTGGACAGTCTTATACCCAGAATAGGACCTCAGACTGGACAGAAGGTTGTGCTGGTTGAACACCACCTCGTCCACACAGCCCCTGAATCCTGTACTGTTGTAACCCGGGTGACCTCCAGGGACGAAGGTCCTGTCCACGCCAGCCAAGCCGCCTACATAGAGCCCGCCCTGGACCCCTAGATCCAGGTCTGGCCCAGGCATGCGGAGGCTGGTGTGAGAGAGGTGGTCCACTGTCATCGTGACGTTGTGGAGGTCGTGCTGTAGCTCCACGGAGTGCCAGATGAGGTCATTGAGATGCACGCCCTTCTCAGAGCGCAGAGAACGCTCCCCAGACCCCAGCTCCAGACGCATCTAGAGGAGTTAGAACAACCATCAGAGACAGCAACCATGAACTCAATGAAACCAGTGTATCAACTAGTGGATTATGTGGTTAGAAACAGTTTTTTGTCAAAATCATAAGAGTATAGTCAGATAAACAACAAATGTATGAAGAGAATCGTTCACCAACATGTGCATTATACAAACACAAAAGTCTTTAATCGTTGTCATCATCGTCTGATAGGAAGGATTCAAAACAACCCGACAGGGAGCAGGTGTTTGAATGAGAGGATCGCACCGTTCCAAACACAGCGTACCGAGTCTCTCATTACGCTCACTGTGCCCACACTGACACGAAACCCTCCAGCCTGATTCATGAATGAACATGTTCAGAGTGCTAGTGTACACATCCTCCATGGGGTAACCTGCCTGTGCTGGATGCTTCCCTGGGCCATGCTGGGCATCAAACATGCCTGTGCAGTGGCCTCCTTAAGGTAGTAGTGCTGTTATGGCATGTCATGCTATGTTTTAGTGAGAAGCCTGTACATAGAGTTATAACTGGTGCCAAGTCTGTGTCTCTCACCTGAAGGCGCCCAGAGTGCAGTTCCAATAACAGGAAGTCATTTTCTCCAACAGACAGGAAGAGGATGCCGCTGGGACAGGAAGTCTTGAAGCGCACATGGAGTGACGTCTTGCTGGAGACTTCTGAAGTCTTCAGATGGACATAACTGTCTCCGTAAAAAGAGGCTCACACACACACAGGAAAAGCAGAACAAGTGAATACTGATGCTGACCCTGGAGCATGTGTTAGGGTGCTTGTAGAACAAAGGTGGTTCCGTTCCAGCAGACATTAACATGATGAGTATTATGAGTATATGCAATGCTCTCAGCTTCATGGTAGAGTTTCAGTTACAGTAAAAAGGATTACTGGATCGTTGAACCCTGGGTCCATCAGGATTACAAAGATACCCTCCACTGAGTTCTAAGCTTATTAGTGTCCCAGTGAGATAGTGTTCATTCACCGTCTGCTCCCATATCTCTCTCATATCAGGTGGAAACAGGAGCCTCATTCGGGAGTCTACATGCACAGTATAACTACTCAGTGCAGGTGCTATGGGAGCCATTGCAGTCATTATAGGGATTAGAACTAGACCATCTTTCATGACTGAACTACAACTCATTAGAAATGGGAACTGTGTGTGCTTTCCATTGTGAAACTTGTTAGGGGTTCATTGAGTCCATTAACCTGTATTGATCCTGGCTGGAGTAACTAAGAGCCCAGTGCCAGTCCTGCATATTGGGATCAGAATTCAATTAATGACTGATAAAAGCAGTAAACAGTGACTGGGCCAGGAACCACTGTAGCAGGGCCTGATGAGGATGTCTGGTGGGGATGTTACTTAACATATCTGGAGACCTGTTCAATTAGGGACAATAGGGATGAGAACAACTCTAGAGCAAATGCAGTGACCTATAACCCTTGGGACCGTTAACGGGCCTATGGGGGTTACTTTAATTGAATCGAACCTAAATGCTGTAACTTTCTTGTAAAGGAGGAGACGGTAGTCCAGTAGTGTTCTACACTCTCTACAGCCTCTCCAACCCTGGGTTACATGATGTCCTCTATAACAGAATAGTCTGCTTTCACTGGTTGCATCATTATCATCCTAACTGATCTCAGAACAAGACAAACCCATACCATTGGCTTAGCCCTGAACTGTGGGCAGTACTGTGCTCATTCAGATCAGATACTCGTTGGTTCATCAATGGAAATATTCACGTAATCAATTCAAATTGAAGGGGAGGTGTGAAGACAACAAAGGAATACTCTCAGTTTGTTTGAGCATATCTATGGAACATAAATATGTTTACAGAAAGGAATTATGTTTTTAATTCACAATGGAGACATTTTTTAAGAGAACAATGTTTGTTTCAGTGTCCTAATGATGTCTGAGCTCATATCCTTGGCTCATGTCTCATCAGAATCCAACTTGGATTGGATTAGTATTAATCTGCCAACTGTTATGATCATACACACATATGCTTGAATGTCTAAGTAGGGTATTCTATTTATAACATTCTGTATATTGTATTCTGTTCTGTGTATCTTTGTCGAGGATTGTTTGTGTACAATTCTGATTTGACATATTAATTGTATTATACATTATATTATTATCGTTATGTAATCTGTAAACTCGAAGTTTACATGTTATTACATTTGAAAAGGGCATAATGTGCATTGACTATCAGAATTGAACTCTAATCAAATCAGACGGTGGTATTGGAGAAAGAAATATATCAGAATATATGTTGAAGAGAACGACAGGAGTGCCTTTTTCTGTACCTTACCTCCTAACACTTGTCCACTTGAGAGCAGCAGAATCAGCAGCTTGGCCAGGAATAATTCGTTGATCAACGAAAAGGTCCCCATTGGTTAATCATGCATTACTTTTAGTAACGATGAAATTCAGTGTTCAAACACACATTCCTTTGTTTTCACTTTCCGAGTTGTCCCTGTTCGTCTACTACGTTCACTAACAGCGTTAGCACGTCAATCCCCATCACAGCTTTCCAGCACTCTTGTCTTTCATCCACAACACAACTCTCAGTTTTGCGGTCATGCATGAGGCTACCTGTGCGTCCAACCAGTCTGGACATCCAAGTGCGTGATAGCCCCGCCCCCTGAATAACACACATTTTCTAAAACTTGATCAAAACGTTGTAAAAATGTTGTGGAGAGCTGTTTATTTCGAGTTTGTTTGTTGAAACACTTGATTTGTGCGTCTATCGAAGTTGTTTCCTGTGTCTCGGTTTTATTGAAGAGTGTATTGTAATAAACTTTGCTTCCAAGGTGAAGTTAGTTTCATATTCGACATTCGTCTGCCATCATGTGTGTTATTTTCTGTGTTCTTTTGGTCATAATGAACAAGCTGAGATAATATGGAGATGTCTGTTCTTTTCTAGCAAAAGTTACAAAGGGGATACACATAATATCATTATATCCCCGCTCCCGCGGCCAGGGGATGGAAATCCTGGTGGGGATGATTGCCTTTGCACGACACCTGTTTTCCATTGTTGCGGAAAGTAGCCTAGCTCTGTCTGTGTTTTGACAACCCAACAAAGAACAGACACGTCTGCCAAAACATACCCACCGCCTTTATAACTAACCACAAACAAATAACCTCAAAACGCATTGAAACGAAGATTTATAGACGTCTTTAGAATGCTAGGATTTGAGTGCGCAATTCAATTGTGACTCAATAAACATCTGACATCTCGGGTTAGGTGCAGCTGGACCCCCCGGAGACAAACACCCTGGCGTGACAACAACACGCAGGCGTGACGGTAACCGTGGTGTGACGGAAGTTATGTGACGGAAGTTATCAGAATAAAATAAACTTATAATGTATCAGAATAAAATGAACGTATTTGAATAAAATGAACGTATTTATCGCTGAAATTAACATAATACAAAAATAACAACATATTTCGACATGTCAGTAACCATTTTTACAGCTTAAAACGTTTTTATTTCGAAATGCCAGGAAATGTCAGTAACCGTAATTGTTTTGTTATGTCTAATAGAATCAAATTGTATTTTTTGTTAAGGATATCATCACAATTCGATATAAATATACATTGACGCAATGTATTTCTAAGTGTATTATACAGTTTACTCATTAAGTAAATGACCATCGGTTCACCTAGGGTTGGGGTTAGGAGTTAGGGGTCTGTACCTTACCTCCTAACACTTGTCCACTTGAGAGCAGCAGAATCAGCAGCTTGGCCAGGAATAATTCGTTGATCAACGAAAAGGTCCCCATTGGTTAATCATGCATTACTTTTAGTAACGATGAAATTCAGTGTTCAAACACACATTCCTTTGTTTTCACTTTCCGAGTTGTCCCTGTTCGTCTACTACGTTCACTAACAGCGTTAGTGTAACGGGTTGAATATTTAGTATTTAAGAAATGAAACCTTGGCACCCCTTTATTTTTTTGAAACGATACGTTTCCATTTGTTAGCTGCAATTGTCGGTCTCCACCAGTGCATTAGATGGCGCTAGAGTGTAGAGTGGAGTGTGAAGCTAGAAGCTTTGGTGACCAGCAAATATTCACCAGAATTAAATGGAAACCAAAGACTTGAACAGTTCGCTAACTCACTGTCTTCACAAACTCTATCCTATCCTCTTTTTCTTCTACCACAGGTTGGTCAACCAGCTAAACACAAATTTAATGCTTTGGTGAAATGTTAGTGATGTGTGTGTAGTGAATAGATTTAACGGAGGAGTATTTTGTTGTTTAGTTAGGATCGGTGATTTACTGCAAACTTCGAAGCAGTGCGCCGGCCGTTTCAACGTGCTTGTTCAGAAATGCACACATGTTAGATAATTAATAGTATGATTCACATTACATAGAGGAACTATGACCAATGTAAAAATGTGATGACTAAATGTTGTAAAATGTAATAATATGTATATGGAAGTTGAAATGAAAGTGCGGGTGGTAGTTTTGGCGGGTTAGCCTAGCAGTGGGCGTCCTTGCTAGATTTCGACTTCACGAGAGTCAACGGCTAGGCCTACTGTACTTGCTACTTTTGTGTGTTTGATGGCTTTTCCAATAGCTTATTAGTTATGATGCTGTTGTATTTTTTGAGAGTATTTCTGAATAGTAATTCATTGTCATTTGAAATGTGTGTGTACTGTGTATGCATATGTGTGCCTAGTTGCTACATTGTTGTACAATGGAATAATAGGACTATGCGTAAGGAATCATTTAAATATATGTAATGGAATATTGACCAGAATTAAATGGAAACCAAAGACTTGAACAGTTCGCTAACTCACTGTCTTCACAAACTCTATCCTATCCTCTTTTTCTTCTACCACAGTATACGAATCCATGTATCGGCTCAGGCACCCCTAGACCTGAGGCCGGTAACATTAGCACGTCAATCCCCATCACAGCTTTCCAGCACTCTTGTCTTTCATCCACAACACAACTCTCAGTTTTGCGGTCATGCATGAGGCTACCTGTGCGTCCAACCAGTCTGGACATCCAAGTGCGTGATAGCCCCGCCCCCTGAATAACACACATTTTCTAAAACTTGATCAGCTCAGGCACCCCTAGACCTGAGGCCGGTAACATTAGCACGTCAATCCCCATCACAGCTTTCCAGCACTCTTGTCTTTCATCCACAACACAACTCTCAGTTTTGCGGTCATGCATGAGGCTACCTGTGCTTCCAACCAGTCTGGACATCCAAGTGCGTGATAGCCCCGCCCCCTGAATAACACACATTTTCTAAAACTTGATCAGCTCAGGCACCCCTAGACCTGAGGCCGGTAACATTAGCACGTCAATCCCCATCACAGCTTTCCAGCACTCTTGTCTTTCATCCACAACACAACTCTCAGTTTTGCGGTCATGCATGAGGCTACATGTGCGTCCAACCAGTCTGGACATCCAAGTGCGTGATAGCCCCGCCCCCTGAATAACACACATTTTCTAAAACTTGATCAAAACGTTGTAAAAATGTTGTGGAGAGCTGTTTATTTCGAGTTTGTTTGTTGAAACACTTGATTTGTGCGTCTATCGAAGTTGTTTCCTGTGTCTCGGTTTTATTGAAGAGTGTATTGTAATAAACTTTGCTTCCAAGGTGAAGTTAGTTTCATATTCGACATTCGTCTGCCATCATGTGTGTTATTTTCTGTGTTCTTTTGGTCATAATGAACAAGCTGAGATAATATGGAGATGTCTGTTCTTTTCTAGCAAAAGTTACAAAGGGGATACACATAATATCATTATATCCCCGCTCCCGCGGCCAGGGGATGAAAATCCTGGTGGGGATGATTGCCTTTGCACGACACCTGTTTTCCATTGTTGCGGAAAGTAGCCTAGCTCTGTCTGTGTTTTGACAACCCAACAAAGAACAGACACGTCTGCCAAAACATACCCACCGCCTTTATAACTAACCACAAACAAATAACCTCAAAACGCATTGAAACGAAGATTTATAGACGTCTTTAGAATGCTAGGATTTGAGTGCGCAATTCAATTGTGACTCAATAAACATCTGACATCTCGGGTTAGGTGCAGCTGGACCCCCCGGAGACAAACACCCTGGCGTGACAACAACACGCAGGCGTGACGGTAACCGTGGTGTGACGGAAGTTATGTGACGGAAGTTATCAGAATAAAATAAACTTATAATGTATCAGAATAAAATGAACGTATTTGAATAAAATGAACGTATTTATCGCTGAAATTAACATAATACAAAAATAACAACATATTTCGACATGTCAGTAACCATTTTTACAGCTTAAAACGTTTTTATTTCGAAATGCCAGGAAATGTCAGTAACCGTAATTGTTTTGTTATGTCTAATAGAATCAAATTGTATTTTTTGTTAAGGATATCATCACAATTCGATATAAATATACATTGACGCAATGTATTTCTAAGTGTATTATACAGTTTACTCATTAAGTAAATGACCATCGGTTCACCTAGGGTTGGGGTTAGGAGTTAGGGGTCTGTACCTTACCTCCTAACACTTGTCCACTTGAGAGCAGCAGAATCAGCAGCTTGGCCAGGAATAATTCGTTGATCAACGAAAAGGTCCCCATTGGTTAATCATGCATTACTTTTAGTAACGATGAAATTCAGTGTTCAAACACACATTCCTTTGTTTTCACTTTCCGAGTTGTCCCTGTTCGTCTACTACGTTCACTAACAGCGTTAGTGTAACGGGTTGAATATTTAGTATTTAAGAAATGAAACCTTGGCACCCCTTTATTTTTTTGAAACGATACGTTTACATTTGTTAGCTGCAATTGTCGGTCTCCACCAGTGCATTAGATGGCGCTAGAGTGTAGAGTGGAGTGTGAAGCTAGAAGCTTTGGTGACCAGCAAATATTCACCAGAATTAAATGGAAACCAAAGACTTGAACAGTTCGCTAACTCACTGTCTTCACAAACTCTATCCTATCCTCTTTTTCTTCTACCACAGGTTGGTCAACCAGCTAAACACAAATTTAATGCTTTGGTGAAATGTTAGTGATGTGTGTGTAGTGAATAGATTTAACGGAGGAGTATTTTGTTGTTTAGTTAGGATCGGTGATTTACTGCAAACTTCGAAGCAGTGCGCCGGCCGTTTCAACGTGCTTGTTCAGAAATGCACACATGTTAGATAATTAATAGTATGATTCACATTACATAGAGGAACTATGACCAATGTAAAAATGTGATGACTAAATGTTGTAAAATGTAATAATATGTATATGGAAGTTGAAATGAAAGTGCGGGTGGTAGTTTTGGCGGGTTAGCCTAGCAGTGGGCGTCCTTGCTAGATTTCGACTTCACGAGAGTCAACGGCTAGGCCTACTGTACTTGCTACTTTTGTGTGTTTGATGGCTTTTCCAATAGCTTATTAGTTATGATGCTGTTGTATTTTTTGAGAGTATTTCTGAATAGTAATTCATTGTCATTTGAAATGTGTGTGTACTGTGTATGCATATGTGTGCCTAGTTGCTACATTGTTGTACAATGGAATAATAGGACTATGCGTAAGGAATCATTTAAATATATGTAATGGAATATTGACCAGAATTAAATGGAAACCAAAGACTTGAACAGTTCGCTAACTCACTGTCTTCACAAACTCTATCCTATCCTCTTTTTCTTCTACCACAGTATACGAATCCATGTATCGGCTCAGGCACCCCTAGACCTGAGGCCGGTAACATTAGTACGTCAATCCCCATCACAGCTTTCCAGCACTCTTGTCTTTCATCCACAACACAACTCTCAGTTTTGCGGTCATGCATGAGGCTACCTGTGCGTCCAACCAGTCTGGACATCCAAGTGCGTGATAGCCCCGCCCCCTGAATAACACACATTTTCTAAAACTTGATCAAAACGTTGTAAACATGTTGTGGAGAGCTGTTTATTTCGAGTTTGTTTGTCGAAACACTTGATTTGTGCGTCTATCGAAGTTGTTTCCTGTGTCTCGGTTTTATTGAAGAGTGTATTGTAATAAACTTTGCTTCCAAGGTGAAGTTAGTTTCATATTCGACATTCGTCTGCCATCATGTGTGTTATTTTCTGTGTTCTTTTGGTCATAATGAACAAGCTGAGATAATATGGAGATGTCTGTTCTTTTCTAGCAAAAGTTACAAAGGGGATACACATAATATCATTATATCCCCGCTCCCGCGGCCAGGGGATGGAAATCCTGGTGGGGATGATTGCCTTTGCACGACACCTGTTTTCCATTGTTGCGGAAAGTAGCCTAGCTCTGTCTGTGTTTTGACAACCCAACAAAGAACAGACACGTCTGCCAAAACATACCCACCGCTTTTATAACTAACCACAAACAAATAACCTCAAAACGCATTGAAACGAAGATTTATAGACGTCTTTAGAATGCTAGGATTTGAGTGCGCAATTCAATTGTGACTCAATAAACATCTGACATCTCGGGTTAGGTGCAGCTGGACCCCCCGGAGACAAACACCCTGGCGTGACAACAACACGCAGGCGTGACGGTAACCGTGGTGTGACGGAAGTTATGTGACGGAAGTTATCAGAATAAAATAAACTTATAATGTATCAGAATAAAATGAACGTATTTGAATAAAATGAACGTATTTATCGCTGAAATTAACATAATACAAAAATAACAACATATTTCGACATGTCAGTAACCATTTTTACAGCTTAAAACGTTTTTATTTCGAAATGCCAGGAAATGTCAGTAACCGTAATTGTTTTGTTATGTCTAATAGAATCAAATTGTATTTTTTGTTAAGGATATCATCACAATTCGATATAAATATACATTGACGCAATGTATTTCTAAGTGTATTATACAGTTTACTCATTAAGTAAATGACCATCGGTTCACCTAGGGTTGGGGTTAGGAGTTAGGGGTCTGTACCTTACCTCCTAACACTTGTCCACTTGAGAGCAGCAGAATCAGCAGCTTGGCCAGGAATAATTCGTTGATCAACGAAAAGGTCCCCATTGGTTAATCATGCATTACTTTTAGTAACGATGAAATTCAGTGTTCAAACACACATTCCTTTGTTTTCACTTTCCGAGTTGTCCCTGTTCGTCTACTACGTTCACTAACAGCGTTAGTGTAACGGGTTGAATATTTAGTATTTAAGAAATGAAACCTTGGCACCCCTTTATTTTTTTGAAACGATACGTTTCCATTTGTTAGCTGCAATTGTCGGTCTCCACCAGTGCATTAGATGGCGCTAGAGTGTAGAGTGGAGTGTGAAGCTAGAAGCTTTGGTGACCAGCAAATATTCACCAGAATTAAATGGAAACCAAAGACTTGAACAGTTCGCTAACTCACTGTCTTCACAAACTCTATCCTATCCTCTTTTTCTTCTACCACAGGTTGGTCAACCAGCTAAACACAAATTTAATGCTTTGGTGAAATGTTAGTGATGTGTGTGTAGTGAATAGATTTAACGGAGGAGTATTTTGTTGTTTAGTTAGGATCGGTGATTTACTGCAAACTTCGAAGCAGTGCGCCGGCCGTTTCAACGTGCTTGTTCAGAAATGCACACATGTTAGATAATTAATAGTATGATTCACATTACATAGAGGAACTATGACCAATGTAAAAATGTGATGACTAAATGTTGTAAAATGTAATAATATGTATATGGAAGTTGAAATGAAAGTGCGGGTGGTAGTTTTGGCGGGTTAGCCTAGCAGTGGGCGTCCTTGCTAGATTTCGACTTCACGAGAGTCAACGGCTAGGCCTACTGTACTTGCTACTTTTGTGTGTTTGATGGCTTTTCCAATAGCTTATTAGTTATGATGCTGTTGTATTTTTTGAGAGTATTTCTGAATAGTAATTCATTGTCATTTGAAATGTGTGTGTACTGTGTATGCATATGTGTGCCTAGTTGCTACATTGTTGTACAATGGAATAATAGGACTATGCGTAAGGAATCATTTAAATATATGTAATGGAATATTGACCAGAATTAAATGGAAACCAAAGACTTGAACAGTTCGCTAACTCACTGTCTTCACAAACTCTATCCTATCCTCTTTTTCTTCTACCACAGTATACGAATCCATGTATCGGCTCAGGCACCCCTAGACCTGAGGCCGGTAACATTAGCACGTCAATCCCCATCACAGCTTTCCAGCACTCTTGTCTTTCATCCACAACACAACTCTCAGTTTTGCGGTCATGCATGAGGCTACCTGTGCGTCCAACCAGTCTGGACATCCAAGTGCGTGATAGCCCCGCCCCCTGAATAACACACATTTTCTAAAACTTGATCAGCTCAGGCACCCCTAGACCTGAGGCCGGTAACATTAGCACGTCAATCCCCATCACAGCTTTCCAGCACTCTTGTCTTTCATCCACAACACAACTCTCAGTTTTGCGGTCATGCATGAGGCTACCTGTGCTTCCAACCAGTCTGGACATCCAAGTGCGTGATAGCCCCGCCCCCTGAATAACACACATTTTCTAAAACTTGATCAGCTCAGGCACCCCTAGACCTGAGGCCGGTAACATTAGCACGTCAATCCCCATCACAGCTTTCCAGCACTCTTGTCTTTCATCCACAACACAACTCTCAGTTTTGCGGTCATGCATGAGGCTACATGTGCGTCCAACCAGTCTGGACATCCAAGTGCGTGATAGCCCCGCCCCCTGAATAACACACATTTTCTAAAACTTGATCAAAACGTTGTAAAAATGTTGTGGAGAGCTGTTTATTTCGAGTTTGTTTGTCGAAACACTTGATTTGTGCGTCTATCGAAGTTGTTTCCTGTGTCTCGGTTTTATTGAAGAGTGTATTGTAATAAACTTTGCTTCCAAGGTGAAGTTAGTTTCATATTCGACATTCGTCTGCCATCATGTGTGTTATTTTCTGTGTTCTTTTGGTCATAATGAACAAGCTGAGATAATATGGAGATGTCTGTTCTTTTCTAGCAAAAGTTACAAAGGGGATACACATAATATCATTATATCCCCGCTCCCGCGGCCAGGGGATGGAAATCCTGGTGGGGATGATTGCCTTTGCACGACACCTGTTTTCCATTGTTGCGGAAAGTAGCCTAGCTCTGTCTGTGTTTTGACAACCCAACAAAGAACAGACACGTCTGCCAAAACATACCCACCGCCTTTATAACTAACCACAAACAAATAACCTCAAAACGCATTGAAACGAAGATTTATAGACGTCTTTAGAATGCTAGGATTTGAGTGCGCAATTCAATTGTGACTCAATAAACATCTGACATCTCGGGTTAGGTGCAGCTGGACCCCCCGGAGACAAACACCCTGGCGTGACAACAACACGCAGGCGTGACGGTAACCGTGGTGTGACGGAAGTTATGTGACGGAAGTTATCAGAATAAAATAAACTTATAATGTATCAGAATAAAATGAACGTATTTGAATAAAATGAACGTATTTATCGCTGAAATTAACATAATACAAAAATAACAACATATTTCGACATGTCAGTAACCATTTTTACAGCTTAAAACGTTTTTATTTCGAAATGCCAGGAAATGTCAGTAACCGTAATTGTTTTGTTATGTCTAATAGAATCAAATTGTATTTTTTGTTAAGGATATCATCACAATTCGATATAAATATACATTGACGCAATGTATTTCTAAGTGTATTATACAGTTTACTCATTAAGTAAATGACCATCGGTTCACCTAGGGTTGGGGTTAGGAGAAAGTACCAGGGCTCGGTTCACCTAGGGTTGGGGTTAGGAGAAAGTACCAGGGCTCGGTTCACCTAGGGTTGGGGTTAGGAGAAAGTACCAAGGCTCGGTTCACCTAGGGTTGGGGTTAGGAGAAAGTACCAGGGCTCGGTTCACCTAGGGTTGGGGTTAGGAGAAAGTACCAGGGCTCGGTTCACCTAGGGTTGGGGTTACTTCCATGAACGAAGTGCAGCTGGATACTGTTGGCTAATTCTTTTAAAAAAGGGCGCGGTATTATAATACTATTAGGCTATATCCGAATTTAGCGAAAAGTAAATAAACCACGGCACGGCTTTAACATGAATATTACTCAATACATTAAGTACATTGACATTCTCACTTACTTCCATGGTTGATCTTTGGTTTCTGATAGCGATGTGTAAAAAAATCCCTTCCGTCACACCACGGTTACTTCCGTCACGCCTGGGTGTTATGTCACGCCAGGGTGGTTGTTCTCCGGGGCTGCAGCTGGACCCTACTCCAGCTGGACTCTATTGGTTTCGACAGCGCCATTGGGCTGCGCTTCAATACCACCATCTAGCGGTTTAAAGTGTAAATTACAAGTACAGTTCTCACAGTAAACCACCAGATGTCGATGGTAAAGCGCAGCCCTATGGAACAGGTTTTTAAACGTTGAGTTACAATACTGTAATGTTTTCCATTTGGGGGAGTGTGTCCTGTATTGGGGGGAGGTGTTCCCTTCCCTTATGACCCGAATTAAACATTATAAACAGTACTATGAATGCATGTGATTGTTCAAGGGGAATGTTAGGGAGATGCTCTACCAAAAGGAGGTGCTTTGAGACAAACCATGTGATACTATTTGCAAATCAGGACCACAAGACAGGAGACTTGGCTAAGATGAACAAACTTTGAGGATTCAGTTCTCAGAACCAGGATATAAATCTAATGAGCACTTTTAACCTCTTCCAACTGTGCTTCTGCACCTGAATTAGACTGAAAAAATATAAGAATTTCTGATGACAGATAATAGATTAATGGTTCATTTTAAAACTCTTGAAGTTGACCCAGGGAGTCGCTGCAGATGTATTTGTATGCTACGTAGGAGGGGAACACTATTTCTGGGTTGGTAGCGGAGGCACGGCAGGCTACATAACTCTCCTCTCTCTGAGCAGTGCTGTATAGGCACATTACCCAGAACACCCGTGTCATGGCTGTATAAACACCAGCGGTGTGGAGAGAGCAGGAGGAGTAGTGGGTGGACAGATGTGTTGAACATTCACCATTATGCAACAGCATTGACACGGAAATGGCACAAAAAGGTTTGGAAACAAATATTTGGTGTGTTCTGCAAACACTCTTGTGGGCGTGTGTGTTTGTGTGTGTCGGTCTTTTACCTATGCTGTTTTTAATTCCTCTGGTGCGGAAGGCAAGATGCCACTTGGGAATATTGGTATTTTCTGAAATTCTTTTGATATTTGATCTGCCTTCTCTCCTGTTCTGTCCCCTCCTCCCACTAGCCCACGTAGGCTGTGAAGCAGCTGGGAAACAGAGAGGGATGTGGGTGGGGATGGGCCAGTCTGAGAGGGATGTGGGTGGGGGTAAGCCAGTCTGAGAGGGATGTGGGTGGGGGTACGCCATTCTGAGAGGGAGGGATGTGGGGGTAGGCCAGTCTGAGAGGGAGGGCTGTGGGTGGGGATGGGCCAGTCTGAGAGGGATGTGGGTGGGGGTATAGGCCAGTCTGAGAGGGATGTGGGTGGGTGGGGGTGGGCCAGTCTGAAAGGGAGGGCTTTGGGTGGGGGTGGGCCAGTCTGAGAGGGATGTGGGTGGGTGGGGGTGGGCCAGTCTGAGAGGGAGGGCTGTGGGTGGGGGTAGCCCAGTCTGAGAGGGAGGGCTGTGGGTGGGGGTAGCCCAGTCTGAGAGGGAGGGCTGTGGGTGGGGGTGGGCCAGTCTGAGAGGGAGGGCTGTGGGTGGGGGTAGGCCAGTCTGAGAGGGAGGGCTGTGGGGGTACGCCAGTCTGAGAGGGAGGGCTGTGGGGTGGGCCAGTCTGAGAGGGAGGGCTGTGGGGGTGGGCCAGTCTGAGAGGGAGGGCTGTGGGGTGGGCCAGTCTGAGAGGGAGGGCTGTGGGGTGGGCCAGTCTGAGAGGGAGGGCTGTGGGGTGGGCCGGTCTGAGAGGGAGGGCTGTGGGGTGGGCCGGTCTGAGAGGGAGGGCTGTGGGAGTCATCATTACCAGATCTGGGTCTGACTCACATCCACTTTTCCTCACTTGACTGAGAGGTGGATAAGTAGAGTAGAGTGGAGTGGTGGGGAGAGAAGCACTCCTGAACAGGGGAAAGACCATTTTCACACATACAGACAAATCAATGGCTTGCTGTAATCAGCATGACAACCCAAAAAAAGACACCGGAAGGAAAGCTAGGAGTAGGGGAGAGGTAGATGGTGGAGAGGGGAAAGGAGAGGTGGCAGATGAACCTCCTCCCCCTCTCTGAACTTTCTACCTCTTGCTATTGCTGGAGTGTCCGGTTTGGCCAGTCAGTCTATTGTTTTTTGTCTGATTCCCTGGCAGGTTGACAAACACCACAGTGGTCGGCAGCAGCTGCTGTGACTCATGCTGCTTGTCGGCATTGTCCGATCCTGGAAACAACAACACCACCCCGAGGCCACGCGGGCCTCCTCAGCACGCCAGGGGAGACGATGGTCACGGAGCCGTCATGCCGCATGCACTTTGCCACAACAGTGCAGCAACACTTCCAATACTGGAGCTGAGACTCAGCTCAGATAATGTCACGGCCACGGCCCCTTTCGTGTTCAGTGTAGTCCTTGGTTTTCCCCATCCTAGTGTTTCACCTGGTATGTCTATTATCATCACCTGCGTCTCGTCAAGGGTTTTTCGGTTCTTGTTATTGTTGTTGCTTCCACTTGTGTCTTGATTGTTTTTGTATTAAATTCCCTATTTTGTGTCCAGTCCTTATCAGACGTTCTTTCTCTGTTTCCCTGTCATGCTGTATGTGAGTATCCCTGCTGTGTTCTTATTTGGCAAAAGTTAAGTCCTGTTATTTTGAGGTAACTTTTACATGGAATGTGACTGGAATAATCCTGCTTTCATACCTATGACAAAACATCTCCGATAGCTGGACTTCCTGGTCCACTTTGACCGGGGTGTTTTCTCTCATCCTCATTTCCTTTGTTTCCTCTATGGCTGTGCACCTGCACATGAACAACAACACTTCAGAATTCTCCACCAGAAAAATCCACACTGAAACGTGTTGAACGTGTTTTGGAACATTCTCAATGCTGCTCTGACGGATATGTGAGAGTGACATGGAAGCACAGAGCCAGGCAGGCCAGGAAACCTGGCTTCCCACATTGAGAAGCTCATGTAAAAACAGAACGGTGGAGGCATGGAGCAGGCTCTGTGGAGGCGGGTAAGAGGGAGGTAGAAAAGGGAGGGGGACATTGTACTGTGTGCTGAAACAAGGGGCCAGACTCTGCAGGGTAGGTGTCTAAGAACGTACAAGTATCTGTATTCAAGGCACTATAAGCAGAGTTAGTGTCTAGGTGAGACAACTGTAGTCAGGGCACAATAGACTGGTGGTAAGCTGGTAAGTGTCTAAATACATTCATGTGTCTGTAGTCAGAGCATACACAGTAAAACCATACTGAGGCTATTGTCGCAGAAGGAGGGATTGTGATAGCCTTAGCGTCTGGAGACAATACTATTTGGCCTCACTGGACCTTTGTAAAAGGGGAAGTTTGCTCAAAAGTCCAATTGTTTACATGCTACAGTGTCTAATTGACTAACTGATCCTATGTGTTCAGGACATATATTTCCAAGGATTTACAATCCTTCCTCTGGTAGGGTTCGGGTCACCATGGTAATAGCTGGGCTAGTGTCTGGTTCATACATGAGACTTATTTAGATCTTGTTTGTCTTATCAGTTGGGCAGATTACAGTTTAAGGTTTATAGTTTAAAAATCTGGTTGAGGGGGAGTTGATTTTGTCCATGTGGGTCGGAGGGGCATGTGGAGGGGCCTGTCTGACTCAGAGCTGTTACTGGAAGTATGTGACTCACTCACTCCCTCCTGTCTCCCACTACTCCCCGCCCCCTCCTCTTCCTCCTATCTCATTCTAAAACACACAGCCCCCCATACACACAAATGGAGCCCCCCTACACATTACACATACACACAGCCACTCGACGCCCCCTCCCCCTTCCTGAACACAACATCAGACAAGGCAGCAGACCATCATGCTGTGGTGAGATCACTTGTTTTCCTCAGCCTATTACTGAACACACGACCCAGCCCACCACCACAGACAACCAACCCCCCCTTCCCCCCTTCCCCCCATCCATGAACACGCACACATACTTACACAACATTTATCTGTAAGATGTAATAACCCACCAGAACATTACAATAGTTCTTACATGGTCAGTTAATGTAATCCAATGCACATAGCCTAATATGTTTAGAAAAATAAAATTCACCCTTACAACAATCTTTTGACAAATGACATTAGATGAATACTTTGAGCATGTGAGCGTGCATGTTGTTGTATGAATATTTGCATGCGTGTGTGTATGTATGAGTCTAATCACGCTGTTTATACCAGGAGTCAGTTAGGCCTGGTGCCCTGGGAGTGTGGGCGGCAGCCAATCAAAAGGCTTCGACAAGGGCCCTTGCCAAGCACAAGCCTAGCCGGAAGCCATCCGCTAACTGTCTCTGTGTGTGTGTATGTTTGTGCGCGTGTGTGTGTTACAGTATGTATGCGCGTTTGTTCAGGTAGCATTGGTGTGTGGGAGTGAATGAGGAATCAACTTGTAAGAGTTGTCAGTTTGTGCATGAAAAGTGAGTAAGACCATTTGAGGAGCAGCAGCTGTAAATGACTACCACCCACAGAAGGCACATCCAGCATGCTGCTTTATACAACAGATCATTATGTAACACGGTGACCAATATGTAGCGAAGATTGTTCCCAAGGAAGAGTTTGGCAGTCAGAAGAAATATGACTGGTCTATACAGGATAAACTTGGCTGGTCCTGAGAAAGTGTGACAGGTCCGTAGATGGGAGTTGGGCTGGTCTTGAGGAGGTGCAGGTCTGGTCCTGATCATCTCTGAGCTGCCCCCGTGCCAGCAGGGGGTTCAGGCTCAGTGAGATCTGGAGCTCATTAATAGACCGTGTGTACACACAAGAAGGCTTTCATGAAAACAGAGCTGGGTGTGTATAATAACCATTCAAACTTTAGACCATGCGGACATATAAAGGGAACATTCTGGGGCTTATACAATTGGTTGGATAGACAAGTCACATGGTTTATGGCACGCCAGAACCCCCACATAAAACAGACAGGAAACAGATAATGTGCGAGGCCGGGCAACCTTCAGCCTTCACGCAGTTTTCTAAATTGCACGGTCCACTTGTATCTTATTTCCAGTTTTTGATAGTGGTTAGTTGTCTATTCTGGTCTATTTTCCTTTTCTTGATGGAAGCCAATGTGACCAATAAGATCACGCAAACAATTCAATTTTCCCCTTGCGATCTGTGATTGGCTACTGACCCATGCGAAGCGCACGCCTCTAAGAAGATTATAGGTTGTCTTTCCCGGTTTTCAACAAGTTATTTGAATACGACTGGTCATTGTCGCTCGTTGTCATTCAATGAGCTGTTTTGATATATCATTAGAAAACATTACGGTACATCGTGTTTTCAGCTATCCGGCAAGAACACAGACATTTGTTTTGTGATATTTGACACTTTTAATGTGGATTAACATTTTATGAAGGATTTCAGTTTTTGAAACGCCTCCGACATATTTTCGGATCTTTTTCCTAGTCGTGGTAAGTTGTAGATATGACTTAGTTAAATGCACCTTTAAATTCGAGTTCAGTCATTGTAAAAGTGTATTGCATGTGATTTTATATTCTTTCCGACATTGCTTGACCAACCTCAGTTGTTTTTGCAGTCACATACAAATTAATAGGCATGAGTAATCAAATGTCCGACAGTTGTCCATGCAGGACTGACAGATTCATTTAGGTGTATCCTACATACAACCACATAGCTTACATCAATCCAGTCTTGCAATGCACCTGTATCGCTGACAGTGTTTATGTTTATTTAGAGTGCTGAAGTTAACTTTTACACATTGGTAATTGCGTAAGGATCAGACTCGAGTCAGTTTCCTCTTGTTGTAACCAGCACAGAATGTTTGCGTGCTAGCACGGGATATTATGCACTATTTTAAAGATAACTCCTTTTGGAATATTTATCTAGCAGGCATTAGAATTGACCTAACTGATCAAAACGTAGCAGCATGGTTGTGTTGACGTATATCCTTTGGGGTATAAAACTTGGTCTACAGGGACAACGAATAGTGCAATAGACTAGAGATCAGTGGGTCTTACAGTAACAGGTGTCCCTCTGTTCTTGTTGCTGCCTGGGGAGTAAACATTATCGGCATAATCCTTTAACAGTGTTAGGGGAGAGAGAGAGAGGGGTGACCAGGCTGGGAGGAGGGAGATGGGGGAGGGGAGAGAAAATGAAAGATGCCAGAGAGCAGAGAGGAAACAGGATGTAGGAGAATAAGAGAAATGTGCCAGATGAATCCCAGCAGAACAGGGTTATGGTAAGGTAGACTGCATGTATGTGTACATGTGTTTACATGAGCACACGTTGGAACATGAGCCTAAGTTGGCACGTGATCCATGGTCCTGTCTCACCAGGACTAGCAGGTCACCATGCCGCCCACAACTCCTTATGCTGGCAAGTTCAACTCCAACCCCTACACCAACCACAGCAACAACAACCAGGAAGTCCAAGGTGCTAACCTCCAGGACCTTCACCACCACAGCATTAAGCACCATCAGCCCTACTCGCCCCTGGAGGCCAGCTATGGGGAGATGTGCTATCATGACAACAGCCTGGTGTCAGGCTCTCTGGAGGCCCTGATCCAGCACTTGGTCCCAACTGTTGACTACTACCCTGATGTGAGTCACATGGTCCAATCATCTGTCTGTCCCTCTCTCACGTCCACCTGTCTGATCCCTCTTTCTAACTAGTCTCTCCTGTGATCAAATCACCTGTCTGTCCCTGAAACGGGCTTGTTCATTAGACAAACTGTGTAAAGATGTTGTTTGTGTTTGAGGTTAACGTGACTTATTGTTGTTGTTTGCCAGAGGTCATACGTGTTCACCTTCCTGCTAAGCTCCCGCCTCTTCCTTCACCCGTATGAGCTCATGACCCGGGTGTGTCACCTGTTCGTGGAGCAGCATAGGTCTGGAGACCCACTCATGAATAAGGTGCAGTGGACACACACACACACACACACACACACACACACACACACACACACACACGCTTGCTCACCGTAGCCCACCTTATCTAATAATTACTGCCATGGTTGCAAACATTATGGCTGTTTTTATGTGTTTTCTTTTAGGGTGGCTATAGAGTCCAATATCCACATATATTTGATATATATTTATGATATATATATTTGTGGCATAATAAATCAATATTATTATACATTAATTACATTTGTGTCTTTTCTTTTGCAGATCAGGATCCGTGAGGTGGCTCCTAAGATGGTGCAGCTGCTGACAGAGTGGACGGAGACTTTCCCCGTACGACTTCAGGGATGAGAGGATGATGCTCTGCCTGAGAGACATGGGGCAGCACCTGGCCAGGGCAGACCAGGTACCAAACACTAACCAACACTCTGCACACTAAAATAACAACAAAAAGAAGACATTTTTATTATTTTTTAATGTGACTTTGAAGGCAGGGATAAGATTTACTAGATTTTCCTGTCCAACCTTTTGATTTAATGGTTGCTATCAGGATAATATAAGGAAAAAGTGCACCTCAACATGACCAACCCTACCTCTAAGTGCTGCTGATGTGTCCCCAGTACTCGTGGCGAGCCATGCAGCAGCTCACCCAGCGACTGATCCGTCGCCTTTCTGCACTCGGCCAGTATGAGGAGGCTGTAGCAGCGCTCAACGCAGCCGCTTCTGAAAGACCAGCGGCCCTGAAGACCAAACAGCAGACTTCCCAGCACAGCGACATCATGAGCATATGCGATGACCCCTTCATCGTGGCCCAACAGCTCACACACATCGAACTGGTAAGAAGGAGGCAGCCCTTTACCTCTACCCCTGAAGTATCCAGGAAGGAACACATCTGTAGTCTTTGCTCTGGTTTGAGCTGTTATTCCATGTGACCTGGGCATCTCGTGTTTGCTGCCCCCTGTAGGACAGACTGAGCTTCATTGGCCCTGAGGAGTTTATCCAGAGCTTTGCCATGAAGGACCCACTGGACAATCACAAGGTATGGCAGGGCATCCAGCTCCTACACAGCTCTAACCCTATATTTTGGAGCAGGTTAATGTAATAGTCTAATAGCTAATGTCATATAATAATACAAGCAATAAAGTTAGGCTACTTAAAGACACCTTCCACTCATTAAGTATGTTCTAAATGGCATAAATGCTGCCAATTAATAATTGACGTAACAACTTGTTGTAAATAGTCAGTCGCCTAGCCTATCGATAGAGGGACTCTAAGGCATGTCCGCTGTCTGCTTCATTTTATCTTGATAGGCTAAGCATTCTGTAGCAAATAATAACAACAAACCCACTATTTATTAATCAAAACTACTTCAGGATAATAATGCACCTAGAATACAAACGAGCAAGGGTAGCAAACGCTATCGAATCAACAGATGTGCAAAATAGCTAGCAGGAGAAGAATACAGAAGAATATGTAACGGAAAAATCAACATAGAGGAAACACTGCCATTACCGTAGGTGTCTGAAGGCCAGCATGACTCAAGATAATTAAGTGAGATCAGAATGCATCTTTCGAGTTTTATATAATAGCTCGACTGTGTGTGTGAGTCATGGTGGAAAGGCTGGGGAGATGAGGGGTGGAGAGGAGCAGGATGGAGAGAGCGAACAGAGGAAGAGCAGGGTAGAGGAGAGAGGAGCAAGGTGGAGCAGAGAGCAGGGTGGAGAGATGAGGAGTCATGTGGACAGGAGAGCAGGGTGGAGGAGCAAGGTGGACGGAGAGGATGACCCTACACTACTAACACATTCCACTTAAGATTTCCAACCAACAACAAGTTATAAAAGTAAAAAATTGGAAAGTAACAAGGCTGCTTTTTTTCTTTTCTTTTTTCTTAAGAGTTTCTTCCGGAAGAGGAAAACGACCAACTTAGAAGCCTATGTAGCTTGGTTCAACAGACTCAGCTACCTGGTGGCTACTGAAATATGTATGGTGAGTATCCTCTCTATCTCTTATCTCTTTGAAATGCACTTTGTATCTTCATAGGTGAGCAAAGCCTACAACTTCTTTAACAAACTGCTCCACTCTCACAGAAACGTATTTTATTTTGTCTCTTTCTCACTTGCTCTCGACTTCCTTTCTTTCTCCCCCAGCCAGTGAAGAAGAAGCATCGAGCCAGAGCCCTTGAGTTCTACATCGACGTGGCCAGAGAGTGCTTCAACATCGGCAACTTCAACTCCCTCATGGCCATCATAAGTACGTTCACACACAAAACATCAAACCTTTCATCTCAGACAAATTGAATCTACATTTATTAGACACTAACCCGGCCTAACCCATCTAACCAAACCTTGATTCTCCTTCATTTCCCTGTCTTTATCCTTCTATTACTCCCTCCTCTCTCTCTGTCTCTCCCTTCATGTCTCAGCTGCGATGAACATGAGTCCTGTGTCTCGCCTGAAGAAGACTTGGAGCAAAGTCAACACAGACAAGTTTGACATTCTAGAGGTGAGAATAGAGGGTGACATCGAAGGGACTTTCCAAGGAAGGTCAAATAATGAATGTCAAAGGTTGGCTAGCATTTAGGGCTATGGATACTGTTAGCTTGCATTTAGGCCCCACCCTGCGTGTCCACTACAGCGGAGCAGGCGCGGCGCCGTCGGCTTTTAATTCATTTTCAATGAAACCGGGCGTTGACGCTCGTGTAGGGCGTTGTGGGAGCGTCAACGCCTGGTTTCATTGAAAATGAATTGGAAGCTGATGGCCCCCCCCGCTCCGCTGTAGTGGACACGCAGCATAAGCATAGGGAAGAGGTTGGCTAGCATTTTGGGTCGGGGATATGGTCAGCTAGCGTTTCTGACTAGGCTCATGGTTTGCTAGCATTTAGTATATCATTAGGAGGCAGATGCTAAAGTACCTTCTGTCTGTGTGGTCTTCTCCAGCACCAAATGGACCCCTCCAGTAACTTCAGTAACTATCGCACGGCGCTCCGTGGTGCCACCCAGAGATCAGTCACGGCACATAGCAGCCAGGAGAAGGTGAGCAGACACACTCACCCTCACTGCTTCAAACCACAACAGACAATGGGTTTACTGCCGCTTGTCAAAAGGGACAGTACCTACATCAATTCACACCCTCGTACACACAGGCCATGATCCACATGACTTGTGGCTAGTATTCAGTGAATGATTCAAATCTCGGCTCTAACAGTTGGCTACGACTGTTTTTCAGATTGTAATCCCATTCTTCAGTCTACTTATCAAGGATATCTACTTCCTCAATGAGGGCTGTGCTACCAGACTACCCAACGAACACATCAATTTTGAGGTGTGTTTCTAATAGTCAGCTGCAATATATTCAATTCATGGTCATTAGCGCCAACGCGTTTGTGTGTGTGTGTGTGTGTGAGAGAGAGAATGTGCTTACACGTGTTCTGTTTCTCAGAAACTGTGGGAGCTGGCCAAGCAGGTGAACGAGCTCCTGGTGTGGCGTCAGGTGGTGTGTCCGTTCGAAAGGGACCGCAGGATCCTGCAGTACCTCGTCACTTCCCCCATCTTCACTGAGGATGGTAAGCACACGGGGACAGCCGGTCTATGGGCCACGCCATGTCAGTGGGGAGGCATTGGACGATGAATGCTTGTTTTAGTCTGGGGGGTGAAGATGAGGTCTTTCACTCATCGGACGACGAACGCGTCACACATGCAGTTCTTCTTGTGAACGGATGTCTTGATGTGTATCACTATACAACGGTTAGTTCCTACGATGTCTGTTTAAATGATACATGTTGCTTGTGTTTCTCCAGGGCTTCATCTGGCGTCCTACGAGTGTGAAGGACCAGAGAACCACATGGAGAAGGACAGTCGCAGATCCCTCAGGTGAGGACCATGGTATACTCTCCTGTCTTCGCCTCACTGGCACAATCATTACCGTCATCGAACTGTAACTTAATTAGCATATTTTGCGTTTGTTTCTCAATACAGGTCCTCCCTCATGCACAGGTAACGGGAGACACGCTCATACGAGACAATGGGTGCCTTCCATTCCAAAAGGTTGTTTTCCCCCCCGCTCACCTCAGCCCACTGTCCCTCTTAGACCGGAGGTGACTAGGCCTGTGTGGGTGTACTAATCGCTCCCTGTGTCCACCATGGCGTTCACTCCTGTTCATGCCCCAGCGACACTGATCCAGACCAGAGAGGACTGTCTGAGCTCAGAGAGAGGTTGTGGTGCCATCTAGTGGTAGTAAGATGAATCAGGTATTCAAGACATCAAAGTTTGTATCGGAACATTTTCTATCGATATTACATACAGAGAAAGTATTGGAAAATTGAATGGAGAACAAGACTGGTCTAATACACATCTGAAACACTTGTGGGATTATAAGGCAATATAATTCCACATGTAAGGCAAGTTAAATCAAGCACACCTATATGTCAGATATCCTAAATGTGGATTTGCCAATTACTTAATTTACAATTTTAAGTATTGTCTCCTCTGTCCTATCCAAACACTATTAATTTGCTACAGTAGCGGAAATGAACCCTATCGACCATGTAGATTTACTCACTGAATTAATTTGTCTGTAAATGTATTGCATCAGCCTCATACATGAAAGTATTTCACCAGTTATTTTTTATTTTAGATTAGATCAACAAGCGTTAGGATTAGACTCTAGTCTAGGGAGTCAGGTGGCTGAGCGGTTAGGGAATCGGGCTAGTAATCAGAAGGTTGCCGGTGCGATTCCATGCTGTGCAAAATGACGTTGTGTCCTTGGGCAAGGCACTTCACCCTACTTTCCTTGGGGGAATGTCCCTCTACTTACTGTAAGTCGCTCAGGATAAGAGCGTCTGCTAAATGAATAAATGTAAATCTAAGTATGGAACAATTTTTTAAGAATGTATTTCTGCTAAGCAAAAAACCTGCTAGAAAAGCAATCAAGAAATGTCTGTCCAAATATGGTCAGACATCAGAAAATGTTGAATAAGTCTCTGATGGCAAATATAAACCTCTCAGAAACACACAGTGGACATAGTTAAACAAACCTCGTCTTCAACGCTGTGGAATATAAGGGACTCCGTGTTGAAGGTGGATCAGCCCACAAGGGGGGGGGTCAGAACTTGGGCCTCTACAGTGTTTTTCTACAGAAGGATTGGAATATTTGTTGCGTTATTTTTCCAATTTTGGTTGTAAAGCATGTGGCGTATCACAAATTACGTATTTGTGGTGAGCTAGCTCTGTGCTTATACAATGTAAGCTACTCTTTGTTACTAAAATATTATATTTTTGATGTTTATTTTTTGTATGTCGGGAATAACCTAATCAATGGCTTGTACAAACATGACAGAAATACCTCTATGTTAACTAACTCAGTCAAACTGTTTTCCTCTTGCTGTCCTTTACAGTTTTGTTTATTTTGCTGAACATTTTGTATAAAGTTTCCATTTTGTACTTTGTTTTTAATGTATTTTTATCGAAACTCAGTGTATCGAAATAATCATATAACACGAATGGCATAACGACCCATTTATGGTTGGTTTGATTATTCCACATCCTGCAAAAACAGAAACATATTCATATTTTGGATATCAGAACCAGATAACAGGAATATCCATGGTTTCTGTAGTTTTATTTTGGAATAATAAAGGCAGAAGGAATTGAACGGAGAAAAAGTCGAGCCAGAAGAGTTGAGGAGAATGGGCCAGTGTGTGTGTGTGCTCTGTTGTGCCTGGGCTTGGTATGTTTGTGTCCGTGTGTGTGTGTGTGTGCTGTTGTGCCTGGGCTTGGTATGTTTGTGTCCGTGTGTGTGTGTGTGTGCTGTTGTGCGTGGGCTTGGTATGTTTGTGTCTGTGTGTGTGTGTGTGCTGTTATGCATGGGCTTGGTATGTTTGTGTCTGTGTGTGTGTGTGTGCTGTTGTGCGTGGGCTTGGTATGTTTGTGTCTGTGTGTGTGAGGCTTGAGGCCTGAGCAGGTGTGAGGTGAGCGGCTCACTTGGGTTGTCAGGTGCCTGACCACGTTGGGCAGGCGTGCGTTTCCTCCTCGTCAGGGTTGTCAAGGCACATCACAGCCCTGTCTGTCACACGCTCTGGGGTCTCCCACGCCTGGCCGCAGGGCCATGACTAACTACACAACATCTTCAACGCAGCACACACCACTCTCGCTGGATCCTTTTGTCGAAACCAAACAGAGGATGTCTACAATTTTCAGTTGGCATGGGTTTGTGGGTTGCCATTTCAGCGAGTAGTCCAGCGAACAGAGAAAATGTTACAATAGTAGCTTGGATATTAAAGAATTGTGGGTTTGTGCAGGATATCCAGTGTCGCAATTCTGTCCGACCAATCAGTCGGCTGCAGTGTTTTCACATCACTTTTTGGAATCGGGCGCGATATAATATTTTTCCTGTTCATGCTAGTCATGCTAGCATGCTTCATGTACTTAATAATGTTCAGATTTATTTTTTATATTTGGAATTTAAATATTAGAACGGTTGGTGTTGCAAATGTTATTGAGGCAATATGCATATTAGAGACCACACATACACTCACATAGTCCTCCCTCCTCAAATGATGTTAAACTTGTTACGTTTTAACTTTTGAACTCGCCATGACCCTTCTCAACAGTGTTACAGTCGAGCTAGCTTTTGTGTCCAGGGTCGCATGAAGTTCAAATGTCCTGCTCTTCTCTCTCATTTGTCTTTCTTTTCCTCCTTTCCCCCACTCCTTTTCACCCCTCTCATTCACTCTCTGGTGGGTCAGGGTCAGAGAGCAGAGGTCAGATGTAGTTCACAGTCTCTAGAGCCCATCACCCGTGACCTGGCTGTAAACACACACACATACCAGGAGAGGGTTCACTAGCTAGATGAACACACACACACATACATTTTACAAGATGGCTGTAAACCTTTGGGACGCAGGACTAACAGAAACTGGAGGGCAAGAAGAAGGGCCATGGAGGAGCTGATCTGACCCTGTGTAAAACCCACAGGCCACAGAAAGGCCAGCATTGTGGGCCAGCATTGTGGCCCAGAATGGGCAAAATCAGTGATTTATTGACCTAAACCCAATTAGGTTGTAAACTAAACCCATCCGGCTTTTTTTCCCTTTTGAGCTATGCACACAGCCACATACACACTCCCAAATACACACAGATACACTCGCACACAATGACCATCTAGAACTTCTCATTCACCTTTTCAACATGAGATGCCCCTGGGTCCGGATCATTCATGCTGGGGCCCAGGAGCAGGCACCACCCTGCTGCTAGGCTGGGGGGATGTTCAGTTGAAGTTTGGGTCAGGGGGTGAAGGGGTTGAGTTAGTTCAGAGGGTAAGTTTGAAAAAGTAGGGAGAGGGCAAACTAAGTTTAGCCTGGGTTTGAAGGAGGGAGGGGGGGGGGCAGGGTTAGCACAGAGGGGGCATTTTTGGGGGTGGTTGTACCAGATTTTGTATTCTAGTATCTGAAATGTATACAGGATGATTTTGTATTCTAGTATCTGAAATGTATACAGGATGATTTTGAGCACACCCAGTTGTACTCGACTCATCACACTCACTGTCACAATCACTTAATTGTTCAAAACAGTTGAATGCACACAATGAATACTGCAGAGCTTAGAAGAATCTGGCCTCACATCACATTTAACTCTGTTAGAATAGAATTACGTCAGCAATCAGAGTTTGTACTGGCAGTACATTTAAATGTATTTAGCCTTTAGTCTTATCCTAGTTTTGACAAAAATGCTGTTTAGACTTAGTTACATTTTAGTATGTTTTATAATAGTTATTATTAAATACATTTTCCTTGACTCATTAACTTATTCATAGGAAATCCATATTTAGATGAACATGAAAGATTGCTTATTGAATGAGTTCAAGGTCAATGCTAGTTTGAGGGGATCAGTTGGTGGGTAGGTTGATAGGTCGTTGGGAGTTTTCTAATGTAACAGGTTATAGTCAATTTGCTATATAATGAACTTACCAAGGCACTGTTCCTTGACTTGAACTTATTTGTCCTCACATTTTCATAAACCAAAATGATTTCTTTTTTCTTGTTTTGGATACATAAAGGTGTGAACAACACCTAGTCTTTTTCATACCCACACATATCTCACACTTGTCTTCACATCTTTTTCCTTCTTGTGTTTATTCAACCACACACTCACAAATCTTTTCTGATACTCACACACCACCTCTCCAAGCTTACAACACCCCTAATCTTATGCTGGCCGTCTGGTTGCTTTCAGCACCATCTCCACTGTTTCCATGGAGACAGGCCTCTAGCAGCCAATCCTGGCAACCCCTGCGCCGGGCATGACCAATGGGATTTGGAGATGAAGCGGCCCTAAAGCTGGGGGGCGGGCAGCACGGTGACACACTTTGGCAACGTGGGCATCTGACAATGTGACGGCCATTTCCGGCTTCTATCCGAACACGGATAAAAAGAGTCATCACATTGCATTGTGTCAAATAGTGAACAATCCTACTTGTCATGTTGTTTATCTGTATCCATGAACCAACTATGACGGGCTGAAACAAAACAACCCCGACTCCACTGACGTCTTTGAGCGAGGCTACACAGTCAGCTCATATCATCGGACCGTTGGCCATAACCGGTCATGACAACTGCTTTCACATCCCTGTCCCAGCATTAACACAGCTTTATGCGGGACGGGTTCAAGTCAACGTTGGTTGTCAACCACGATTAATGGGAGGAGTGTTGCTGGCCCCACTGCCACCTGCCTGCCATTACAAAAAACTGTTGTACTGTATGGTATAGCTGGTGATGTGAATAGAGGACATTTCCTCACCGTGAAGTAGATGGGACACACATGGGAATATCTTCACATGATGATATGTACGACCACCTTTGTTACTTGTATGTGTTTAGGTATGTACAAATATGTAGTCCCACATACATCTTCAAAATGAACACAATGAACTTTCTTACTTTCATACGTGTGTGCACACAGACACACAATATACTCGCTTGCTTGTATCACACATTGTGTTTTTGCTCACTGAGTGACACAAACATACACACTCACACACACATACACACACACGCACACAGAAGACGCAGAGGACGATCATGGTGTTATGTCATGTATTAGTCTTGGGATATTTGACCTTACTGTGGTCTGACATGTTTTGCTCTAATTAAAGCTTTATGTAACCAATCATTCTAACTCACTTAATGGGCATGGACAGAAACAGACTATTATTTTTTTCGGCCCAGTCTATGCACACTGCTGACCTTATACTGTAGAATTAGCACTGGCCCAAAGGACTGGGAGCAGGGTGAATGGTGTGTGCATCAATTTGAGTATAGTGAAAATCATTTGACTTGGCCCAGACTGACTTTGAATTACATTTTGCATACAGATTTCAAGTATTTTAGGGGACAGCTTAATCTAATTTATGATCTGTCTAAATATGAATCGAATACTGAATATTTATATCTCTTTTTACCCCTGACTACTCACATCAAGAAATGCTCAGTTGGCAAAGAGCAGTTGCTTCACAAAGATTCAAGTACTGTGTGGATTCAAAGATTCAAGTGTTATGCAGTGGAGAAGCATGTGCTGTTTCCTTAATGTCCACAAGAGGGCGATGTATGATGATATTTAGCCTTGTCTCTCTCTCTGTCACCTGGCAAGCTTTCGTGCCATTTTAACCTAGTAACACATTTTGCTATTTGCTATTTATCTAGGGAAGTATGTTATCAGTCTGTACAACTGAGTCTGTACTGGATTATATGTGCTTGAGGTTTGGTGTGTGTCTGTGTGTACACATGCCAGGACCAATGATCTATTGCCATCTATTAAGAGCTCTTGACTGTATATAAAGGACTAGTGTGAATGTGAGTCAGCGCATGCCTCGATCGCCTCACTTCGCTTAGTCCAGAATACCCCCAGAGACCTCTAATGTCCTTCAGCTTCACCAGATACCCCCGGGTCCGAAATCCCCCCGGGTCAGACACAGGGGTTATACAAGCAGCAAGCCTTCACCTCTAAATTACAGACAGTGTAGCTGTTGGGGGTCTATCTACTTAAGCTCAAAGTTGTGTTTTGATCTTATAAATCATAAATGTTTTCATTTATTTGAAGAGAATCCAGGCAAGACATTCTCATGATGTGATTTGACTGTTTATTCATACCATAGACATGGAAATAGGTTTGACTTTCGCAGAGTGGATGTACGTAGGGAAGCGCTCCCTGCCTCTTGCATTAGCAGGCACGTACGTAGATAATGAGGCAGGAAGCTACAGAGTCAAATCCCCTGATGGATAGTATATACAGACAACACAGGGGGAGACGGGGATGGTGGAGGGCTGGCAGCAGAATGCTGAAGCAGTCCAGGGAGAGTGTACACAGCGATGAGTCATGTGACGCGCGCTGTCCGAGTGCCATGCCTGAACTAGGCTTCGCTCATGTTATTGTATTATGTTATACAATAATGTAATTAATGTTATTTTATAGTTGCCATGAGTGCTCCAAGAGGGATTCTACCCCTGGTCTCACATGCTGTCAGGCTTATCTAAACATGACATTTGGTCTATCTGGCATACACAGATACATGGACAATTAAAATGTGCAATAAACCAACAAAAATATGAATTCATGATATCAAGTTGGTCAGTGAGTAATGTGTGACATAATAGCTTTGTCAAACATGTCAAGATGCCCATTAGTCACAGTACTGTTTGTGCTCAATGTTGGGGAAAGCATTTTTAAGAACTTTATTGTAACCCTGGTTGTCCTGAAAACAATTCATTAGATGCTTCCATAATGTGATAGCCTATGAGGCATATGAATGCGTAAACAGGCATTCCAGACATGGACCAGTGCTTTCCATTCCAAATGAAAGAGTAAAGGCAGAATTTAAGAGAATGTGCACGCGGTCGACCCAGACTGAAATAATTCCAGCAGTGGCATTTTTAAATGGAGCAATTACTGTAAAGAGATTTGCAACACATGGCTTTAACAGGACTGCCTCTTTAGCATGGGAGCCATGAGCCGAGGCAGGGATCAGTAGGGTTGTGTAGCATTAAAGCAGCTCAAGAAACCACAGCAATAAAAACACATGCATGGTCAAACTGCAGACTTCCTGTGTATTCTAAAGCTTTTTCAGTATGGGATGCAAATTCCAATCATGTCTAAACTCTTACCAAAATGTTGCTGTGACTGTATGTGTGTGTAATCCGTTTGTCCAGTAGACTGCTGTTCTTCCTTGGCTGGATTAAAACCTCTTTTTAATCTCCATTGATAGATCCTTGAGGTGTTTGCACCGCAGTTGTCATTCATTGATCAGTGAGTTATATCAACAAAAACCCACCGACAGCAATGAATGTTTATCGCAGCCATCATATAGAGGAAGACGAGGATTACACCCGAGAGCTTCAACTGGTCCAACTGTGATTCTTTCTGTTGTGTGTTCATATAGCACGTAGCTCATGTGTTTACAGGATCGTGTGTGCATTGACTTGCAACTGTGTCTGTGCATGAGTAGATGGAAGCAGTAACTCTCTGGGTACAGTCAACGGTCGATGGTTTCCGTCAGTTTTAAACTCACCGACAGCGTTGAATGTTCCCAGAGGGCACTGGAGGCTAGGGTGCTCTCAATTCTTAATGTCGCATAAAAAAACCTCCCTCTCCTCTTTGTGATCTCTTACAGTGCCTCACCACAATTACACTGATTCCAGATTTGGTTTTTGAATCTCTGGCTATTTCTGTACTGTGGGGATCTCCTACCGTTCTTTCGTTAAAACACTCATTTCCCCATCTTAATAATGTTAAACCTTGAATAAAATGATGGCAGTTAATGAGGTCCACTAGAGATGAATTCCACCGTCAGGGGCATCCGTCATGGTGGTCTTCCCAACGGGTGGGTTGCAGTTGAGAAAACGCTCCTTTTACACCATTTCACGTCTGACAGGAATGATCTGTAAAGGAGAAGAAAGAAGGGGGAGACAGTCAATGGCAGGGCCCTTCTCCAAACACCCTCGTCACTCGAGAGCACACAGATACTGTCGGAACATATTCAAAGCTAGGATAGATCATGTTTTTGAGAAGCACTTTTTGGTCGTAGACAAAACGACTGTAGACAGTCTTCCATTCATCCTTGTTGGGGTGTCCTGATCTTGTAGCATTATACAGTCTGTATCTGATTGGGATTCCCTTCCCTGTCCTTTGATGTTTCCTTGGTTTGATAACTGTCACACAGTGCCAGGATGAAGAGCCGTCCCTGTCCTCTCTAGCCCATTGGGACTCGGGAGGCTTTTCTGTGCTACGGCACGGTAGGTTGCGTTACGGTAAACGGTCGGTATATTTACAGTGAAACATCTGTGTGCACATGTGTGTGCTTTGTGTGTATGTCATGGCATTGTATCTCTGCCTTAATAGAAATGTGTGCAAAAATAGGACAAAAACTTCCATGGTACACCTTACACAAGCTGGGAAGCTAAACCACAAACTAACATGATTTGAGATGCAAATAAGACATTCGAAAATCCCAAATGGGTTCAAGGTGAGACTACCTGTATTCAACATACTGGATCAGAGAGCGGCTCCAACTCAGTCCACATCCATCCCTTTAGAGACAGACTCTCTTTTTCTCTGCATACGTTAATTCTCTTTATTCTTCATTCACTCCCCAGCTGTGCTTCCATTGCTCCCTATGGACAGAAAGCTGCACCGCTGCTCTCACATGTCCAACTTCAAAAGCAGCAGATTGGAAGAACTCAACACACTGTTGTGTGGTCTGGGAGGGGTGTTTTTGATGTGGTGTGTTGTTTTGTGCTGGATTTGAATGTGGTTGTCGCAAACGCAGGTTGATTCGGACCTTGTGTGATTCTGCTAGAATAGGTCCATCTGTGAATGGTGAATGCAGCGAGGTAACAAGGATCTTGCTATGGCAACTAATACCAACTATTGAAGGAGAATTAAGAACTAGAGTGCTTGGTTATTGATTGCAGAACTTCTAACCTTAGACTGAACCACTTTGAACTGCATGAACGATCTGCCTTAGTTATGCTGCCACCCTACTACACCCACTGCCACACTAATCTATATTACACATCTAGCAATTCTCTTTTACAGTCTCCATCTTTGTCACAAACGTCTCTGTAGGTAAATATAGACGAGTTAAAGCAATGTAATGACCAAAAATGAACATTTCTGTAGGGCCTAAATGGAGGGCTAAGAACGCCCACTACTCATCGTCACACGTACACACAATTCACCCTCTGTAAACACATTTAAAAACCAGTATCATGTCTCTCAAACATAGATATATGAGTTCTGGAAGGACAGGACTGTGGTTCAACACATGTCTAATCTTGCAAGGCCATAGTGGGTTCTAGTTCTTACTGCAGTGTAAAAATAGAACTGGAAGCTGTCTGGACAGTATTCAGGATGTGCATTGTTCCCACAAGCCTTGACCCCACTAGGGTTAACTTGTGTCTGCCTATTCAGATTTATATTACTGAATCATCATCCACTTATTATCAAAGTGAGTTTGTCTCATGTCACAACTTAGTAGAAATACACCTCTCTCAGTATCTGCTTGATGTAACTTGTGCTATTGTGCTGGACGAGCTGGATCAAGCTCACCTTACGTGCAGAAGTAGTTGACCTCAGGCCATGAACCAGATGTTCTGACCCTGGGGGTGAGGGCTTCACACTGGTGACTCTGGGGGTGAGGGCTTCACACTGGTGACTCTGGGGGTGAGGGCTTCTGGGGGTGAGGGCTTCACACTGGTGACCCTGGGGGTGAGGGCTTCTGGGGGTGAGGGCTTCTGGGGGTGAGGGCTTCACACTGGTGACCCTGGGGGTGAGGGCTTCTGGGGGTGAGGGCTTCTGGGGGTGAGGGCTTCACACTGGTGACCCTGGGGGTGAGGGCTTCTGGGGGTGAGGGCGTCACACTGGTGGATGGAGTTTGCATCAGTCCCCGAAACCACTGACAACGAGTGCCAGCAGTGAGTTGGCAGAGGGCAGCTGACTCTCCCCTCAAACGTGCCATCCTGCCACACGTGAACAAAAATGTTCTCTCTTGGATCTTTGCCAGCTTTGCCAAGCTCTAATGCCTTCCACCAATGTGCCCCAACCATCACAACTCCTTTTGAATGCCTTTCCCGAGTCCTCATCTGCATGAATCCACACCCTGCCTCCTGATTTGGTGCCTCCTGCCCTTCAGTATCCAGCCTGGGAGAATCTTACAAGCCACTTCAGAGTAAAGGACTCCCACAGCAGCAAGATCTTCTGTGAAGATTCCTGGGTAAACAGAAGCTACTTACGTCAGCCACTGACTCCCAGGTAGCATTTGAACCTTTAACTTCTGGCTATTCGTCTCTCCTTCCTATCTTGAAAAAATAACTTCTGACTCTGTCTGCCTCTAGCAGTGATTATGTTCCAGGCTGGCCGTTATTTTTTTATTTCGGCTAGTATTCTCAGACAGCATCAAAAGAACTAACGGTTCAATAATTAATGACTGTATGGTCAGAATATTCTGACAGACGAATGGGAATGTTGTGATAGCACTGGAATCTTGCTGAGGGTAAGGATACATAATAGCACAAGTTCACTGTTGCCACGGGTACAAATTAAATGATTACATTTCCACATCCTAATCCCTGTAGGGATACATTTGGTTTTTGGATATCAGTCATTACAATATATGCACAGGTGTGTTTATTTTTGCCAAATAGGCCTAGGGAAATGCAATTTTTCTAATTTAAATGTTCCATCCGTATTATGAACACAGTCCATAACTGACTGGGCAAATTGTGCCAGGTAAGTACATACCTCCTCTTGTCAATAGGGAAATGTTGCTGAGATCATAACAAGGCTACTTATAGAGTAAACCCATTGTTGCTGTTGCAAAAGCTCTTTGTGCAACTGCAGCAGGATAGGGGTGGAAGGAAATGTGCCAAATCAGGGGAGGAAGATAAGGTCCCCCAACACTGTCCAAATACTCAAGATGCCAGTGGGCTAAAAAAAATCAGTTGGATCATCAGTATGCTGTGAAAAATTCTCACAATTGCAGAATGTTGTAGGTGTATGAACCTGAAGGGTATGAGGGAGAGGTAGTTTGTAAGGTTGCTTTCATGGGCCAGAATCTTGCTCCTCTGAAAAATCCTGTCAAGACCAGAACTGCATTGGACACAAACCTCTGTTGACTAACCTAGACTAAACAATACTATGATATATTTCCTGGGAAACTCTCACACACTGACGCCAGCCAAAAGTCGTTTCTTCAAGATTTGCGCTAATCCTGCCTCCATAGCTTCTTAACAACATCCATCGCTTGATTCAGGTTTGAGGATTAGTTACGTATCAGTAGCACAAAGTAGCACTCGAGCCTTGTGATAGCATGTTTTGGATATGACAGTGTTTGTCATGTGATGTTGTCTTTCTTCTCTGTTTCTATAGTTCCCCTCCCCCAGAAGAGGTCAGGTTTATCAGCTGCCCTCAATTTTCTTCAAAGCCTCGATATTGTTGAAACTTCAGATGGTAAATCCTCATGGAGGGTTTAATTCTTGGACTCTAATGGCATAACCCACCACTTTATCTTCCATCGAAACCTCGTGACGGGGAGCAGGGAACGGGGGGGTAGGCTGGGCTGAGTCGACCCCCCCCCCTTCTTCCATAAATTGGAATAATTCCCTCAATAGGATCCAAATCACTTTGAAGTAGTTCAAGGTTGCTCACTGGCTGCTTTACAGATAGTCATCTATTGATGATAATCACGCTATCAGCATTGAACTATAATAAATAATTCTCGTCCTGTTATTGATCATAAGATGGAGGCACCGGTCCAGCTTTTCAAGACATCAGCCGCTGTTGAAGTTTGTTGGCCTATTGGGGTGAAGCATGTTATTGAATAAACTAGTAGATTTACCAATGGCAGTTGGCATGCGGGTGTTAATATGCTGCTACACTCCTTCCTCACTGGATAGCCTTATATATGCAAAACTGTAACCTATTACTACACAGGCTCGTGTAGCCGTGGCCAATGGGTTGTCTTATCTAGCCTGAAAATGCTTTGAGCTGCTTCGAGACAAGACTAGTGGAAATGGGCATGTTGAACATTGTAAAGGGAGGAGGTGTGTGTGTGTGGGGGGAGGGGGGGGTGGCATAAGGGGAGATGGTGGGGTGTAATGATGATCACTGACCCAGAAGTGCTGGGGGGCAGGGGGGATGTGTGTGAGTGTGTGTGTGTGGGTGTGTATATATACTGTATATAGTTGGAGTATGAGGTGGCTTTGTACTCTCTTTGTCAAAGACGGCAGCCATGCCTATAGGAAGCTCCACTGTTCCTGTAGCTTCTGTCAAGCCCATGTATGTGTGTAGTTGTCTATGTGTGTGTGCACGTATGTGTGTGTGTGTTTGGGTTGGAAAGTGGAGGGGATGATTGCAGTCGGGTGTCACCCCACTGTTTCAGAGGCATGGCCAACCCAGAGTGACAGTGTTGGCGCTGAGGACAGCCTCAGCTGTCACCTCAATAGGAGCACTCCCCGTCTCTCTCTTTAAGGCCACGTCGAAGAATAAGTTTCACAGCGTCTGCGATTCAAAATGGAAGGGGAGCGCTATTGTGTCAGAGCGCGCTGATCTTAAGTGGACTCGGTAATCCGACTATCCCTTTGTCAGTGTTCTTAGGCCTTCCCTATGCCCAATAACAACTGGGAATTGTAGTTCCATTAAGTTTATTCAATGATTGACCCCATATGCCTGTTAGACCAAAAATATTTTGCTCCAAACCATTCATTTGTTAACTGGTACTGGACTATTATAAAGATGGAGTAAAATTGTAACTAATGCATCAGCTGGCTTCAAGCCTGCATCCATCCTCTGGGTGTTCTACAGCCCTGCATCTGGCTCATTGAGGCTTCAAAGTGGCCACTGGAAATTGGGCTACAAGTGTGTTTGCAGGACATTTGAACAGAAAGCCAGCTGTGCTTTTTCAACATATTTCTCCACTTATTTCATTCCTCCTTAGTCAAGGGTTTTTTCTCAGTCTAAAACCCTAGATTTATTGTGTGCTAATCTGTGCTCATTTACAAGCTTTCACCCCTTTAGCCCCTCAGCCCTCTTATCTGTCATCCAGCCGCTTGATTCGCTGACTACCAATTAACTGCATCCCTGGTCTTCACTTGTATGACTTCAGGATTCAAATCTGTGTGGAATTACGAGCAGCTAGCTGAACCAGTTTCCCAGTTTCGACTGCACTTTCCATTGGAATCCTAGTTCCATGACCGTATATTGTAGAAAACTTCAGTTTAGTCTGCTAAATTCTTACAAAAGCTTTTAGCACTTCATCGGATCTTGTGTCATGACATGAGTTAACCATACGGGGTGTGTCTAGATGTAGGTAGAAGAGAAGAAGTAGGAGAGGATCACTTTTTTAGACTCAGACATGCAACGTGTGTTACATCCATACGAACTGAAACATTGGTACTTTCTGGTCATTCTTAGTAAACTAAACATACTCCTTAATATTCATATTTTCTTGAGGATACAGCAAGATGTGTGCTTCTTATTCGCCTGTCTTCCACCATTCCTTTATACTTAACCCCTCTGCTTCATTTTATTTGCATCATCCATTATTAGCTCAAACCCAGATACAAAAAAGAGACTGGGTCATTCGATTTTCTGCTTTTCTTACCCTAGAGAGAATCCAAATCACATCTCTTTCTCACCCCCTCATCTCTCCGTCTTTCTCTCTTTCTCGTTTGCCTCCACCCCCCCATCTGTCTCACCCTCTCTTTATTCCCAGTCTCTCTTATCTGTGGCTCTGCGCTGACTGGGAAGAGCCTTTGATCATGTGCGGCAGCGAAGGTGCATGAGAAATAAGCACAGCTTTAGTTAGAGAAATGAGAGCTGCGAATCCCGAAAGAGGCGTTTCTCAGTGCTTGCATGCTGCAAAGCAGATTGTGCCAAAGTATTAAAGATGTCTGTGTCAGTCAACCAATATTATTATTATAGTGCCAGTGTTTTTTGTATCTGGTCAAAACATTGTGTAGACACTTTCTTTTCTGTACATCATTTAATAAATGGTCTTGTGAATTCTGTAGTTGTATATATTTTTGAAATCATACAGTATTTTTATGATTTAAAATAAATTTTTCAAATAGACACTTTTGTAGAATATCTGTCCTGGGAAAGCCACAGCATGTTGTGCTTCCGTGGGAGTGGGCCTAATATGACTGTGACTGAGAAACACATGATGGTAGAAGTATGGGTCACTGATGCAGAGGACCCTTAATGGGTCCCTCCCTACTGAACAACTCTATCAATTCTGCACTAATGTGCAAATAATGCCAGTCAGGCGAGACTTTTAATTGACCCTGATATTCACTGAACAGAAAACAACAAGTATTTGTCTCTTTAATTATATATTTTTTATAAACATGTGATATCCTTTGTATGTATATGATATTCATTGATTTAATTTAAGATCATAATGTATGACTTCAGCAAGATTCATAATTTATTTAGATGTATTTACTATTTAAGAATACATTACAAGAACAATTTTAACTTATTTCATTGTTCTTTTCGTAGGGGTCCAGTTAGCGCGCTGTGCCTAGATGTTGATCATTCGATGCAAGTTTGTTCTTCTCCTGAGCATGAAAACATATGTTTCTGTGCATGACTGCTGGCTAGTTTCTTGTCTGACATTTTCAGACAGGCCTGTCTAAAATGTGCCATTAAAGTAGGTGTCTCAGCAATTTGCCGCAGTACATCAAAATGGTGGCACGTATTTACACGGACAAGACAACAGTGACAACAGACCAGATGTCCATCTGCTCGGGAGGGGAACATTTAGGAAAAACATGCAAATTTGGCACATGATATCATCATGCCCCCCGTAAAATGTCCCAATGTGTATCAAAACCTAAACATAATCTGTCACCAAGTAGGATGACAAATGTGTGCCTCTTTTGCTAAGGCTATGCCAGTTAGATAAGAACGGTCTACAATGTCAGAATAATTTCCACGCTTACATAAAACAAGGCTCCTGGCGCCTTTGTTTAATTGGATTCATATATTTTCATGCTGGTGTTACATTTTGCCACATAATTTTTCTAAATATTTAGGCAAAACAAGAACAGCCATTTTGATTTCCTTTTTTTGTGTCTGACTGTTTGGTCCACAAATTGTATTTGAATCTAAATGTAATCTGCCAAGAGGCCATTGTCTTCATCATGCTTATTTGCATCTATATAACAGACAAACCTAATAATCTCTCTCCAGACATGAGCATATGGTTTGTAAAATCTGTAACGGTTGTGATTAAACACAAATATTAAAATAAACAGACAGATTGTCCTGCTACAATGCATGCTTACAAGAGCACTCAATGACACACATATTTCTCTGTGTTCTCATGGATTGTATTGCCATTGCAATGCACACACTCAACACTGTCATTTAGTCAATCTAGCCGTCACCGGATGTGAGAAACAGTTTGGGATCAAACCATGAAAAACAGCTCCTGGCCTGTGAAGCAGGCTTCAACACATTTACACACACACTTCCGCTAATTAAACATCCAAGTTGGTATGTATCAATTTGCTATGTCTAAACTCTCATTACACAGGGCACTGAGGCAGGTCATAGGGATCGAAAAGCACTGGTCCGAAACAGTGCAGGTGGCCAGGACAATGGCCCCACTCACTCTTACCCACACACAAACACACACATACACACACATACACACCTGTCTTTGTCCATAAGCAGTGGTGATAAAACAAACTGACAATAAATCATCTTTAAAGCATAGCCATGGGTAGAAGGCAGTAGTGTATCTCTACATCGCAGAAGACTCCCGCACACGTAATCAACCGCCTTTACTTGTCATGTAGACTGCAGCTTTGTTTAGGTATCTCACCGTTTGTGGAAGAAGGAGTAAGGTAGTCACTCTTCGTTTGTCAGCTTTGTATTGTCAAAAGACAGACGGGGATACAAGTGCAAGGTTATATGTTTGACATCTCCTTTTGTCTCGTCATTCTCACCTTCCCCTTTTTGTCACCGTGGATCTTTTTCTTTTATGTAAGCGTTCCAAACATTGGCCTAAAGGCTGAGACAAGCATGTCCTCCATTCCTGCTCAAAAGGGCCGTAGATGGGAGGGACCAGACAAGAAGGGGACAAGAAAAAGGGGAGAAAGGGTGTAGGAGGAAGGAGAGGTGGGCCTTAGAGGAAAATGGAAGAATTGAGAGGAGTCAGTGAATGGAGAACGGGAAGGGAGTGAAGGTTTCGAAGCCCCCCCTCCCAAAGCCCCAATGCTTTGGATTGTTTGACTTTGGAGCACCTGAGATCATAATGACCCAGAGGAAGTGCCAGACAGGTTCTTAAAGCTTTGTGCTTCTCCTCTCTCTCTCTTTCTCTCTCTCTCTCTCTCTTTCACTCCTTGCTTGTTTATTACTACCCCAAATGGACTTCGAAGAGGCCCCCAGGGGGAAGGTTCAGACAGCATGTTGCCACCGCCCCTTCTCTATTTCTCTCTCCCTCCTTTTTTATGTCTTCCTCTCTCTTCTGTCCTTTATTCTGGTGGGTTGGGGGCCCCATTCTGCAAGTGGGTGATCAAAGGCAGTCATTTCCTGTCCACTGCTTACTCCCTCCAACCACTAACCACCCACCTCCCCCCGGCCTCTGTACCCCTAGTACTCTAATCCTAACTCCTCCTGTCGTTCCCCTCCTCCCACCCACTCCACACGGCTCTGCAGTTTGTACGATAGGGTGGATTTAGGGACTGGGTGCTAACAGATCCCTAGTGTAGCCCATCTGAGGGTCTTGAAAGGCGATTGGGCCCAGTGAATTGCCCTCTGTCTGGTTTCTATTGAAATACAGGTAGAGGCAAGGAATGCGAGGCTGGGGGAGAGACGCAGTGATGGTGCTATTTATGAGAATGGCCACAAACCTGAACAAAGTGCAGTGCCTCTCTAAGGTTCCCCGTCAGGCCATGATGGCATCACACACAAACCCTCTGCATCTCTTGCCTTCTTTCTCGCTCCCTGGCCCTCTCTCTCTGTGCAGTGACCTCTTCATATTCCTCTTCCAGTGCCCTCGAGGCTGATGGTTCAGTTTTAGCTACTGTTGTCAAGAAATGTTATCACAGTCTGAACAGCCCTCAGGCCCAGATTTGCGTCATCCTGAGACATCTCAAGCTCCCTCTCCTCCAGCTTCCGAACTGAAGTTGACACAGACGGACCATCTCACAAAATAATGCAGAAATATTTCTGAGATTTCCTCTTTTTTTTGTTTTGTATTGAGGGGTAATGAGCAGGTTACGGGGGAGCATTTAAGCCACCGTTGCACTTTAGAATACATGTCTTCCTCAATCTCTGCCCCACTGGTGTCCAATCCTTCGTCAACTGTTCCCCCCTCAGCAGCTGGCTGCTGTGTCTTATCCAGTCACTGTCGTAGTCTTTCTGGCTGACTGGTGAGCCTGGGCTGGGTCAAGTGGGCCCCCTGTTTTTGTCCACTGTCTCTCTCTCCTTCTTTTCCATCCAGGACTATAAGTGGCCCTGAGGGCTAAAGCTGAGACAGGCACTCCCACCCCCTCACCGCTCTGTCTCTTCTGCCGACAACCACAGATTGCAGCTCCTCTCATCTTGAGAGGAGAAAATTACTTATTTGAAGTCCTGTGCTTGCCTGTGCCTGTTCCTGTGCTTGTGCCTGTGCTTGCAAATTAGCTAGTGACAGTGTGTGCCCAGTGCCGCCGATTGTAGCACAATAAAGCACCTTCCCCAGTGACAACATCTGTGACATTTCCCTCTTCCTGCCACTAAACTAAAACCAAAAGGGCTGAATTATCTTCCAACCACTGAGACAAAAGCTCGAAAATGATATGGATGCACATTGAAACTGCAGTTAGTGCAGAAGTGAAACAGAGAAAAATAGCTAAATTAAAATATTTGGAAGTTGGAATTGCTAAGACACGGCACATCACCACTACATGCCCTGTAAAGACAATAGAGTAAAAAAGGGGATTGGTATAAAGACATTTTCTGCTTACCCAACAAAGAAAGAATTAAGTCCCACAAAACTTCTTCCCTGTGTCATGCGCCAGGGGGGAGGTGGCTTGCTTGAAAAAGGGCTAATCTGTTAAGAAATCAAAAAAGCCGGAGGGAGATATAAAAAAGGAAAAGAGAAGACAACCACCGAGGTGGGGAGGATGACTGCCACTAAGTTGCTCTTGTGAAAAAAGTTGGACTGGAATTGAGGAGAATTCGTGTTTTCTTTTCTCCCTCCCTCTTTTGTGTCTCTTAGTCTTTTTTTCTCTCTCTCTGGCTCTGATCTCCTGTTCACACGTTCTCCAGCTTCCCCAACAGGAACTCTGCCATTAGGTCGGTCCATGGCTAATCGGCAGTTCAGGAGAAAAAAATACAAGGAGAAAAAACACTCACACACACTGTGAGACGGACACACACAAACACACACACTCACACACACACAGGCTAGACGAGGTATTGAACATCTCCACGCTTCCACCCAGCCTTGTCTGCTCTACTTGAATTGAACTATATATGACCCACTTGATGGACAGGAGCAAATACGGTCATGTGGAGAGAAGTGAAACTCTCTATTGGCTAAGCCCCTGGAAGCCTGGGGGTCTGTGGCTCTCTGATTGGCTGAGGTAGGAATCTCTGAAAAATGAGTCTCTTCACAGCCCACAGAGCTAGAGAAGGGTGACTGTTTGGGTGTCTGGCTGCCTGCAATCAGGAGGTGGGACATCAAAAAGTCCTGTTCCCTGTCAATGTTGCATACTTCAAGTTTGACTTATAGAGGAATTGTGTTAGATCTGTGTCTGTGAGTATGCATTTGCCTGCCTGTGTGTGCAGAATAAGAGTGTGTTTTTGTGTAAAAGATGGTTTGTTTGTGTATGGTAAAATATCAGAATCACGTAAATATGCTTGTGCGCTTGAGTGAGGGTGATGCTAATCAGCTCAACTCCAGATTTGATCTCACGCATCATCTTTCTCTCAATTTCACTGGCAGTTGTTCACCCACTGTATCCCAACTGAGAGCACAATGGAGCATTTACAAATAGGGACCTAAACAGACATACTGAAAATGTTTTATCATCGAACAAACACACACAAACAGGACAGTAAATACTTCAGTTGCAGGCTTAACACTCATAGAATTTATGGAAAAGTGCAGAATTGGGAACTGCTGTTTTCTGTGCGGCTGGTGTATCCAACACTGCACAAGACTGATGCTCTGTGCTACAGTATTATGCTTGCAATGCTTGGATGACGCCAGAATGTTACAAAATGTTCATATATTGTCCTCTCCTGACATCTATGTAATTGTAATTTCATATTTTAAATGCTCAAATTAATTATATATACATATACATATATATGGAATTGTTTGCAGATTGTCCTTGATTTTCTTCTGCACTTACTATATGCCATAATTGTCTACTCTATAATTATCTATATTACTTGGGAGTAGAGTACAGTATTTGAAAGCAATCCCATACAAAACCAGACACAGGGATTCCCTTCCGAACTCGAGTAACACTTAAAAACAGACCACACACAAGCATTAATAAACGCACTGTCCTCGGATCATTTGTAGCAGGAACCTTGTGAGGTATGAAACAGTGTATGGCATCAACACGATATGAAACAGTGTACGGCATCAACACGATATGAAACAGTGTACGGCATCAACACGATATGGAATGTGCCGAGCTCATCCAGTGTGTGCAGATGAACGCAGCAGCAGAGATCCTGGGGGTGGGGGTGTGCACAGAGTTGTTGGAGGGGCGTCAAATTAATTTGACAGCGATGGTCAAGTTGCTCGTTAGTCACGCTGAGGCTGAAGGTATGTGACAGCTGAGTCGGCCTCTCGGAGCATTCGGCCCGTTCTGCTTTACTCTTCCAAGTTGTGCTGATTAGTCGGTTCAGAAGAAAGAGAACGCACATGTTTCTTGGCAATGTGCTTGCGATCTCTTCAGACTGCACTCTGCCCTTTCTGTGCTTGAGTCGTTAGCTCTGTTCTAGGCTGCTTAACAGCCATGTGTGTCTCGGTCTGGGCAGAGCGATGGCTGGAGGGATGGAGGGCTGCCAAATCTGTTTTTCACACATGATTCCACCATGGAGACTTGATTGAATCATATATAGTATATATATAGGCTGTATATTGAAACTCGCATGTGCTGATCATTCCTGCAACCCGGGATTTGGAATATAGGTAAATCATAAATAATGATGCTGCATCGAGTTGTTATTTCCTGAAATTTGCTGTGGTTGTTGTATTATGTTATATCAAATACATTCGATCCCATGAACAATGATGGAAGGGAATGAGGGGGGGAGTATTTCACTGGTCTGTTTGAGTCAATTGTCTTTTACAGATTGTGTGGACTTGAAAGCTTCTTCTCCAAGGGCTACCACACCCCTGGGGTTAAACCAATTAATAGTTTGAAACCTTGAAGGGTTGGTCTACTTGCACCCTTTTTCCCCGCGTAACGTAGAGAATGAACTTGCAGCATTTTTACATTTTAGACCAATCTTGAGAGATTTATGGAGTTTGTCCGAGTAACCCACTGGGTGTGGAAGAGAGACATTGAAGTAAAAAAAATGATGTAGTATTCAATTGCATGGATATCATTATGCAGGGTAACAGTTTTTGGTCAAGATTTTGATATATGGCATTTGTTTTCACACGTGATCATATTTGTGTATATGTGTGGGTGTGTGATTACAAAGACAGGCTTTTGTGAAAGCTGGGCTGGTCTCTGTATACAGTATGTCTCTCCGAAAACCAAACATGTTTTCCTTACACATACCCCAACCTAGCTGAATTTCAAGTTTACACTTGCTCACCATATATCTGTGAGTTGGGGGGAATTTGTCCATTCTTTTTCTTCATCATAAATGATGCATGTAGATGCAGTTACATGGCACGTAGGTATGTTACAGGAGCTAAAGCATCATGGAAATATTGAAATGGGGGTCAGGAGGGGGTACGTAGGGGAGAGACAGCGAGAGGCTGTGGTTACACAGTCACAGGAAGCTGTCAGAGGGTCTTTAATCCCACATGACAGTGGGGGTCTGCACATCTCTGTCCTCTTAGATAACACACCTCCTGGAGCAAGCCTTGGGAAGTACACCACCCCGCCCCCCACCTCCCGCTCACGCCGCCCCCCACTCACCCCTAATCGTGGTGATGGGGAAAAGAAGTAGGTCATCCCACAACCGCCTCGTGCCAGTATGTGTTTAAAAACATTTGAAATGGGACTTTATGTAACGAGGTCGATGACTTTCCGCAGATATGCACTTATGTGTGTGTGTGTGTGTGTGTGTGTGAGAGACAGAAAGAGAGAGAGGAGGAGAGGAGGGGGGGGGGTCTGCAGCTTGCTACTGTATACTAATCCTATCCCTCTACCTTCCTACTCCTTCTGCTTACATGCTTGGTTTGATACTCTAGTGGATTGGTCCTCCCCTGCCCCCCTCCCCCCCTCCCCCATCTCTGCTTAGAAAGAGCATACCCACAGGGCGGCCATGAAAGGATCTCAGCTTTATTGTGTAGCCTAGGGAGCGTGCCGCCGCGAAGGAGTGAGAGGAGTGATTAGCTTCTCCTTTACTCCTCTTTGAACTTCCTGCCTTTTCTTTGCAGGGAAGGACAGGCAAATTCCACTATGACATGGAGAAGAATATGTCCCCACAGCTGTCTTAACTGGAGAGTAACCAAGATTAGGCTTTTGTCGTTTTTCGCTTCATTTCGCTTCAAGAATCATACTTTGAAGACTTTTCATAGACAAAGCAGTTGCAGTGCTTTACACTATTACAGGATAAAAACGCCAGCGATTATGCTCTTGACCTATGAGAGTGACAGCGCTGTCATCCCTTATCAGAGCTATGCCATGCTCTGAGAAGGTCAGGAGACATTAGGCTGAGGAAGCTTTGCTTTCATCACTGCGTCACACCAGCCTTCCAGGAGAAAGCAAGTTAGTGAGGGGGAGGAACACAGAGGACACTGTAGGAAATCACTTCTCAACTGCATTACATTTGGTATGATGAAGACATTATGACAATGAAATAGAAATTGTTTATGGGAAACTAACTAGGTGAGGAAATTGCAGTGCACAGTATGTCAACATGCACTTTCTTACACACCTCCGTGTTTCTTCATACCTGCCAGCTCAAGCCACAATGATCTGAAACACGATGAATAATTCTCATTCCCATCTGCAGTATCAAGCTCAGTGAGAAATCAAACGTTCAATCGAATATTTGACCAGTTTAAATAGGTTTCCAAATGTAAACAACCTAACAAATTGGAAAAAAAAAGTTTTTAGCCCAAATAATGTACTAAAGCAAGACAATAGATGTTTGTCAAACTGCAAAATAAGTTTAAAAATGCTTTGGAACTTTGACTGGTATTGACGATGGCCATGCTGTGTTGACTCAAAGTCATTAGCATCATGTACCCCAGCTAAGGACGTACTGGTCGTCCCTTGATGACTGTGCCAGAGACAGAGGGACATGGGATTGCACTCTGTCCCTCTCAGATGGACCTGAATTATTGAAGCTGTTTGGGGGTGCTGGCTTCGCTGAGTAGGAAATATGTATTTTTAGCTCGCTGACACTGAACTAGATTGTTTTTTTCATTCTGAAAAATAGAGAAAGCGAAAGGTGATTCTGGTGATTTCTTTTCTTCCCTCCACTATCTTACTTTTGTCATGTTGCCTCCGCACCTCCTCCCTCTTGTATTTTCACTGCACATTTCCTCTACGACTTCTGTTGTGTTACGGTTGTTTTAGGTCTTAAAGCATGCCCTCCATCTACCACTCTCATAGCTGCCTGTGCTCGGCTGGACGTCTGTTATTCGAATCGATTTGTTCAGCTTGTTTCCACATGTACTTGTCATTACAGTCGAGACGAATAAGAAACGATGACACCTGCTCTTTCAGTGCTGCTTTGCTGTCCGTGGAAATGTACTGCTTAGTCATGATTTGGGACTGGAGTAACACAAGTTTGCAGACACTCTCTCTCCTTCTCCTTTACTCATTCACTCACTCCCCTCCCCAGACACACACACACACACACACACACATACTCCTTGAATTTGTTAGAACTTTCTTCCTGAATTGTAGATAGAGTGAGACAAGATGAGAAAGGACGGGGGGGAATAGGGGGAAAAATGAAATGAAATGGAAAGGAGGAAGTGAGACAAGTCAAGGGAGAAGCTGCAGTAATATCTCTTCTATTGAATAGGGAGGCCATGGAGGCTACTGTCAATAAAGGTCTTCCAAGTGACATAGTTGACAGTTTACAGTTGAACAATTAAGTCAGTGCAGTAAGGTAATTTCAAATCTTCGAATGCATTCTTGTGTGGAGGAAAGTTCTGTCCGTCTCCACTGGCACCGTGTGACCACCACCAGTTTAGGTGCTGGGGTTAGAAGTATTAACTGATTGGAGAGAAAGTTGAATAAACACCTCGACAAAAAAATGACGAGTTCTGACCCACAGCGGTACAATCTCTACAAGGCATGAAGGTCACAGACATAATTTATTGTAGAAAGGGAAAACAAAGATGACATACAGCCAACAGGTGTTTTTCTAGGCAGATACTAAGCTATAGAAAAGCTATAGCTAGAGAAAATACATTTGGAAATGTGAAACAAAAATGCATTACTGAAGTGAAACCTATGCAAATGATTACTGCCCAGATTCTTACCTTGTGAGTATTGACAGAATGCAAGCCCGCTGGAAACTTCCCATCAGCGTTAGACCAATGAGTGCACAGCACAGGGCACACCCATTCTTAACCTACCCCCGTTTGATTTCCACTCCTCTAATTCTCCTTCCCTCCCTCTTTTAATTTTACTGTTCATTTTATTCCCATTGTTGCACATCATTTCACGGCTCAACAGTTTCGACGGTGTTTCTGAAATGCTCAGCAGGAAACAAAAATACACAAATTGCACGTACCAAATACATTCACGAATGGATAAACAAGCTCACAAACGTTCCCAAATAAACACACACGCACACAAACCTGCATCCATCACCATCCTTACGCTCCACTAGAACTGTTTGACCTCGCCAGAAATCGCCCCCGTGCATTTACACTGCAGAGCAACCTCAGAGAGTGTGGCATTCCTGATGTAATTTTCCATGACATATTGAGTCTATGTTTTAGCCCACAGACCTACACAGCTGTGGCCTAATTCAATTTGTGCCCATCTTTTTCTCTGGTTTGTTCCAAATGTTCTCCTCATCGCTGCCCCTTTTAAGGCTGGATTATTCTTAGCTCGGTGCTGGCTGCACGCATGTGTGGGCATGATGACCACGCTCCACAGCTCAACACATGACCTTCTTCCTTTGTTTCATTTTCGCTTTTTAACTTATAGATTACAGGCTGGAGTCTGTGTGTGCGTGTGTGTGTGTGTGTGTGTGTGTGTGTGTGTGTGTGTGTGTGTGTGTGTGTGTGTGTGTGTGTGTGTGCTTGGTGAACTGTGTCCTCTGATGAGGACAGTCCCTATGGGGCTGGAATATGATTAAAGTGAATTAAATCAACAGGGTCCATGCTTGTCTCAGTTTAACCCTCCTGCTCTCTCCACTCAACAGCTCTGAAAAGGACCATTCCACATGCATGACTGGGTTGGACCCACATTCCTCATTCTGTGCTCAAACACATACTGTACATTACAGTTTTTTACAGCTGCTAACAAGCGCTTACCTATACTTCAGATACTTTTTCTAAACTCTTAACGCAGACTGACACCTACAAAACACGATTGGCCAAATGGATAATTTTCTTCTCAAAAACACATTTTGTTAAATATATACTAACTCTCCATTTCTCTGCACACACTGACTTTACCAAAACACTGGAAATATGACTCAAAATGAAATTATTCTGTCATATAATAACACTTGTTTTCACTTCACAAGGTACATGCAGTCAATCAAAGTACACCAGGTTTCAAAATACTGGCTATTGTTGACATTATAATAACTGCAGAGACTTATGTTTCAGGTATTTGCATGCAAAACATGCAATCCACCTTTTACACAAAATTTCTTGGTTGGGAACTGTATGTCCACATGTACAATAATGTTCAAATTCAAACACATTTCAGTGTTTTTCCTTACTGTTTACTAAAGGAAATACAGTAGAAACACAATATACAGTAATAGAACAGAAAACGTTATACAGTAATGCTTACAGTGAACACAATATCCATGAAACACATTCCGTAAAAAAAAACAGAAACTCACGAATTTCATCACTGACTACTGTTTTGCAGCCCTTGGAATGCCACCACCACACATTCTTACACCTCTACTTTGCCCTCTCCTTAGGCCTGCTCTTCTCCCCATCCCTGCTCCTCTCACTGCTCCTCTCACTGCACCTGCACCTCCATCTGCATCTCTCACTGATTCTGCACCTCTCCCCTCCATCTCACACTGGGCCTGCTATTCTTCCTGGGCCCCTTGCTCTTCCTCTTCCTCGTCCAGACATTACAGTGTTTGAATTTTTCTGTTTCCAAAAACATCACTCCTCAAAGTCCTTCTTTTATAGTAATTGAAGGAAATAACCCCTGCCACTGAGTCTAAGCCAGACTGGAATCAGCTGTGGTTGGCCCACTTTACCCAACATAAATCAGCTGTCTTTTTATTTTATTTTTTCAGCTGAGATATGTTGTTTTTGAACTAATATCATTGCAGAAGCAGATGTTTTTATACTGTATCTAAGGTTTGGATAATTGTTTTTGCTATTGTGGGATGTTGTGTGTTAACATTCGTAAATACTACACACAAAATCTACCATTTTGTTGGGAGGTATAGCTTGTCTCTTAAGAAAATGTAAGCATTGTAGAAATGTGTTCACTGACTGCATATTGTGTGAAACAGACATGAAATATGTGAATTGCATGGCCAAAAAAGACTGATGCTGTGCTAATTGTAGTTAGAGTTTGGAAAATGTGACTACTGTTTGGACAAATGCTTGTCAGCGACTGAAAAAAACTGTAACACAGTAACACTCTGAACGCTCAAGCATTTATTTATCTCAGAGCATACTCACGTCTATCCATCCCACATTTTGTCACACACATGCATTCTGTCTCTCACTGTCTCACACACGGTCACTGTTACTCCAACTGGATTGTCTGGATTGAGCATGGATCTTCTTTCATATATTTAGCATAGTAAATGCTAATACAATATATTGAATTCCAAAATAATTTAAAATTTTGAGGTTTATTCATTTTACACCAATGACAGCCCTAACATTAGGATATCTGCATTTGACTACTCATCTTGTTCTTTATACAATGAACCACTGACTTTATTTATTTTTTCAAGACTTTCAAGTCTTCTGCTCTCCTGACCAATGAGGGAGGGGGCTGGAGAGTCAATGAGCCAAGTAGTGTTTGATGGAGAGGTTTCAGGCCCTGATAACAGGGCAGTGTTCAATTTCTTGTTACCCAAAGGCCCTTCATGATGAAGCACAGCATTTAAACACAACGATACTTCCTCTCTCATTTTACACACACACAGATTTCCAGTGAAAAAATCTGCTTTGTGAGGTATCTTGGGAAATCTTGGTTAGCTTGGTTTAAAACGGTTACAAAGCGAATACTTAATTTGTGGTTAAATAGATGAAGCACTCACTGTAGTCGGGTTGGAGTCGGCTATTCTTTGCCAAGCCATCTCCCTCATCCTGTTCATTGTGTTAGTATTGCTCTTTCTGGGGATAACTCCCAAAACTCCAAACCGCTAGTTATGCTGCTTTAAGCTTCTTTTACTATGATTGTCTGGGCTGCTTCGACAGGTACTCCGTGCACGCTTTTTGAAATGTTTATTTAGGATTGGTTTGAATTAAGGAGTCAGACAAATTAGTGATAAAGGGAGGCTATAAAAGACACTGTTGGGCGGCAAACAGGTATTTGAAGCTGCTGGTGTCTCTGGAGTACCAAGAACCTCTCGTTGCAGAATCCTCCAGAGGCTGGCAGTTGGGCGTAAAGCTGCATTTCGGCCACCCCTGATCAAAGCTCCCAAAGATAAACGTTTTCAGTGGGCTCTGAAACACATGAAAACACCTATTCAAGTACTTGTATCCACAGATGAATGCTGTGGCCCAGATGGATGGAGTTCTGAAGGGGTGGTGAATGGCCACCCTGTTCCAACAAGTCTGTGACGTCGGCAAGGAGGTGGTGGAGTGGAGATTTGGGTTGGAATATTGGGAAGTGAGATGGTAGGTCCCCTTAGAGTCCTTGAGGGTGACCTCGGCAAGATATGTGGAGTTGCTAACCAACCATTTTCTCAGATGGTATGAAAGGAAGAATCGTGCAATTTGTGTATTAATCAGATGCTGCGAAAAAACACCATTGACTCCTTGGTAACTATAAGCATAAAAGGAGAAAAGGTAATGGTTTGGCTACCATCATCCCCTGACCTCTGACCTCAACCCTACTGAGCACCTGTGGAGCATCCTTAAAAAAAGATCTGCGAGGGTGGGCGGCAGTATACCTCAAAACAGCAGCTTTGGGAGGCAAACTGGCAACCTCAAATGAAAGGCAGAAACTATCGTGGGCTTACAAGTTCACTTGAACTGTAAATCATTTATTATTATTTTGTATTATGTTTTTTAATGATCAGTCCATGTAGCACGTGATAGTTTGCTGTTTTGAGTTCAGTGAATATTTTCAAACCACATTCGGCATGATTATTTGTAACAATGATTTGTTGTCATGATCAGTTCTTCCATCTAACATCCACATTGTCATGTAATTGTCGAGGATTAAAAAAACTAACGGTAATTATACCTAGGAAAAACAAACAAAAATGGCTTTCGCATAATCATTTGGAACAAGGTGTGTGTATAAAGATCCTGCATAGAGCTTTATCTTGGCTAATTCATCTCCCCATCACGTAGGCTAATGCACAAGCTAGCATCTACAGTGTAACAGCCCTGCCAAAGGACACTTGAGTTTAGTAGGGCACTCTTGTGTAACCAGGGAGCCCGGCATGAATACAATAATGTGGGCATCCTTCCCAAGCTGAGCAAACCAGGGACTTTTTTGTCCAAAGCTAACTGGAGCAGGAGAATGGGGCTGTGCAGCAGCAGCCAGTACTGCGTCTGTTATTTCTGCAGGGGCTGAGCGCTCTTGCACACTAATGCTATGTGACAGTTCTGGAACATGAAGGAGGAGAGATGAGGAAGGAGCGGGGGGGGGTAGAGGAGAAATGTAAAGAAGGCAAGTTGGGGGAGGTGAGAAGAGCAAAAGGATGTAAAGGAGAAGAGAGGAGGTATAGGGAGCAATCAAGATGCAAGTTGTAGAACAAGACGATGGGAATAAAGACAAAACTCCATGGTAGAAAATCACCAAGAAATATGATATCAGATGAGTCAGATGAGTGGAAGGGGTTAGCGAATAGGAAACCAGGAATGAGTTAAATGGGAACGCATGAACGGTTTGGGATGGCTTAAAGAAGACAGAATGACAGAGGAGTGGAATAAGATGATAAATTAAAGAGTCAACTGACTCTAAACCCTAAGACTAGGGGACTGGTGATTTTTTCGGATTGACCTTTTACTCTGTATAACTCAAGACAACTATCATTTCAGTCTGCCTGCGCCTCGTCCATTCCATGTACCTAGCGGGACAAATGATCCCTTATTATCCCTCAGCGTGAGAAATGGTTGTAAATAATGTGTGAGAAATACAAGGTGTTGCGTGAGAGCTCTAGAAATTGGTGAAATGCGTGAGTCTCAAGGCGAATGCGTGAGACTTGAGAGCCCTGCATAAATTCATACATGTACTTAAACTGTGTGCACTAGCTAAATAGCATGACACACCTACTGTACACACACACACACACACACACACACACACAACCTCACTGAGGGAAGGAGAGACAGGGTCACAAAAAAAGAGAATGAGAAAAAACTGTACTGTGAGTTGCCCCTTGTGTAAGAAGTCTGTCATTATGATTGTGGCAGGTTGAAGAGAGAGAAACAAAACAGGGAACTAGGCATGAGACTTAGCTCTTCAAATATAAGGGATAAAGCAATGATGGCTGCCCGACCAAACACAGGGCAAATATGAGGCCTGGTGAAGAGGGAGAGAGAATGCAGCCAGGGTTAGGGGGGGAACCCAATGTAATATGCATAAGGGTGGGAACCCTAACCCAGGATGGAATGTCTCAGAAGGGAAGAGGGAAAGAAGAGAGAGGGAAGAAGGGAGCGAGAGAGATGGGTGGTTTTTGAATTGAAGTGATGGAATACGAGAGGTTGAGGCAGCATATCACCAGCCCACTGAGGCAAGTAGGGACATGTGAGATTAGAGGGGTCAATTGAGAGTGTGTAGAGAAGTGTTACATGTGCTTCTGAATAAGTATTGTACATGAAGATGTAGTATGCACAAGGATGTAGTAGGCGTGTCTGCATGTGTTTCATTGTTAAATCAAGAGTCTCAAAATAGTCACAGCATTCTAGGTGGGCTTGTACCAAAGGTACTCTCTTTTTGTCTAAGAGAGACAAAGAGAGAGGGGGAGGGAACGCTACAGCAATAAAAAGGAAGTGGGAGAGTTTCTGCCATCGATGATGATGTGAAAACCTTTGAAATCATCCCAGTCCGTGTCTCTAGAGAACCACTCGTGTCTCTTCTCCCTGTAGCCTTAGAGATTGACCTCGTAATGGCCTGGATAACCATTGGCAACCAAATACATCCATGGTTCATCAAGCCTAACAAATACCCTTGGCCTTTTTTTCATCAGATCTTTACCTCCTATGATCTTCATGTCTCCACCCATTCTATCGCTAACGAAAGAAAAGTCCTTGTTTGTTATGTAAATTAGCTTCACAGTCGGACTGAGATTAATTCCCCTCAGGAGATAATGTTAATTATGTAAAAAAAACTGCATTGTATGATTAGAAATGCCTTGATGTGACCTTGTTTGTCGGAACGTAAGTAATCTGCCCTATTTATTTGGCTGCCTTTTTTTTCTTTTTTATCCAACCTTACGTGTTTTGTTTGAGCATAAAAAAATGTATATTGAATAGGTTTACTGCTTGGCAGTGCAAGACAGCTGTGTGTCTCTGAGGCCTACTTTGAGTGGTGGAAGCAGTATGTCGCCCTCCTCAGGCAGAATTAGTACACTGCATGTTCAGAGTCAATTCAGAATCCCATACAGGCAAATAGTCCTCTTTCAGCCCTTTTCCACCAATCTAGTTAACTTGTTCCAATCAGGATTCATGGGAACTTGGTGTGATCATAGTGAACCAGTCTGTTTGTCCACCAGTGTTGAGCAGAACAATAATCACGGATCATTAATTGAGGGAATTGTTAAACTGATATCATTATTATTACAAAACGATTAAACAAATAAATAGAGAACAAACACATTGTTATACTCTTCTCTACATTCATATAATTCTAGATATTTAGGGAAGTAAAGGGAGCAGAAAAAAACCAAATGGTAGTTATCAAGGGGAAAAGGTGTGGAGAGTAGGAAGTGAAGCTCAAAGTGTCACATTTTGGCAGCCATTTTGTTGTTTCGTTTTTTTGCCACTTTTTTATTGAACATCCATGGTATCCACTTAAGGTCAAACCTTTCAGTTGTTTGTGTCATTGTCGAGAGACGCCAAAGATCTGAGGGTCACAGGATGTCAAAGGTCAAGTGTGGCCTGTGGGTATGGATGCTGTGTCATTTGTGGCACTAAACAAGCGAGCAAACATTCCACAGTGGGGCATGTGATGCATCGACACCCCTGCATGAACCTGGTTGAGCAATGGACAAGATGGCTGCCATGAAAATAAAGAACTAAATTGGCAGTATGTATTGTAGTAGTTGTAGTATCCCCAGAAAGGGAACACTGACACAATGAACAAGGTGAGGGAGATGGCTTGGCAAAGAATAGCCGACTCCAACCCTGCTACAGTGAGTGCTTCATCTATTTAACCACAACACTCTGGTAATTCCTTAGGAAAAGCTATTAGGGTGAGACATTTTGAGAATTTGGTTTCCTTGCAAACCTAAATCTGAATTCTGATAATAAAATAAATTAAATATTGAGAGTTGGATCAAATTGAATATTCACAATGACCCACTCGTTGTGTAAAAGTGATGTGCTGTCTAAGAAAGTAACACAAAACAGTTAATTCAAATGTTATCTGGATTTAGCTTCATTTATAAAATGTGCACAGAGAAAGCAAGGTTTTTTGTTAACCAGATGCTCTCTATATCTCTGCTAATCTGCTCTCGTAGTAACATCTGGTGGTAGTAACATCCTCATTGTAGTATTGTGTGTCTTGACAATTAAGAACTTGTCATCCTCTCACCTACTTGATCATCTAAAATGCACAAATTGTATTACATATACTCAGCAGTATTTTGGGCCTCATTTTAAAGATGTGTTTCTTTTTGTATGTAAGTGTGTTATAAAACAGACACACACACTCGTGTGTGCAAAAGGAGTAGGGAAGTTAGGCATGGGGGAGGGGAACAGAAGAATTTGGTTGGAGGTGGGGCATTGTTTTAACAGCCGGGGAAAAAAGGCTATCAGTTCCACTCAGATAACCACCATCCATACACCCACTTTCACAACACACACTCTGCCCCTCCCCATGATGCTATGGCCTGAGCCGTGACCCCAATGGCTTGTGTCCGGAGGTCACATGACAAACTGGCCTGTAAACCGCCTCCTCACTTTTGCGGGCTGTCCATGGACAGGGACCAGGAGGTGAAAGAGCCACAGAGATCCCAGTGGAACTGGACAGAGGACACAGGAAATAAGAGTTAGAGAGGGGATAGATAGAAAGACAGAATGCAAAGGTCATGAGGTCTAATCTCTTACAGTGGACTTTGCGTGTACAGTGAAGAGTGAGTGGACATACACTACCTGTGTGGATGGTTGCCAGATGACCATTGGGAGATAAGGACCAGTATGCAATGGATACATGGGAAGGTAAGGGTTGGGGTCCCAAGTAATAATCCTATCATTCAGTTGTGCTGCTGGGACATGCAGTAATCATGTCTGCTGCTAGTGTGCAATGTCATATTATTATTACAATAATAATCATTATCATTAGGGAAGATTCTGTCAAGAAAACAGAATGGAAATGTCTGTCCAATTACACATTTTTGTCCAATAACATGAGTGAGTGTCTGTTTAGGTGTGTGTTTTAGGGAATGCAAGTTTTGCAAGGACCAGTCTTGTTTCACAGAAATTGTCAATGTCAATTTCCTATTGATGAATGACAGCAGATTTTACAGCATTAGGTCTAACCCCTATGTACACTTAACAGCATCCAGTCAAACAATTGAGACAATATGTTCTGTGTTTCAGAGAGAGGGAGAGAGAGAGAGAGAGAGAGAGAGAGAGAGAGAGAGAGAGAAAGAGAGAGAGAGAGAGAGAGAGAGAGAGAGAGAGAGGATGGAAGGGGAACATTTTGGGATTTGGTTGTTTTGGTCTGTTGAGCCCATCTGGAAAAGGTTTTTGTAATGGCAATGTAAGCAGTATGTGGTGGCATGAGTGTGCATGTGTGGGTGTGTGTGCACGTTGTGGGTGTGTGTGCACGTGTGTGCACTTGTGTGTGTGTGTGTGTCCACGTTGTGGGTGTGTGTGCACGTGTGTGTGTGTGTGTGTGCACGTGTGGGTGTGTGTGCACGTGTGTGTGTGTGCACTTGTGGGTGTGTGTGCACGTGTGGGTGTGTGTGTGTGCACGTGTGGGTGTGTGTGCACGTGTGGGTGTGTGTGCACGTGTGGGTGTGTGTGTGTGCACGTGTGGGTGTGTGTGCACGTGTGGGTGTGTGCGATGAGGGGTCGCCCTGGCTCCACAGAGCACATTTAAATCCCCTTAAGAATCATTGTAACGCAGAGCTGTGCCACCTTTCTTTACCCTTTCTTCACAATACTCTCCCCCTTCTGTACGTTTATCCTCATGATTCCTCAGAGTCAAGCTCAGTCCTGATTTGTTGAGTTGTTTTCTAACCTCTCTGTCAACTAACAAGAAAAGAAAAACACATTGCCCATGATTCATGGGAAGTGGACAAATTATTTATTTCGTCAATAGGTTTTTACATTGTCAAAAGAGGCCTCAGTGTATATGTTCAGAATATAAAGGTTAATGAAATTAGATGATCAAATCAATTGTTACTGACTGTGTTTTTTTATCTGCTGACCTCACTCACTTCTATTCCTGCTTGGTGCTTGGTGTGAGTGTCATATGTATTTTGTAAGTGTCTTTGGATGATTGCTGTCCATCAGATTCTCCAGAGAAGCAGCGATAAGATCTTTCTGGAATGTATTGTGTCATTTGTAAACAGGGAGCACAGGTAAAGCTTTCAGGGAGAGATTGTACACAGATAAATCAATTGGAAGCCTTGGTTAAAAGCTATTTTTGAAAAACTCATTATATCTTGTACACCCTGATTCTTTAGCTGCACTGTGTTGCTTATCCATAATGTAGATAGCAGAAATAATATGCCTGAAGGTAAGCATACATTTGTTTATTATAATTGACCAATGTTGGGAATGTAGGCAGGATGGGAAAGGAAAGCACTGTTTATTTGATGTTGTATCCCATCAAACCCAAATTACATTTGACAACATTTAAAAAATGTTGATAGTTCCTTAATAGTATGTTGATAGGCCTGCCCTTAAAATACTTTTCAACTAAATGCAGCTGACCTGTTAATGAGCTGAAACTAACAAGACATTCAAGCTGTCTTGATAAGATGTAAAGGCACTACTTTCTCGTCCCAGGGGGGATGGAGATATAACTGTGAAAAAGCTTGACATCCTTTGTTTCACAATGAGCCTTGTGGTGCAATATAAGTGGATGTATATTTTGTACCCATAGTTTTCATTCTGCTTTTGGTTTACAGTCATTCTGTATGTTTAAAATCCTCAAATACAAATTTCATCTGAGGCGGTAAACCTCAGTTTCATTACCTCTAAAGACAGCACAGTTTCTTTCGCCCACAGGCAGTGTGTAGACAGCTCACGTTACACAGGCCTCTCCCTAAATCAGAATCCCCCGCAAAAGATATGTAGTTACTGATGGTTAGATGGACAGAATTTCAGAGCGTTGTGGACTAACAGCTGTTTTTTGTAAAAAGAAGAAGCAGCAATCCATGGATCTCTACATCTCCTCCCCCCGAACCACCACCCACCCCCCCACCCCCACCCCTTGAAAATGCCAGAGTTGCATTTCCTGATTGCTTTAAAGTTTGGAATGGCACCGGGACTGACCCCATGGAAAACAATGTGGCCTTTAACAGGACTCATGGGGGAGGGGAGGGCCGTAAAACTGACGTGGAGTTCAAGATGAGGTTGAGTGCGAGCATTGTGACTTCTCACACCCTAGTGAAGTGATTTAACACAGCTGTCATGAGGCCTTACGTTGACCCCACCAAGACCAACACTAGTAGCCCTCTCTCTTACTCTCTCTCTCTCACACACTAACACACACATGCACTCTGGCTGTAGTCTCTCACTTGGTGTATAATGACGTCACAAGGTTGAGCTTCAAACTAACATGCGCAGAATTCCCCTTTCAGTTTGCAAGAAGCAGGGTCGGACATTAACATGTGATTATAAAGTTGCTTGAATCTATACTATACTATAATCTATCTATACTTTCAGAATTATGTGTGTGTGTGTGTCTCACCGACATCTTAATCGCTGTGTGCATCACGGGCACTGTGCACTAGTTGTAGTGAACTAGTGAAGTGCCCATTGGTGGTTATTGCAGTGCCCATTGTGTGGTTATTGCAGTGCCCATTGGTGGTTATTGCAGTGCCCATTGGTGGTTATTGCAGTGCCCATTGGTGGTTATTGCAGTGCCCATTGGTGGTTATTGCAGTGCCCATTGGTGGTTATTGCAGTGCCTATTCTCATGAGATCCACGGCTCCAGTGCTTAGTGTTTCTTGCAAACCGCTTATTCAAACATTAACACTTCTCACTGCACGTTCTTAGGTTGTGAGAAATACACCTGGATGACTTTCTACAGTGTCCAGTGTTATGCTACCTTATCAGATGTTTCTACAGAGAGGGCTCACCCTAACCTTAACCATGCTGTTTCTACAGAGAGGGCTCACCCTAACCTTAACCATGCTGTTTCTACAGAGGGCTCACCCTAACCTTAACCATGCTGTTTCTACAGAGAGGGCTCACCCTAACCTTAACCATGCTGTTTCTACAGAGAGGGCTCACCCTAACCTTAACCATGCTGTTTCTACAGAGACGGCTCACCCTAACCTTAACCATGCTGTTTCTACAGAGAGGGCTCACCCTAACCTTAACCATGCTGTTTCTACAGAGAGGGCTCACCCTAACCTTAACCATGCTGTTTCTACAGAGAGGGCTCACCCTAACCTTAACCATGCTGTTTCTACAGAGAGGGCTCACCCTAACCTTAACCATGCTGTTTCTACAGAGAGGGCTCACCCTAACCTTAACCATGCTGTTTCTACAGAGAGGGCTCACCCTAACCTTAACCATGCTGTTTCTACAGAGAGGGCTCACCCTAACCTTAACCATGCTGTTTCTACAGAGAGGGCTCACCCTAACCTTAACCATGCTGTTTCTACAGAGAGGGCTCACCCTAACCTTAACCATGCTGTTTCTACAGAGAGGGCTCACCCTAACCTTAACCATGCTGTTTCTACAGAGAGGGCTCACCCTAACCTTAACCATGCTGTTTCTACAGAGAGGGCTCACCCTAACCTTAACCATGCTGTGCGCAAGTGCAGTACCTGCTGGTAGCAAGTTGACCTTCTAATGGGTAGCAAAAAATGGCCTGTTCTCAAGATAATCGAGCCACAGGCACACACACACACACACACACACACACACACAGAGACCTCATTGGTATTGACACCATTTGTCCCTTCAAAGCAGCACCAGCTCTATTGTGATACCACCCAGTTACACCCTTTTACACAACACAGTCAGTATTTGTTATTGTTTGTCATCGTAGTTGCACTTACTTTACTAGGATGCAAATAATGCATTTGTACATATTGATATGGATTAGCAGCTCAGTTTTGATCCTGACCTTTGCAAGTCAGTTCAACACAGCTAGATATCCTCCAAATGTCAATTTCAGCATCAAAATGTTGCTGGTAAAAAAAGAAATATTGTCAGATGAATAACTTTTGAGAATGCATTGAGTGTAGTTCTATATTTTGTTCAAACTCACTTTAACAGATTAAGCAATGCAATTAGATGCATATTTGTCTAAATGACAAGGAAATACATATACAACTGCCTATAACTGCAATAACATTAAGATGGGTTTGAAACCGAGGTTCCAGAAAAAGGCTTGAACTAGCACAAGCAGCTTTGGTAGTAAAGACTTGGCCAAATGCGGGTGGGGTCACGGCTAACCGACAGAGCTGGCATTCCTTTGTTGGGGGCTTACTACTCCTATCCAGTCACTTACTTGTTTCTGCAAGTAGAGGAGACTTGACACATTTTAGTGGACAGACATGAATCACATATCTGGTAAGACGAATGTATGCATTTTGTCTAACTGTTGTTAGGATCATGCCCTTTGACACACCCAAGTGCACACACACACACACACACATACCGGCTGTAGGCGTCCCCTGTGTGTTAGGCCCATGGCGTTGCAGCTGAGACCGTCCCTACAGTATGTGAGCTTGCCCTGTTATGCCTCAACACACACACTCTCTTGCCCTCCAGAGACGAAGGCAGAACCTCTGTCCTATTTAGCAGCTCACTGACCTGCAAATAAGAGGATTGGCAGCCATGTTTCGCCGATATCATAATCATTGCAGGGCTTTGCCATTTTGCTTTGTCTCTGCTTTCACAAACACACACACACTGCTCTTATGCCATATGTCACACACACTCTCACGAAATACACGCACACACTTTTTTTTCTACTTCCATCTGCTTTGACTCTCGCTTTTTGCCAATGCAGGCTTTCTTTTATTTCAGCTGTCTTTTTGTTTAACCCTTTGCGCATCATAGAAATGGCAGAACAGTTCTGTACAGCGTATATAGAGGGATATAAGTGTTTATGTGTTTACTTGTGCAAAGTATGTGCTTTTTTGGTATCTATAACCCCCACAACCTCCGCAGTGAGATTGAGGATGGGAAATTGATGGATAGATGGTGGAGGTTCTCAGATTGAGCTGCTACAGAGATTACAGGTTGAGTAAAAAGAGGCTAAAGGCCTGCATGGGCTTTAATTCCTGACTTGATGCTTGGAGGATTTTAATGTTGGAGGCTAGGTTCGGGGATTATTCTGTTCAAGATTTCACAAGCACTTATAGTTCTTCTTTTCTGAGCTCCTCATCCTCGAAGAATGTGAAGTACTATAATGTGTGTGATATAGGCGCACAAGCCAGCTATACATATATTTCCATACCTAAAACAGAACCGTTCATCCTCCCAGAATAAATAGACTCAACATGAAAATCCATTGGCTTGTCAAATGGACACATAAATACAGACATGGGGTAAAACTAGGCCAAAGTGTGCAGGCTAGCTACAGTAAGCTGTTGTCCTGAAAAGAAAGTTCTACATTCATTTCATCCAGTTAGTCTTGCTGCAGGATAATAAGTGAACCTTTTTTGGGATTGGTGGCATTCTTAAAATCCTTCTCAGCAGATTGTCAAATAAGCTGTAGTGTCACATCCTTCCCCAGTTAATTTAAATTTAAGATAGAAGATCATATGAATAGATTTCAAGAGATTTAAATCCCCTCTTTACATCCTGGGCAGATGATGGCGGAGTCATCTTGACCTGGTTTGAAGACGTATTATATGTATTAGGAAAAGGCCATGTCCGTGACAGATCCTGGGCCCTGGAACGCCAGGACGTGGTGAGGGGAGGGGTCTGAAGGGAGCCGGACTCACGTAGTGCTCATAGACGCCCCACAGTCATCAGTTGATGAATCTTGATGCTGTCTGTGTGTGTGCGCGCTGGGTACGAGTATGCTTACAGTACAGCACACACTCTATCACTTCCACGCCGTACACAGAATGATTGGAATACATTTGAAACATCAACTGAGCACCATGCTCATCCTGCTCTCAGGTTTTACAACTTCGGTAGAACTTAGATTTGCTCAAGTACTACTTTCACCTCCTAAATCCTCATTCCACCACACAGGAACCACACCTCGCACGAGGTTCCCATTAACTCCTCTCACCCACACCCCCACCACACTCCAAAATAGAGACTGTTTTGCATGATAAGTGTGGGTGCCAGTTATTTTTGTGAAAATGTGGAATCGTAACCACTGTAAGTGTTTGCAGAGAAAACCTTGAAATCCAGCCCACCTCAGGCTCCAAAAATGGACATCCAATAAGTTGGTGGTCCTAAGCAAAACAAACAACCGATTGTTTGCTAAGGCTGACGACAGGCAAAAGCTCATACAGTAGTTTGAATGTTAATGCATTTGTTGGCACCTTGCAGTACCTACCGTAGACAGAGAAATGACCCCTCTGTGCATGCTTTCACAGTTAGAACCATACTTACTTATCCCAGCCTTACGAAGGAGTAGAGAATGAATAAATACGTGTCAGCAGCCTAACACATTCAGATAATAACATGTGAAAGCAGCCAAGATCATCTTTAGGATTGTAAAAAGAAAATACCAAATAGAACACCGCATGGCTTTTTAAAATGTTGATCTTCCTCCCTCTTATGTCTTGCTCTTGATGCCGACGGCAGGGTGAGATGCCAGGCATCGGGGTATTCAACTGGTTCCTCAGCCCGATTCTGTCAGCACACAGTAGGGACACACGCGTCCTATCGGAGGTGACAGCCCCCCACCGCTCCCAGCCATGCGACTCCACTTGGCACAAAATGGTGAATGTAAGACAGAGACACCTGGGAGAGTGGAGGCTTAGCAGGCCAGTGCAGCTGAAACAGTGATGCAATGTGAGGGTCGTAAAACACACAAAACACTTATTTGCAGTGCACAAGTGACATAGTTATAAGCACCATATACTACTGTCTATACATACAAATTATTTGGTAACCACATTTATTGAAATATGCGCCTAGGTTCAGATTTTTATTTGGTCTCTGAGGGCACAACAGCTTATAAGAGGATAAAGGAAAAATCTCCAAAACAGCAGCTTTTCTACAGTAAATTGGCCGTTTGAGACTATTGAATCCTGTTATTGAGTGCATCTGTCTGTTGGACAATTTGGTTTAGTCCATCGGTTGGGTTTGGGATGTGATGGTCAAATGTTTTCTTTTGAGTGATGTCATAAACTCATGTCATAAAGTCTCGTCCACCACTTGAATGCAAACATACAGTTAGCTCACACAGTTCATCTTGGTGTAATGGTCTAACAGTTGTGCTTCTCCCTTTAGGAAAGACTGGACAGTTCATAAATTACTTCAGTTTATGGAGAGCAAATACAAATTATGTGGAAGAAAATAGTGTACAACTAATATAGGTTATCATAGTAACCTTATATAATGAAAGTAAAACATGTAGAGGCTTCAGACCTTGCTCATCCACTGACTGACACCATGTGTTACATGTAATACTGCTACATTGTGATATGAAATATTGGAATGGCAGCAATGTGTTTTCCATAGGTTTTGTTCTCTGTATGTTTCTCGAATACAATCATATCAGATTCATTAGTAAACAGTTGATTGATCACAATGCATTTAATTGGACTTTGACCCTGACTCTCTCTCCCTCGTTCTTCCTTTCTTCTTCCTTTCTTCAGGTGGCCAGGCTGACTCGCGCTCCTGCCTCATCTGTGGTGACCGCGCCACGGGCCTGCACTACGGCATCATCTCCTGCGAGGGCTGCAAGGGCTTCTTCAAGCGGAGCATCTGCAACAAGCGCGTCTACCGCTGCAGCCGAGACAAGAACTGCGAGATGTCGCGCAAGCAGCGCAACCGCTGCCAGTACTGCCGCCTTCTCAAGTGTCTGCAGATGGGCATGAACCGCAAAGGTACATAGACGTGCAACCTGAATCAAATGTGCACCTAAATTGTTTTAATCTAGTAGGCTACACGAGAATGGGCCAAACAAGGGGCCCATCAGTGTTTGCGAAGCTGTGTTATCATTACCTTTGAAGAATCCTGCACAACCTTTATAATTCCGATTTGGGCATTGTATTTATTATTTACATTTATCTGTTTACAGAACGGCAATTGTGTAGGCGAGCAAAAAGCCAATTTACTCTAATCTGAGTTGAGGAAAGAATTGTTTATTTCAAGTGCACACGTCAGGGAGATTGAGGCTAGTTGAAATTTAAAATTGTCAGTTAAATGTGTAGAATACCTCATCTTAAACATTCTTATATGTTGAGGAATAGACTACGTTTATTCTATTCAGTCCTTTCAGGTCTTCTCCACTGTGCATCTCCTTCAGCTCTTAATGCACCACAACAGCAACGTTCGACATTAATTTGCAACTAGTTCCCTTTCAGACTGGCTTCAAAACTTTAGTAGCTCTCTTTGAAAAAATCACATTCACAACTGCAGCATTGAGTGCCCATGTGAACATTCTCCTAATCATTGCCTACAGGAGAAAGAGAGAGGCTTTGTGTATGTAGGATGGGATTTGCAGAAAAACACAGTGAGATTCAAATGAAGCAGATTGACAAGAGGGTCCAGATTTGGAGGGAGATGGAGACAGACAGGTGAAGAGATGTGAGGATGGAGCGAGAGACAGAGGACAGCATTTGAGGGGACCTCATCTGGAGATACACAAACCCTAGTGGGAAAAAGTACCATTAGGCCAGCAGGGATGACGATGATAATAATGATAATGACAATAACAAAGGCTGGCAGGCTGCTACCTGGAAGACTATAGTCCTATGTACCTGGGAGAGCCTGTTAACATCAATTTCAGTTCCATTCTATCAAGGTGATTGGGTGACACCAAAGCCCGCTGCCCAATCGCTTGTTTGTACAGATCTAACTCAAGTTGACATTCATGTTGTGGTGACCTATTGAAAGTGACACCGCATGTCAAGCCCACTGGTCCTCCATGTTCTCATCATCGGTATGTCCTCCATTTGCCCTATTCCTTTTTATTGCTAAAATGATAACAGTTGTGATTTCAAGCAAAGAGCACAGTATCAAAGTTTCTGTCTTTTCAGTTCCATGGTCACGTAAGACTTCCTTTCCGACTTCAAGCAATAGACACTGTAACATTAGCATCAGTTACTGTGATTACTGTTCTAAAGTGCAAGAAGATTGTGACTGTCGCAGAGACTGAATTCTTACACACAGGAGTTATTAACAATTTTACCTTCAAGACGCCACGAACAAACTTATCCTTATCGAGGTCCTTGAAGACAATGTAGAACTTGGTCTTCATCTCCTTTGTTGTTCTTTATTTACCAGTCTGTCTTTGATCCCAGCTTAAGATAAGAAGATTAGAAGAGGCATTTGCCTAGCCCAAGAAAAAGGAAGCAAAATGTTTTCTCTGATTTCTGATATGCAAATATATTGCTCTGCATCCTGGATGCTTGAGAGGGGAGGAGGCCCTAACACGCTGGTTCACCCAGCCCCTGAGGCAGAAGCTGGAATTAGACCAAAACTTGAGGGCTTTATCAGATCTTAATGGCATTACAAGCATGACGAACACCAGCAGGTATTCAGTTTGAACACCTTTACCGGTTTGTGCACATAATCCACTTTAGTTGTGTACTGTGTGAGGTTTTAAATGGCTTTGATGCACACAATATTTCTGTTTTCTTGAAAAGAAGATGGGTCTGTTTATGAAAATGAGGGCGACTCCAAGGGAATTTAATAAAGAATGCACTCTAATCCAGGACTACCAGTCCTCATTAGAAGGATAGCTTGTGACTGCATTTGAACCAACATGGTTAGCCTTTTCAAAAACGTCAAACAATTGTTCCATTCCACATGTATGTGTAAATTCCTACCATATCTCTAAGACCCGAGTAGTATGCCATGGTCAAAGTTCCTGCAGTGACCCCTAGTGGCAGACATGACAAGTAACAGCTCCCCTTGTCTGATGGGCTGCCCTGTCCTAAAGACATCCAAAATATATTGAACATTTTCGTATTTCAAACAAGGCAACAATCCCATTTATTTTAGTTGGTATGAGTTTATGTAAATATGATGTTAGGATCTGAATCCTGCTTCTACACTAGTAAGATGAAGGCCAGTTTCAAATTGCAGAGAGTAGCAATGTGAAGCTTCGTAGTAGTACCTTACTAATACATTTTACATTTTGTTTTGGATGGTAAAAAAACACAAGGCAATCATTTTATATTTTAAAAAGAAAGAATACAGTACGTGCTTTATAAATTAGTTGATTTTTCTTGAGAATCTCCTGCCAAAAGAGGGCGCCATGTCCCTTTGACAGGTTCTGCAATCCAAAACTATACAGTCATTTAAATATACAGTCTGAGAACCACTGGTCTGTGCAAATCATTTTAAGTTTGCTAGTCAAAGGCTTTTACCTTGATAATTCATCAAGTTCACTACATCAGGGGATGTTCACTACATCAGGGGATGTTCACTGCATTAATGGACACATCTATTGCATGGCCTAGACAGAGGGACAATCCTGTGTGTTACTTATTGCTATGGGAAAGTTGCCAACCAGCCTATAGTCCACTTTATAATGGAAAGGAAATGAATACTAATGTACATGAAATGTGTCCTTGTATTCTACTTGATTTGTATAGCTTTTGTAACATGAATTACCTCCATACAGCAATCAGGGAGGATGGAATGCCAGGAGGGAGAAATAAAACCATCGGGCCTGTTCAGGTATGTTTCGCATCCATGTCATTTGAATGAATATAAATATATATTCCAGGTACTATACTATTATAGTTTACTATACCAGATTACTATACTATATCTTAATGCTTTACCATGCTTTGTCCTACTGGACACACCGTCTATGCAAGTATGTCCAACACAAGATCAATAGTTTAAGGGCAGGAAGGAGTGCTGTCAACCTTGCTGCATACAGTATGAGCCTTATTGACTCAAAGGTGCAGTGCTACATATATTCATTTATTTATTTATTTATTGCAACCAACCCAAGAGCTTTCAAAATTCGTTTTTTTTCATTCAGGTACCCAATTATTATTTATTTTTGTGTACAGATTTTTGTCAGTGCTTGAAAAACCTTCCCTGAAAAGACACCTTCCCTGTCAGTGCAGAAAAATAGTTTTTGCTTTAGAAAGTCGATATTTATGTTACATGCTTGTCAGGTGTTCTGTTGGAGCGTTTTGCCTCAAAATACAGCCTTAAATACCTTGTATCTATTGAAATTACTTTCAACAGACACTTGAAACAAGTTCCCAAATTATACTACCTACTTATTGACATTGATTGTACATTTATATCGACTGATATTCCATTTAGTCAAATCTTTTCCCATTTTTGTATCCCTTTTTTCATAAAGAAATTGCTGTGACATTCAGTAATACTTGAAATACCTCACAGTTTCTATTGACGTGTATCTGGCAAAAGGTTTCAGATAACATTCTTTGCATATGAAATGATAACGCAAGAGCTGATTTTGTCCTTGCACTAGAGATTGGAATGGGCCTTTTCAAAACACAGCTCACTGACCCATGCTTGGATCTCATAATAGATGTGAGGTTAACTCATTAAGCAAAATTACCATTTTGCTCAGGTAGATATGAAAACACCTCCACAAAGTTCTCGGATGTCTTTCAGGCGACTAAGGTTAGGCTTCACAGAGGAGAGTCATTCATGACACTTAATGAAAGGGGTATATTCTGTGTCATCAATAAATCATAACATGTTAATGCAATACAATATATGTATTGATATATTGTCTACACATACAAAATAGGAAATCATAAACAGAGGTCTACCGATTTAAATATTTTATAATGGTGGACATTATATTAGCATTTAGTAGTTGTGGATGTGAGAAAATTAGTAAATGCTACTTTAAAAAATATAGATTATTTAAAAATTCTCAGACTAAGGGCATGTTTTGAGATGGAGACAAACAGATGGAGACAGTGCTGTGTAGTTGGGCAAAATCTGTCATTATCTCAAAACTTGACCATCTCCATAATATTAAAATGACTAGGTCATAGATTGGGATTTTCAGCATTGACTCTCCCTTAACAATCCATTTATTTAATCCAGTATTTATGCAATATGAAATTTTGGAACAATGTCATATCATCATATACATTTATTTGAAACCCACATTCATTGTTATGTTGCTTACAATTGGATACTAGGCTTTGTTGAGCTGTTAGTCAGTGTTCCGGAGTGAATACAATTGTTCAACATTTCACATCCATGTGAACTGTTTAGCTGCTGGTGACTCATCCTCCATCAGTCACTGATCTTTTGTTGAATAGGATTTGTTAAGAGTGAATACATAGTAAAGTCAAGGACGCTGTGAATAGAAGTAATTTGAGCCAAATCAGTGTAGATAACATTGGTACGGTGTGTCAATTGCCAACGGAATATAGTGACCTCACTTTCCAGCTTGTTTGTTTCCTACAGATTTCACACCAAGAAATTGAACGCATTATGACAGGCCAAGAATTTAAGGAAGACAACCATATTCCAGAACACTCTTGGGGAGACAACATGGACAGCGAGCAGAGTTCCCCAGACAACGGTGTCTCTGAGGTCAACCATCCTTCCCCAGTGTCCACTCTGTCATCCAGGTGAGCTCCAGACACATTGCCATGACAGATAAGATATTTTCTTCAGTAGATTACTACAGAAAATAATATAGTTGGTTTAACCTTTCCTGTTTAGAGATATTGTATTGTAACTCTCCTCAACATTCTAAATGATCTTGTTCTGGATTTAAATGTACTCACCCATTTACATGCAAGAATTTGAAGAATTGTGATCTTAAGGTCATTTCAATGTATTCATTTATTTCTTTGCAGTCGATCAATGGACATCAGCAGCTACAATGCTACCTACCAGGAACAGTATGTTGGCACCCTTGTGCCCTTGCACTACCAGTCTCTGCCGCACCTTTTTGGCTACATGGAACAGTCTGGACATTTTCCCAGTCCTGCTCGCAGCCTGTATCCCAAATCCCAGACCCTGGTGTCACAGCTGATGTCTGCTGAAGACCTGGCGCCCCTGGGCACCCCCATGCTGATAGACAGTGGGTGAGTCTCCATGACACACAGCTCCTGTTGCTGGAAGGTGGTTTTAAAGTTGTTTTCAGCACCATTGCTGTATTTTGCTGGTGTTTGATTGTTTGATTGAGCATTTTCCTTGGAAAGCCCTAAAGACCGGTAACCATTAACCTTTCGAGTTTGCTAGCTGGAAAATACTCTCACTTCTGAGAAGCAGCTCACCTTTGTCTTCTCCCCTTCCTCTCACGGCATCTCACCCAGGTACGGGGTGACCCAGGTGGAGCTTTTTGCCCTGCTGTGCCGTCTGGCAGATGAGCTGCTGTTCCGTCAGATCTCTTGGATCAAGCAGCTCCCCTTCTTCTGTGAGCTGTCCATCGAGGACTGCACCCGCCTACTCAGCGCTACCTGGCAGGAGCTCATCCTGCTCTCCAGCTTCACCATCTACAGCGCACAGATCTTTGGAGACCTGGCAGCCGTCACCGCTAAATACTCACCCTCGGATGACCAATTGAAAGAGTACGAGTTTAAGCAGAGTTTGGGGGTTTCATGGGTTTCATGGTTTTAGACACTGGGGTTAGTAGAATTCTGGTGCCGATCAAAGAGATCATGGCTCAAGGAAGTCACTAACATGATGAATTCATAATGACTCTGTTTCTGTCTATCCTGCCAGGTTTAGCGAAGATGGGATGGATGTAATGGAGAGATTGATTTACCTGTTCCACAAGTTCCATCAGCTGAATGTTAGCAACGAGGAATATGCCTGCATGAAAGCCATCAACTTCCTCAACCAAGGTATGTTTGACTCTCAATATCACTCATACACTGCATCCATCCTAGATTGAGAAAACACTTTAACAGCATAATGTATTGTTATGTTGCAGTGTTTAACTTGACAGCCATCTCTTTTCAATGGAATATAAGTTTACCCTTTTTTTAATAATGTCTCTGTTCAATATGATTTGATCAGATATCCGGGGCCTCATTAACGTTTCCCAGCTTGAGCAGCTTAACAAGCGCTACTGGTATGTGTGCCAAGACTTAATGGAGTGCAAGTACCCACAGCAACCCAAACGCTTCACTGAGATCATGATGTGCCTACCTGAGATACGCTGCATCGCAGGTCAGTACGCCTCAAGAGACACTGTTGGGTTGTGTGTGAAATATTGGTATGAAATATCTGTTCGTTCAATAGAATAGGAGTTGCAAAGAGCGGCGCTGGGTTCTTAATTCAGTGCTCTTGTTGTTTCCTCCATGCTCCGTCCATCCAGGGAAACTGGTGTATTTCCCACTGGAACAACTCCCCCTACTGTTTAAGGCAGTGCTGCACTCCTGCAGATCAAGCCTCAAGCTCTGAGGAGGGACACTACCTTGCATGACAACAGGCCTGTCAAACCCAACTGGTCACCTGAAGGCAAGCCACAAAGGACAGGAACTTCCTCTCCCCAATCCTATTTGCCCCTTTATGAATGTAATGTGCAACGTGAATGTTTTTCCTAAATGTATTTATGACATGACAGATCTGAATGTATTTTCATCTACGCAAGGAACATGCCACAAGCCTGCAAATAGGCTACACAACATTTACCAATAATTGTTTTAAATCGTAAGCGTAATTTACAAGTGTGTTGATCCTTAGCAATGTAGCTATTTTCCCATTTCATTTGTAGAAAAAAATATATTTGGGGTTTCCACTTAAATAGTTAATTTTTAAAAGTTGATCAAGTGTATTTTCTGTATTGGTGAAGACAACATCACTATTCATGTGTATTATTAACACATCATCTGCCACACTTTGTATTATAAAATACATGTAACATGGTTTGCTATACTGTTCAAGGCCAGATGATGTCCAGAGTGGAACATGTCTTCTTAAACACATCTTCCGACATCAGATGAGTTTATGTCTTCGGTTTCCTCTTTTGCCCTCTCTATTAGAGGCATTAATATCAACATGCGCGTGAATCTGCATGTCTGTATTTTCTGTCTTATTATGCAAGTGAAGGGAAGAGATTAAGCTAAATTTTAGGTGTATTATCTACAGAGTTTGGCATTTACTTGCATTTCAATCAATCACCTGACTGGGTTATTGGTCAGGCTGTTGTACTGTAGTGGATCTCTATTGGAGACGTATCTGTAGATGCTGCGTTGATCAGAAGGGAATGATGCACACTGTCTCAGCCCAGGTGTGGGTATAGGAATGGATATATAATAAAGAATAAATGCTAAAATGACATGTAGTATGCTGTGTACACTCTTGCTCTTTGATAAAACACAGCTGCTGTTCATTCTTTATGTGCCAACAAAAAGGTTAGAGCCAACATTTTCGATGTGGTATTTTCTCACTTTGAGTCGCACACATTGGTGTTCTTAACAGGGTAAATGAGAGTTTGTTGTACTCAGGAGTTACTCAGGAATCATGTTTAGGGAGTACATTGTAGTACGAGTAGATGTAGGTTTTAGGAAACTTCTTGAGTCCCGTTCAGTAGCCGTCTTGCCTTTTTCGGGAATTTCTTTATCTATTAAAGGGAAGTGTGATATTCTGTAAGTGTTTAAACAGTATTACAAGTAAATTCTTTAGATTTTATGTCAAAAATGATGACACTTGAGTTCTCAAAGTCTTTGCAACTGGCTGGACTCCTTGTATTATTTGGTGTCTTATACATATGGCAAATAAGGCCTGTCACTTGACCATTACAATTGCCCTCCCCCATAAAACATTCCAAATAGTTTTCAAAATATATGTTATATCTCTTGAATGTTTACATATTTTGCACCAGACAATGATATAAGAAAGGTTACTCTGCCAAAGTTACCTTGTGTTACTGTGATTGATGTTTGATATGCTTTGGTTTTTAGGTTCTTTGTCAGAGCTCATTGTTCTGCATTTTTCTCAGGTGTAGAAGTGCCTCCATCTCAACCAACTCTGTCAGCCTTTGTGTTCATATAGTTCTTGAGGAAAGCTTCAGCGAATGTGTTTGTATACGCCACATTTCACCATGTCTCACAATGTTAGTTTGTATTTGAATTGAAATGTTCTGTATGGATTTTTTGTCTTGTTTGATAAGAAATGCTTCATTGTCTAAGAACTCTGTATTATTCAAACAGAAAGAGTTGTTGTTGTTATTGTAGGTTGTAAGTCTATGGTTTGGCTCAGTCATGTAGTGGACAAAAGGTGTAGTCGCCTCGGAGCTGTGGATATTGCATAGATTCACTGTGAGTCATGCAAGTTACCAGTCTGTAGGGAGGCTCTCTTTCTGTTTGTCAGTTATGTTCTAGTTTTCAAGTCCCATGGCCACTCAGGGAAGTGAAATGGTTGAGTTTAGACCATTGTTGTACCATGCACAATGTACTCCTAGAATAAAATATGTTTGATGCAGTTTCCACAGTGTTTTTAGTATACATGTACATTCCTACATTTTGTTTCTATTTTTCAATGTGGTCAAATGGAAACTACAATAATTTAAAGACACAATGAGGTGAAGGTAAGCAATGATTTTATGTTCAGCTTCCATGGCGGTGACAAGGTTGGTATGCATGGTCAAAGTGTCTTATTAAAGTCTGTTTGAGATAAGCTGTCACATTCTAGTCAGGTCTTAAAACCACAATCCTTGTACAAAAAGGTACTATAGTTATTCTCTACCACTAGATAAGCTGATATATATATTTTACACCAGACAACAGTACAGGACAAACATGAATAATGTCAAACTAATATCATTGATTATATAACCTGACATTTCAAATGTGTGCATAATTCACAACACAGCTTACACTAGATAATAATATCATATCCAATGCTTGTGAACCAACCTTGTAATCATCAACTGTTGCTTTTATGAGAACATATTCTTACCTTACAAAGTATTTTTTAAATCATTTTCATAGTAATGAGAAATGCTTTACCTATTGAAACCTAAATAGCATGAATACAATTATGACTTTCCCCAATGTGTGTGTATCACAATTTTGAGTCAGTAATAACTAGATTTTGCAGTCAGTTATTTTATTTTTATCTTAACGGATAACAGATGTAATGCATTTAAATCGACAAATAACTGAAAAGTGTGACAACATGCCCTGGTTTCCCCTGCTTGTACACATGACTTCCCATCTTCCTGCGCACTCGGGTCACTTGGCATTACTGAAACCTAAATTTCCCCTACATCAATGGTTGTCATCTAATATATTGTGAATTTGGGTTTGGAACTGGGATTGGAGTTGCCATCTCAGCAAAGACTTAAGTGTCCCACTTGATGTGTCCATGACCCTCTGCACCGCTGCTAGTTCACCAGTAATTCAAGATGGCATTTGGCCTGGTCAAACAAAGGCTGATCACCCATCACACATGGTGCTTATTTTAAACTCTGTAAGAATAGTCCTTGCGAATATTGACGATAGTTGAGGTCACAGGAGGCCTATTAGTGTAAACACTGTGTAATATCTACCCAGCGATAGCATCGTTGACTCAGCCACTTGAGAAGCGGCAAAAAAAGAGCAAAGTCATCTCAATAAATCAAGGGAGCCTGTTTGCCGTGTGACAGTGGCATCCTGCATCTGGCTCCTCCCTTCCTGTAAGCGAGAAAGAGAAAGGGTGCTGTTCTGTTTTTAGCTTCCATCTCTCATATACAGTAACCTATTTAGGTTATGGACAAATGATGACTTCCCATGCAGTGTCAAATCAAAATACAGAACCATGGTCAAAGACAACGTCACTATGATCTACAGCTGCATAGAGCTAGAAAAAGAGATATCAAATGCCAAGGTCTCTTGTGACACCTGATTGACTGCAACTATTTTCATTCAAAACAAGGGTATCTTAGACTTTAGCTCTGGGTCACACTGGAGTCTATTCTGGGACAGTATGTAATATTTAATTGACTAAAAAATAACTATACATGTAGCAAACCAAACTCAAATCATGATAATAGTGCTTCATGGACTAACTACTAAGAATAACTATAGCAGTTTCTCCTGGCTGATGAAACGGGATTTAAACCTTTGTATAGTGAGGGCATGATGATTTGATGTTGGTTTGCTATGTCCGACCTGTTTGTACATTAGTATCAGCTTAAGAATGTCAGAATGTGAGCTAAGGAGACAGATGTGTGTTAGAACCACTGATCCGAGTCAGACGTGCCTTAACCAGACACTCCTCTACTGTTGACATATTCTAGAATGAACATTTTAATTTATAGATGTATCTTTTTCTTTTGAAACTGTTTTTAATATACCATTAATCTATTTCTTTAACATTTGTATGTACCTCTGTAAAGCACAATTGTCATTGTGTGTGGAAATGTGCTACAAATAAACTTGCCGTGCCTTGACTAGCCACAAAGGTGAGGAGTCTCATTAAATAGTGTACAGTTATTTTTTCTCCCAGTGTAAATGTGAGCTATTTTGATAACATATTACCCTTGTAAGTAATTAGATGGATGTTTATAGCTCCAATCAACTCTGTGTCCTGCATCATGTATTGAAATGGAAATGTCTTCCTAAATCTATAGATATTTATTTCAATTAGCTGCAGTGACAGTGTTGGCTAGGGATGGACATATAACAGGAGTTGAAACACTCACGTAAACATAATTGTAAAAGCACATTTGTTCTGTTCCAAGGTTCCTGACGCAGTCCGAGGTGAAGCTAACCGACGTCACGCCTGCCCCACCTCAGGGACAGCAGGGCTGGTATCCTTGCCATGGAGGGTAACCCTGGCGTGCCACACATGCAGCGTCCAATTGTGGTGCGAAGGGGGCGGGGCTTTTGGGGGCTGTTGGAAGCAACATGCCAAGAATGCTGTGAAACAAGGTTGCATCTGACGGCAACAAGGGTTTAAAAGGGCAGAAGGAGAGGGAGGGACAGTCCTGGACTCGGAGCACACAAGATTGAGTGAAATTGTTCAGGGTCAGGAGATTTGAGGGTTGGAGTACAACTGTGTGTGTGTGTGGAAGAGAGAGAAAAGGAGAAAGTATTAGCGTACAGTACGAGTGCATGATTGTGTGTAAGACAAAGAGAACTGAGTAGGGATTTTTGTGTGTGTATGGCTGAGTATGGGAGTGTTGGATGAAATAGCTTAAAGACTTTAGTGTGAAAATACAAGTCTGTTCAAATCTACATCAAACAGGCTAACTGTTTATGATGGAGGCTTTCACAGGTATTTTGTGCACAAGTGTGTTCATTTTCAATGTAGGAGTAAAGAAAAACATTACCTATGCCTATGAGAGAGCTACATCTAGGTAGATGCTTTGTGAAAACGAATATTCATTCCCACCAGCACCTGTTCTACATTGTACGTTGTACCTGTTGAATCAATGTTTTTGAAGACTTTCCACATTGGGGACATTTTGTTTTTAACCCTCACTAAAACATTCATAAGTCAAAGCACACTTATTATTAATCAACATATCTGTCTATGGACATAGTTTTGTCATCCAGTCAAAAGTTCATTTTCATATTTATTGCAATGAAGGGCTGGCATGCCAAGATTTTGGAGCAAGTAGCTTTAATGAACACAGGGTAGGCAGGAGGATGGTTCCTTACGCAGTGCGCGTCATTTATTTTAGTAGCAGGAAATTCCAAGGCAAAAGTACAAAAGGGAAAGGCAAAATCCAAGTCAATCAGACTGAATATCCAGGCAAGTATGAACAAAAACCCAGAGCAAAGCTGCATGCAAAAACTAGGAAAAGGTCAAAAACAGCTACAAGGTCAAAACATGTAATTGCTATCTAGGTTACTCGGAAAGAAGGCTTAGTATGTTGCATAGACACAAAACAATACCTCACAAAGAACATGGGAAACAGAACTGGATAAATAGGGTGCTCTAACAAACGGCAGGTGAAACTCATCAACCAAAATGAACAACCACACTGAACATAGACAATGGAGAACCCAGAATGTAACCTAGAAAGACTGTAACATGGATCTGTAAAAGGTGTACAATAAGGTGGGTAAAAACAAAGCAAACTAAGACTAAGAAAGAACACTACCTTGCAATAGCAAAGTAATTCAAGTTTGTCTAGGTTTCTGCACATCTGTTCCTTTGGAGATTAAATACTAGTAAAGTACAAAGTAAACCAGGACAAAAAAATACTAGTAAAGTAGAAAGTAAACCAGTCCATGTTTATGAGTATCAGTGTTGGATATGTCATTTCATGTTGGAAAGTATTAGGGAAGAACAAATGATAGGCAGTGTAAAGATAATTGTCAAATGCATTATATATTCTGACAGGAAAGGCAAACTGTGGTGTTTGAGGCCGATGAGGTTGTGGCTGTTTCAGCCTCAAGGTCATTGAAGCAGGCTAGCTAACTGGGTGGGTGCCAGTTGGCATCCACCAGAGACAGAGGACAGCATTTAGTGGTGGACATTTCAACTGGAGCCTTGCTGGCATCAGCAGTTAGGCTTACAACCATTACACTTGTAACCAAGTATCCAGTTATTTAATATCTCTGATTAATTAAGAACATACTTTAAGGTTTAGGATTGGGACACCAGTGTTTATGTTGTATTCTGCAACACACTTCTTCTGACACATGAATGTGCAAACAATTCCCCTAAAAATATTAAATATTGTTGTCTGAAGAAGGCATCAAATCTAATTTCTTTTGAAGTTTGAAATATGTGGGACTAAACTGCTGTTGTCCTCTGCATACCTGGCCGGCTATATTTTCCTACTTCAAAATGTAATGTTCTGTGCTGAAAACAAGAAAAGAATAGCCTTAAAAAGAATTGGAAACATCATTAATTCACTCCTCAGTGACTGATAGGAGGACGAGGACGACCTTGTCAAAACCTCTCTTTGTCTGATGTCTTTTGTTGAAGTGTATAAAGAGGAGTTTGGTGAAGGGGACTTTATCGTATAGGCAGCTGTTCAATTTCTCTATTGCCTACAACAGTGTCGACTGGAACCAATTCTATATTCCCAAACAATGCATGCAGTGGAAACATCAGCCCATAAACCGTCATGACGGTTTATGTTAAGAATGAAATTACAGTAACCAGTTGCAGTAGTCTATTACGGAATAGGTCTAGCTATTAATGGTGCGTTCAAAGGTTTGCACAGACCTGTGCTGCACTGGATAAAGCACAGGCCTGTTACGTGATCTCGTACTGGCTTGTTTTGAATTGTAATGTTTTTAAAACAGGAACACCGAAGTCTAAACAGTGAAACAAGGGCGTACTCTGCTGCGTTTTAGACTATTTATTCTGTAAAACACTACGTCATTGACAGACACTTCAGTCGCATTAAATTGTAATCTCATCACATTCGTAAACTGAAGTTGCTATAGTAAAAGTAAACTGATGATCACATTTCTGTTCTCTTAATTTACATATGACCTGCTATTGCTCTTTTATGGCTTGTTAGATTTATAAAGATTATCTTATTATTCGTCTAATAATAAAGATATGGAGTTAGGGCTACACTTATTGACTAAAAGATCCGAGCAACGGTGTAGGCTATTTTAATGACGATGATGACTATAGCACATTTGCTATCAGTGGGACTGGGCTATTCTTAACAGATTTATTTGTCAATCTAATTAACATTGTATTGAACCCTCTATTTGAAGATTTGTTATGCAGGCTACAATAACAAAATGTTTTTCCACACAAAAACGACGAACTATTGGATACAGCACAATCAGAATGACATAGCTATTGAACCCATCCAGAACCATTTTCAAATTGTGCAGTTCCAGGAAGGTAAAACCGCTCTCAAAGCCAAAAATAATTTAAAGATTCATTTTCAGGGGGTTTCTGTTCTTACAAATTATGTTGTAAACATAATTCTATCCTTTTACATACAATTTAGTCTATATAAAGGCCATCTATGGCGTTTTTCCCCCATGGCCTATTGTTTATAGGCTATCACGTATAGCCTACCCTATAGATAACCAACAATTTATCTCCAAAGTATTCGATTGCTTACTCGATAGTCACATGTGTTACGACGTTGTGATTATGCTCGAAATGTTAAATTAAATTAAAATCCATGCAACTGGCATCCGACACGTAAGTTATTGTTGCATAAAATGCAAAATAATGACAAAACATGCAGCTTGGACAATAAACCTGCACGCGCCGGACCGCCTCTCACGTTTAATTCCTAAATGCACGAGGTGGTTGGTCTTACATAGGATTTGATGGCCTGCACCCAAGGACAAGAGCAAATTGATCGTGAGACAGGTGAGAAGAATTCTGAAATGGGAGAACTGAAAATATTGAAACCAACGTTTCTTTGTTGGAAAGGGTGTTTTTGTGTAGGGTGTTTTGTGACTATACATGCAAGCATTAAACTAAATTCAAGGATATTATCATGATAATATTTAGATGTTGAAAATCAAAAGGCAGCAAGCATTTAATTTAGGCTAGACTCCTTTGGCAGCCTATGCTTAGGTTTATATAGCCTACTTTCTGAATAATTATTGTCTTTAGCAAGTGGGATGGTTTGAGGGTGGCAAATTCGTATGTGAGATGTTGTCCATAATCTGCAATACTTATGCCTACATACATTATACATTATATTTAGTATATATATATAGTGTATAATAACTATATTTATTTCAGTGATCCTGAGGAAATTATAGCCAAAGTTGTAGGTGTTGTAAGATAACATTTAGTGTAAGTCTAATTATTCGTGATGCAACGTTTTTTTTGGTGTTTTTTTATTGACACAGGCCTAATTAATAAAAGAGAACTCCACAAATCTTAAGACTTATGGGGAAAAGAAACGTACCTGTAGTCTATAGATGACCCAACCACCACAACCACAATGAAAAACACATTTGATATGCAGTAGGGACAATTAACCAGGGAGGCGTCTTCTGTCACTCATTGGCATGACATGGGCATGGGCGCTCTAATAAGACCCTCCCATCCATCCTTTTGAATCTCCAAATATGAGGAAAGCAAGTCAGTGCACATGGTGTCGGCGACAAAGTGTATGGCGCTGCTCGTTTTCCAGTTACTCGGTTAACGTTTAACCTTCGTGGCATCCCCATTTATAAGGGATTTCTACAGTATCCTGATCGCTTTATTTTCACTGGATGCATATCCAAACAGACACCGAAAATTACAGTCATCACCTAGAGGAGAGCGCTGGGGGACTTGCAGGTATGATTTATTTAATTCAAACTAATTCAGAGTGTTTATCTTTGATACTGGTAAATCTTGCTAAAATACAATTGGTATTTTGATGAAATACAAAATATATTGACTGGATTTAGACAATCACGTGCATTTGATAAATAAATATGTGTATTGTTATTTACAGGTGTTCCTTGAACGGAATGGAGTACAGTTATGATGTTGATTTGGAAGAGTTATGTCCTGTTTGTGGTGATAAGGTGTCGGGATACCATTATGGTCTATTAACTTGTGAGAGTTGCAAGGTAGGCTGTGTTCTTTTGCCGTTTTCCAAATAGACACGACTTAATCCTAAATATTTCGTGGTAACTATTTCGATTCTTCACAATACAAAATGTAATAGTTGAATAATTTCAGATATTCAAACATTGTTTTGAAATATAATTTGTTCTTTCATTCACAGGGCTTTTTTAAAAGGACTGTTCAAAACAATAAGAGGTATACATGTGCAGAGAATCAGAATTGTAAAATTGACAAAACTCAGAGGAAACGGTGTCCATTTTGTCGATTCCAGAAATGTTTAAGTGTTGGAATGCGATTAGAAGGTAGGAAATATTCACATTATTCTTATTTTATTGACAGCCCTTTGCTTCATTGTGTAACTTGCTCCGATCTGAAGTAGCCAGACTCTTCTGTAATCATAAACATAAATAGGCTAACAAGTAGCCTAAAAAAACAGATAGGATACTTTTCTGTATAAGGCTGTATTTCTGTATTTCGAGATTCTTGAATTTCTTCATTTAATAAAAGCCTCGATTTGTTTTTTAAAATTGTGTCCTAAAATCGTTAATGGAACATTGCTCCTTTTTGTTTAATATTGTTTGTAGGTCATGTTCACAATCTTTTCAATAATAACGTTTTGGAAAGTCATGGCAAAAATGATTGGAAGATGAATTTAAATTTAAATTGTATGAATAACACTGAAATAATAAGGTTTGCCGTTGTTACATGACAGTAATACTTTTTTAAACACAAAGACCTCTCATATTGTCACAAGTCAAGAAAGTGATGAAAAGGGCAGCAATGAGACAGCTATCCGTTGACTAATAATTTCTTCAACCTCATCTTTCAGCGGTTCGTGCAGACCGAATGAGAGGTGGCAGAAATAAATTTGGCCCCATGTACAAGCGTGACCGGGCTCTCAAGCAGCAAAAAAAGGCTTTGATACGAGCCAGCAGCCTCAAGGTGGAGACTAGCACCCCTCTGGTGTCCACCAGTCAGGTGGACTACAGCTTCACCAGCAGCCTACCAGCACTGCACCCGTTGCCCAAGGGCATCCTCCAGACCACCCCCACCTCCATCCCCCCAACAGACTACAACCGCAACCTCTATGGACCTCCATCCCTGGGGGTACCAGCGCCCACCAACGCCTCCCAACCAGTTTATTACCAGTACAGCTCCTTCCCCAACCGGGTGATCAAGTCAGAATACCCGGATCAATATACAAGTTCTCCAGACTCGGTGGTGGGGGGCTGCGTTTACCCTGACCAGGTGTACTCAGTACCAGGCTCACCTCAGGCTGTTGGGGTGCCTCAGCTGGTGCTGGAGATCTTGCGCTGTGACCCAGATGAGCTGCAGGTGCAGAGTAAGATTGCTGCCCATCTCCAGCAGGAGCAGAGCAGCAGAGGGAAGATGGAGAGGGCCAGCACCTTCAGTGTCATGTGTCTCATGGCCGACCAGACGCTGTTCTCTGTCGTGGAGTGGGCCCGTAGCTGCATCTTCTTCAAGGAGCTCAAGGTAGGACATCCAACCATCCTGAATCTGATAGAGTTTGTCTTTGTTGTTCTTATGAAGAATCCTACGGGCTTAATGTGGTGTTTTTTTCATGTGTGACAATACTTTGCCTCAGAACAACTCTTTGTGTTTTAGGTAATTCATTTGAAGGGACATTTGTGGGTGCAATTGTATTTTAGACTATGATTATACTGGTCATTTTGATGACTGTTCGCTACTTCCTATTGTAGTTGTGGTATTTTGTAGTTGTGCTACTGGACAACATATGCATTAAAATAATAATTTGTGAAAAGCATGGGATCTTATGAGCTTAACTCACTATTCTCATAGCTGTACATCCGTTTTCAAGACTCTCTCTCTCTCTCTCTCTCTCTCTCTCTCTCTCTCTCTCTCTCTCTCTCTCTCTCTCACTCACACAAACACACATACACAAAGACACACATATGTAGAAACACAACCTAAACTCTGTAAACAAGTACCAGTTTACACATAGACCTGCATGTTTGATTGCGACTTCCTCCCTTCTGAGGTGTCAAACATGATGAAAACATGTTGACAGGTAGAAGTGAGCTGACACAACGCCAGTCAAACAATCGCTTTTATTTCAACCTGAAAAGCAACTCAGCAATGATATACATAACATAAATTACCGCAACTTAAATTAATCCAAAAAAGATAATGTAAAATAGCGGAATATACTTCAGTATATTAATGTACCCCTTATATGTACTTTCAGAGCAAGCTAATACTAATTCAGGTTTGTTATATCAACTGAGGGAGGTGAATTACTAATCAGCTCAGCACCCACAATTACCTTCACACTCTAATGAGACATGTTTGGCTCGGGTCTGTTGACAACAATGATACACTGGTTAACTGGTTCATAAACTACCAGTTAAAATCAAGATATGATAATCCTGTCTAAATATTCAAGGGATGTTCATGTATTAATGTCATACAAACTATCTGTTAAATAGTGATGTAACTATAGATAAACCATATTTGTATTCTACTTCTGATCAGTTACATCATTTGCTCCTACATGGCATTTGCAATAAAGTTGCACTAATGCAATAATATTGACGTAAATATACAATGAAGATGTACATATACGGTGCATTGTCAACTAGATGTATTAATACAAAAATTAAATGAATCCTGATTGCCGATAGTGAAAAAATGCAGTCAATAGAAATATGTATGATGTGTTTAATGTGTCTTTGTGCCTGAAATATCTTAATGGTGTGCCAAACTGCAGAATGATGATTTTAAAGCACTGCAAATATATCTACTGCCAAATTCCCCAATCAGCTATTTGTGCTGGTACAAAAGACATTCCATGAAATAGATATGAGCGGAATGTGAATTCTGGATTGCCTATTCAGTGTGTTTGGGTATTTTTGTGTGGACAGGAGAGAAAGTATTTTCTTTTTAGGTTCATTTTTAAGAATGCTCTTTCTAGCAATTTATCAAGCAAAGGTATTATCTATCTTTCATCACTTTCAATCATAGCTGATTCTTCTTAAAGGTGACCCAGACTATTAGGCAATAACAAGGTTCAACAAAACCTTTACAAAAGTAACATAGCTCATGGGCATAGACCGTTCTTGATGCAAGGTTCTGGTTCTATTTCATCTTCAAACTTTGTGACACACATTTTAGATAGAAATTCAACATCAAAGTTGTATATTTACCACCATGAATCATAACTGCTAGCATGCTGCCATGCTTTGTCCATGTTTACCTGGTGTATTTGTGATAGTTTATGGGACAATATTTACTCTCTAAAAGAATGTGTTGATGGGTTGTTTCCAGGTCTTTGTGGCTTTCATCCACCTCAGACAGGTGTGTGTGCATGTGTGCCTGTGTTCACCCGTTTACAATCAAATAACACTCTGTAGTGACCTATGTTACATTTACCCCGGGGTTTGAAAATGTACAACAAGGTTATATAACAAAGATGTGGTATAAGAGTATCTGAGATAAAGGTAATATGCAGTGTGCAGTTATACACCTGCACTTACATGTGTGTACATAAGTGAGACCCCAAGTCTCGCTTAAACAACCAGCTCTAACCATAAAAGACAGATTGACAGAAAAATAACCCTATGCAACCATGGAGCAAGACTGACAGTTATGTGTGAATCAATTGGACACTCTTTTGTGGAACCATCTTGCCCTCCGTGTCTGTGGGCTTCTGTTGTCATAGGTATGCATGTTTACATCTCTGTGATGTTATCAACTGTCATGTTTTGTCGAGCGTTTGTACGAGCCATTGACATGGAAAATGTCTATAATGAAATAAGTCCTATCATATAGAAAATATAGGAAATAGGGTTGTCTGTATCACATCCACAAGTGGCCTGGTTGCTTAGCAGCCTCACAATGTCGATTTTCACTCTGTCATTTTTCTTCTCTGTTCTCTGAACCTTTTTGTCTGCAAGTTATCTTCAAATGAACGTTAAAGGTATTACGTCTGAGAACACATTTTTTACATGCAGTGAGTAACATGAGTAATAACCATCTTGTGAGAGAAAAAGACAATAATATATGTAGCTGTTCTAAAAATCATTTTAACCTTTGATCTAATAATGTCTAATCTAGTAACCTGTGATGCTGTTATACCACACAATTCCATTCAGTTATGCAACTACAACATTGTTACAATGAAATGGTGTCAAATGAAGATCAAGTGTTATTGTAAGGCTCATTCATAGGAAGACAGAAACAGGTTCTGCATAAGTGTATGTAAATTGGACAGCATTTGACTAGTTAAGCAAATAGTTTGAAAATGAATGTTTTAGCCATTAGCGAATCTGATGCTAATGAGGGATGAGCGTGATACATGAGGACTAATATAGACGATGCCACTGACTCTTAAGACTGTAGTTTGAAGATGAAGTTATCTCCTGGAAAATACACCTACAATAGGTCTATGATTGATGGACCACTAGGTGTTTTACTACATCTGAATACGTCAGACTAGAACTCTGCCACATGGATCACAGCAGATCAGAGGGCAAAGAACATTTCTAAATGTTTCTCATCATTGGCTTTGCCTTCAGGTTGGAGACCAGATGAAGCTTCTTCACAACTGCTGGAGTGAGCTATTAGTGTTAGATTTCATCTCCAGACAAGTCCATCATGGAAAAGGGGGAAGTGTTCTTCTGGTCACCGGACAGGAGGTGAGTTCAGGTGCACCTATCACCTGGATATTTGACCAGTCTCCAACAAAATCGAATGCATTACCAATGTATGATTACAATGATTCTCAGAAATAATTATACTGCTATATGTACTATTGTGTACAAATCAGCAAACGATTCCTAAACTATTACGATATACTTTTTAGCTTTGCTGCACACATACATGTTCTCGCTAAACACATACAGGTTCTGGATCTTTCTGACTATGTTTCTGTATATCAGGTAGAGCTGGTGTCCATATCTTACCAGGCAGGACCCACACTCAGCAGTCTAGTCCAGAGGGGACAGGAGCTGGTGGAGAAACTGCAGAGCTTACAGGTGGACCGCCAGGAACTGGCCTGCTTAAAGTTCCTCATCCTCTTCAACCCTGGTAAGTAGATTTATGTCACCTGTATAACTTAGATGTAGGCCTACTGTATCTATTTGCACAAGCTTCACTCATGTTTTCCATTCTGAAGGCTAAAATGTCATTGAATAACGGTTTGACATTAGAGGAAGATTCAAATCTTAATATTTGTAACTTTTTTTTTGTATTACCTTAATTGATAGTTAGTGAAGGGTCTGCGGATATATTTACAGTAAACATATATTTATGTAATGTTTTTTTTTAAATGGCTTATTAAAGATGATTTTTGTGCGACTAGTAGTGTTTACAGGGTAGAGATTTCAATATGGGATTATGATTAGAGCCACAAGTGAAACAATTTTAGGGTTCAGTATAAGATAGGCATTGGTCCTGAATTGGAACTCATATTATTACAATGAAATTGCAATCTTTAGCAATGGCCTTTATACCGTTCCCATTCATCGTATAAAAAAACCCCATCATGAAGTCCTTCCATTTGATTCAGATCCAGAGCAATTAATTTGAGTGTGATACTGCATTGACTCAAATGTATGTTATTGGGAGTTGGCACATTGGTGCTTTGTCACTTTTATTGTAAAAAGCTTAATGATTTACTCTAAATAGAGATAAGATTTTTCCACAGGTAATGGGCTTAATTCGAATCAGGGGCCACTCTGAATAGAGTTGTGTTTACAAAGGAAACGATAGGAGCCCTTGTTCTGAACCATGCTCAATAGAAGCTTAATGGATTGACCCTAGCATCAGTTGATGGTCCTGATAGACACACAGAGAGTCTGTAGCTCTCGGAGATGGAAAATGGCCCTTTTATCGTCGGCATTCCCTTAAGCGGTAGCAATTTAGTGCTAAACCACCGTGAACAAAAGCTGCTTTTAATAATGAGAGTGCTTGAAGCCTCTTGCATTGCGCAGAATATGGATGTTTGCGTGGGCTTAGGAGGTGCTCATGTGGATCTCTCGTCTGCCTCACCCAGGCCAGGTAGTCTGTCACTATTCTTCCATTCTCCTTCTTCGATCCCCTTCGAGTTCTTGTTATTTATTTTATTTTATGTAGCACTGTTTACTTTCCAAGGCAATTTTCGCTTCACCTTTGAGGCTTATATAGGGCTCCTGCTCCCCTCAATGGGAACTCATCCAAGTAGATGGGAAAATATTGTCATTCTACAAGCTAGCTAATGTTAGACATTCAGAATGTTTAGTCCTCAGATATACCCATAGTGAGTGTGTCAGAATTTTTATGTGTAACACACGTACATTTTTGTCCTATATTTGTTTGAGCGTTCAATATATTAACTACTGACCATATACATTATACCGCATCAGTTTACCAAACCCTCAAGCCCCTTCTCTCTCATTCCTTCCCACAGATGTCAAGCTTCTGGAGAACCAGTCATTTGTTGAGAGTGTTCAGGAACAGGTGAATAGGGCTCTGCTAGAGTACACGCTGTGTGCCTATCCACAGTACCTCGACAAATTCAGCCAACTGCTACTGCGACTCAGTGAGCTGCGCTTGCTCAGCGTCCAGGCGGAGGACTACCTGTGTTACAAGCACCTGAGTGGAGAGGTGCCCTGTAACAACCTCCTCATTGAGATGCTGCATGCCAAGAGGGCATGAGGGTGGGGAGGAGGGGGGAGGTCACATGGGGTGTCAGTGTTGCTCAAATGTTGTCTGTGGTTGTAAAAGCGAGAATGTTTGTGTTGAGAGAGGGACTGTGTTTGCCTTTGCGTGTGTGTGTGCGCATGTGTGTGTGTTTGTGTGTGTGTGTGTGCGTGTGTGTGCGCGTGTGTGTGTGTGTGTGTAAATTATCCCAGAGCCAACTCAAAGCTGGCTACCTTAGGCATTGTGCCGTGGGTTATCACTAGTTTATTGCTTTAGACGGGTTCAGATTGCTTTCATTCCTGTAATATATATTGCGGTATGCAACTTAAAGACATCTTCAGTTTAACATCTCTTTTACTTAGCAAACCACTCTGTTCACCCTCTCTGCTCTTCTTTTCTATAGATAGAATGGTGTAAACAACTACAAATGTTTCAATACACTGCAGCTACAGAGTATTTCAGTACATTTTACATTTTTACACTGTACACATGCGATTACACTTTAACAAGATAAACTGCAAAGAAATCCAGAGCTAAAATACATTTTATAGTGTTTTTAGGTGATGAACAAAACAGTTGTGCAAAAATATAAACTAAAATATTGCAACAGTAGAGGCTAATGGTGTGTGGGTATACAGCATTAACAAAACACACACACACACACACACACGCACACACACTTTGATGAAACTCCCTCAGCCATGTAACAAAAATCTCTGAATTGAGCACGAACCTGAAAAGTTCTAACAGTCATGATTTGTAAACATAATACAAATACCATGTTGAAGAATGAATGTGAATTGAGACATTTGAAACATTGTTACATAATTTTAAAACCTGTTTGTTCCTCGCACTCCCTTTTCTTTCACTTGCTGATGGTACACTTTAATGATAACTCATACAAGCACTATGTTTACCAAACAATATGCCATTACTATGTGAAGTCTAAGTAGATTGACTTAAGGAAGCAAATAATCCACATTGTATTTTTTTCCATGTAACTCTGCAATTCTCAAAAAGAACAGAGAATGTATTTATGTGTTTGTGAGTGTGTGTGTTTGTGAGAGCGTGTGTGTTTTGTGAGTGCGTGTGTGTGTGTGTGTGTTTGTGAGTGCGTGCTTGTGTGTGTGAGGGAGAGAGATAAATAAATGGTTTATTTTATTCAGACTATGTGAATTGTTGTTAGCAGAAAAATTCATACTTTGACCTTCAGAATGTCTTGGGCCAGTCGGTTATCTCGGAATGTTTTCAGAAATATAAAAATGATATAATTTTATCATAGGATTTGAATAACTGGCAACTTGATAACCTGAAGAAGCTTCTTTGATGTTTTGTGAAGTTTCTTTGCAAATCAGTGAAGTGTAATTTTAGAACCACGTTAAATGAAGGTAATGTAATTTGTTGCCACAAATTGTAACACTATTCTAGAAGCAATGTGGTTATTATGAGAAATATGATAATATACTGTATGCATATGAAAGAAAGAAATGTCTCACTTTTACAGTTTTTTACATTTGGTCCATTGACACCATAGTCCTATATATTTATCTGAATTTCAGTGCACTGTATGATGCTAATAATGCATCCCGGATAAATTGAGGCCAACTGCTGTGCTGTGTGCAATCCTGGACACTGGAATCACATTTCTGTTTATTTTTTGTCTGCACAGTATACCAACCTAGGATATTATTATTGTGTTAGTTTTGTTTGTATTGTTTGTGTAACTGTAAGTGTTTCAAATTCATACAAATAAATTATTGATGAATAATTAAATGCATTATTATGATTAGTTTGACTCCAAGTGTGTCAAATTAAGATTGGGACAACTATTATTGAGAGCATGTTAGGGATAAACATGCAATTCTGGTATAAGATTTTGGAGAAAAAAATATTATTTGGGCTAGGTGTCGTTTCTGGAAAACACAGGACCCATTAATCGTCTGCCCCAACATGTTACTTAGACACATTTACTATCGTGTTCTGTAATAGTGTTTGTACAAACTTGTGCTTTATTAAAAAAAATCCCATATAAGACCTTATATCCTTTTGCATGACATGTATCACTACATGTGTCAGACCTCCATGCATCTCCACCACAGATGGCAGAGACAGCGGTGAATGGGAAGATGTTCGGATAGCAATTCCATTATTGATCTGGCAACTCTCGCCTGTAACTGCCATTTTTCTTATTTTACCTCTTCATACTGTACCAACTGTGTCCAAATAAAGTACAGCATATTATGCCCTTTTCTACCTCCTCAGTGCTAAAAACATAAAGAATCCTGCAGAGACATTGGCTTGTTTATGAATCCCTCTGGAGTTTATCATGATATGTTCTGCAGGTGAAGGCTTTAGATGCCTCTTTAAAAAAGAAGAAGTTTCAGTTTATAAAGGTTTCAGCCATGCATATCAATGTATTCAAGTTAAGTAGTAATAGAATGTGCCAAGATGTTTCAATAGATCATAAAATGTATTTATACTCTAAAAAGTCGATTTAATTTCAATGTATTTTGATGTATTCAATGTACAAGAATAACAGAACAAGAGGTCACAAAATCAGTGTTAAGTTAAATCCACCCCTTTACACTATTGTAACTGAGTATGTTCTATACTTTTAGAATTCAGTTGAGGGATGCAGCCTTCAACCTTCAGAGAAGTGAATAGGTTGATATCCATCATTGACGTATTTGATAAGGCTTGCCTTTTAATATGCCATTGTTCAATAAAATGACACAGGGTGGTAAGAAATTCAAAGACTTAAACGGCTTGGGTTTCGAAAAATATCCCATACTGCCTCAATGGTCTTATAAAGTGCAATGAAGTAAATGATGTGATTAACAAAAGGCTAGCTGGATGGACAGAGTCAATTAATCACAACAACATGAAGTCGGGGTAGGCAAGGTAGATATTATTTTTCCAGTTTAAACCAGATGATAAAAAAGAGGAATGTAATATGGTGATAATGTGAAATAGAGAAAATTAAATATGCTGTTCCTATTTCCCTTATACAGTATGTGCTTAATCGCTTAAATCGCTTTATGTGCTATTTCTATAGTACTCCTTACTTTGCACATATATAATCATATGCATGAAAAAGTACTAAAACCTTGAAACTGTGTGTGTTTACCTTGAGGTAGAAGGTTTGATACATTTCTATAGATATTTGAAAACTTAAACATGGTGAATTAAGACAGTCTCTAAATCTTCCTTAGTGATGTGACAATGAAGTACATGACAGCCCTGCCTCTAAATGTTTTTAATAGTCTGCAGTTCTACACTACTGATGGCAATGTTTACAAAAGCTTGGCGGCCAAAATGTGATTGAATCATCAAATACACAAATCAATCAGTTAAGAATGAAACTTTTGTCTGTTTTGCAACTTTGTTACTGCTCCTGCTCCAACACACCTGATTCAAATGAATGGGTCGTTATCCAGCTTTGAAGAAGCCTGCTTATGACCATTCATTTGAATCAGGTGTGTTGGAGCAGGGAAACATCTAAAACATGCAGGACAGGGGGTCCCTGAGGACCAGGGTTGGGAACCACTGGTTTAGGGCTTCTGAGTAGGATGCCTCCTGGGCACCTTCCTTTGGAGGTTTTCCCTGGGGGTCTGGAATCCCCTGCTTAGCCTGTCACCACGGTTACCCCACCCTAGATGTGTGGATGAAAACGGATGGATGGACATTCCACACTTTACTTTATTTCCTTAAAAAAGTATCTGACACCTTCAAATTGTTTAATTGCATCAAAGCAAAGCTGAATCCACAATACCATCACCATCAAAACTGTCAACTGTCAATTTGTTATTGAATCACTCAAAGACACAGGGGTAGTTTAAGGAACTCAAAAGATTTAAACTTGCGTTATGTATGAATAAAATAGTTTTATATACATATATATATATATATATATATATTTTTTTTTAAGATTGATCCTTGTTTATTTAAACTGTGACTGACATATATTGTTTAAAAGTTTCCCTGACCCGACACATGTTCTTCAAAGCTTGATTGGAGGAAGACCTTTCACATCAAGCAGCTAAATAATGACTTTGGAGTGGTCCTTCAGGCTGCCATGTTGTTGGGCCAACAACCTGGTTTGTGCTGTCAGGAAGCCCAGTTAAAGGGTTCCATTGTCTCCGCCAGGGGATTGCTGCTTTCAGGCCCCAGGAACTCTAGCCACTCAAACACCTGCTCCCAGTGCTAGACCCCCCCCCCACTAACCCAACCACTATGCACACATATACACACACATGCTTTTCCTCCCACTCTCCCTCGAGTTCAAACAGGCACAATGACAGAGTGATAAAGGACGCTCTCTGCTTAATTGCTTGCCGACTTTCTCTCTCCCTCTCTTTCTCGTTCAGGTGCAACATTTGAAGGTTGACTGAAAGAGAAACGTGTTCTTTCCTTTTTCCTGTATACCTTCTCATTCTGTGTCTTTCCAAAAGTCCCATCTGTGATGATTATTGTCAATTGTGTGTGTGTGTGTGCACGTGTTGGAGTGAGGTATGTGGTATTCTGTATTTTATCCTTTTTCATTCTCAAAGAAAAGCATTTTAGTTGTGATGGTGTGTGCTTGTAAGACCTGTCCAGTTTGTAATTGGGGAACTCGACAAGCTGTTGTGACTACAGGTCAATGTGCACAGACACACACAAACACACACACAAACACTAAAGCACATAAACCGAAACACCAATCTCTACAGTAGTTGTGTAACTCAGTGTTCCCAGAAGCTGTTCATGTGGTCAAAATTGTTGCACTGTAAATAAAAAGAAATTAAATTAAACATGTTTTGTCATTTGATAGAAACCTGGAAGTTGGATGACTAATCCTTAATATATTGTAAAAATATATACATTTAAATGTAATAATGGAATGGGATACTGTTCTGGTTTTTATAGAATCCTGTAAATGTCTCCCAGTTATTTCCTAGGTAGGAAACCAGAGGATGATGCGGCCAGACTTCAGAAAGTCAATGCATTTAAAAATGCATTTAAGAAAGACTTATTTTTGTACATATACTCAGGGCTGTACATATACATATGAAATATAGGTATTTTATTTTATATTTTTGACTTGACACTATATTAAAAGTCTAGGTCAACATCAGTGTTATTGTTGACATACTTAGAGTGTAGCTATATATTACAATAATCTACTATCTAATCTTCTTGCAAACTTTTCAAACGTTTTGTAAATTCATATTTAAACTTAAGGAGGTCATTCAACCTCAGCCAGACAAAATTAAGTGCTTACTGTCAATTTGATTTTAAATTGTTCAACTTTTGTTACTCTTTCACCAATCACCAAGGTCCTAATCTTTATTTTTTTCAAAAGCCCAGTGGAGTCTTTATAAACTTGTATTTTGATTGTACTAAGTAAATAATTATTGTGACATTTTTGGGTTGCTCTTCAATGGTGGAAAGGTCTAAGACTCTGTGTCCAAGTCACAATGGATAAGCACCATTAGTGGACAGCAGTTAGCAATGACCTCACCTACACTTACCATACACATCCATTGTACAAAGATCAAGTGATTCAGAAAAATTAGGATGAGAGAAGAGTGATTAGTGTGATAAGAGATGATCCCCTTGACACACTTCCTGGATTATGTTCAAATGCGGTAACTCTTTTCTATCCCACCCTGAGATCTCTCTAATAACATTTAAACCCTCTGTTTTTCCCACTCCCCTTTAATTACGCAATGAGTCAATGGGAAGCCCTCTGTATGTTTGGATTTGGCAAGCTCTATTTGATCCAATACTCCTGATATGGAATGAGGGTTTTTCTAAGCGACCTCGACCCTCCAGCTGGCACCAGGTTGGCACAGATTCTGTCCATGGCACAACATTACCCAGGTCACCAGGACAACGGTGATGCACTTCGGTGTAGGATTACTCCACAACCCTAAGGCTTTCACAACACCTTCCTTTTGGAACAGTGTTATTACCACAAATCAATTATGTTTCTCATCATGTCCTAAAAACATTATTTTCTGTGTCGTTAAGTTTGAAAGAAGGAGGAGAACAATTCTTTATTCATCTCACAAATGTGGCACACACACATGCAGTGAGCGGCAAAACATACAAACGCATGCCAGGGCGTCCACTAGAGAAATGTGTCTCTGCTTTCGTCCTAGCTGTCATTCCTCCCAGGGAAGCTAGGAGTCCATGCCAGGGACATGGGAGGATAGCAATCTTTTGTACATTCAAAGATTTTTTATGTTTTTTATGCTTTATTGGACAGTTTAGAAGTGTGATAGGAAAGGCAGGCATGGAGAGAGAGAGAGAGAGAGAGAGGAGAGAGAGAGAGAGAGAGAGAGAGAGAGAGAGAGAGGGGAAGACATGCAGCAAAGGGATTTGAACCTAGGCCACTGCGGTATGGCCTCTGCCGACATGATATGTGCACTTATCCGGTGAGCTAGGGCCCCCGTTCTATATGTTTTCATAATGGGGTTGTTTGCGAATAAGCCCATGTGAGCATGGAAAGAACATGCAACGGCCAGAATAGCCCACCTGAGCAGTGTCACATGCAAGAACCAAACCCAGGACATGCAAGGCACTGCACCACCATACCAACTCAAAAAGACTCAGGAACGGTGAATTATGTTTGTCTTATTACATTGAAATCAAACTTGAATACTTGACTGATACAGCAGTGTGATTTACTGTTGTCAGAGGCTCTACTGTCCCTTGGCTAAATCCACTTCCTGTGCACCTGGGAGGTGTGGGTGTAGCTGGGACACAGTGACCGCAGGAGAAACAATCTGACACAAGGTTTGGTACCAATGTGTGTTTCAAGTCAGCCCTGAAAGTCAGTCCGTAGCTCACCTTAGAATATGACATGGTACTCAGTTGAGTAAAAAGACAACAATGTATAATCTTGGATATTACTTAGCTCAGACAAAATTATCATATATTATTATAATGATGTTAGATTAGATAAAGAATAGAGAACATTGTTTCCAACTGCTCTACTTACCGACATGGACAGTTTCTCAGGTTCAAATGAATTTCGCAGAGGAAAAAAGATTATAGAGTGGATAATAGTTGGTGTTTGTTTGACCTTTAATTTACACTTTGTAGAGCTCATCTTTATATACAAACCAAAAAATCATCAAATCATCCGCAATGACCTATTCTATGTTCATGTTGCTTAATGTTAAACTAATTTCTGCTAATAAATGGTACCCCAAATGATCTATTAGTTACTTTTCCTCAATGTCTGTCTACATCAGTCCACAAATTTCATAATATTTCAGACAACCTCTCTGGACCAGTTCAAACCTCCAAGTAATCACCACCTCGGTCCTTAAGGCATTTAAAAAGAAGAACATTTTTTTGTAGCACCACAATTGTAAACACACATTTGGTGTTTGGCATTTCTGCAGGGAGCAAATACCCTCCTAAAGATATCTCCAGTCTGTTTATCTCAGATATCTGGTCTGTATTCCTCTGCAGTAAATCTAAAATAACAAGCACCTGGGCCAAGAGGCCAGGTCAAGCTTGTTAATGAAATGTGTAGGAGAGAGAAGAGACGTGGGGAAGAGAGTACACAGGGAGTATGTAACCCCCCCTCCTAGATTATGTGTGTGTGTGTGTGTGTGTGTTCTAGCAACATAAGAAATCAGATTGATACAAAGAAGACAATACGTATACAATAAATGTAGGAGGAAAATGTCTCAGCTTTCTTTTCTTATTTTCTAGATTCACCATACTTCACATGGTCAGAATGGCCTAATCAACGCTTCCATGGCATTTTAACATGATTAACACGTTTTTGGTGTGTTTGTTTGATTAAAGTGTATTCAATGAATTGCCAGTTATAATGTAGATACAGTGTCAATACAATACAGTGTCTTGTTTCCTTAAAGCTCAATTGTTTAAATACTGAGCCTATTACACTACTGGATATTACATTTATTCCACCTGGCTAAGTGAAACAGTCACTCCAAAAATGGTGGAGGAATTCCTCCAATAAAATAAATCTATTGATTCCAAGGCACAGCAGTTAAGAACCTTTAAATTAGTGTTTGTGTTTGATTGTGAGCGTGTGTGTATATGTAGTTGGGGTTGAGTATATATGGTACATTACTTTGAGGGAAGTGTTCACTAAGAGAAATTGAGTCTTTATATTGGATTATATCTCCATGACAACCATCCATGTCCTCATAGTTAAGGGGGGTTGTCAATCAAGATGAAAGCAGAAGAGGCATCCAGACTGTAAACACACAGTGCATGAAGAGCATTCAGACCCCTTCACTTCTTCCACATTTCGTTACGTTACTGCCTTACTCAAAAATGTCTGTTTTCGTTTCATCTACACAATGCCCCATAAGGACTAAAATAATTGGTATCAACTGTTTTTTATTTTATAAATGTTGCCCAAGCCTCATCAGACTGCACACAGTAGGCTAACCACAAAGCAAAAAACTGTGCTGTAAAGTGCTGCTTCTCTCAGCATGCATTTTATGTTGATGTCTATACTCTTTGCCTAAACTCAGTTTTGAGATTCAATGCACCACTGACCACTTGCCACAGAAACTAACGTGCTTGGTCTACTTAATAGTCTGGTTAAAGCTTTTACATTATTGCATCTTTTTGAATCCTTTAATATTGATTGTTTGTCTGTCTGAGATATTACTTAGCTTTTCATTTTTAAAGAAATCATTATGTCTTACTTCTGGTGCCCCTGACGATGTCAATGCGTTGTACTCTTTATTCTGATCAATACAAATATTAATAAATCACCGCCACCATTCAAATTCTGACATATTTCAGACTATGCTCTTATTCTGACAACCGGAAATGCATGCCACATTTTGACAAAACAATAAACGGCGTACTTCTCCCGGAAATAGAAAATAGTAGCGAAAAATGGCGACTCTCACAGTATGCCAGCCCCAGTTCGGAGGTTTCAGTTTCGACAATTGCAAGAGGTAAGAGATAAATGTGAATTAAAATGGATGTGTCTCCATTCGGTTCAACATGTATTTATAGCGGAACTTGAAGGTTCTACAAAAGTTGTATTAGCTTTGAGATGTATTTGATTGTTGTTCATCGTTGGGCCTGCTTGAATGACTCAGGCATTTCCATGGCATGAGTGCAAACTTAAGCCCATTGTTAAATGAATTACTAAATTTATTTTAATTGAGAAACGGGTAAAGTCAAGGTAACGAACAATTTTATATTTGTTATTCTGGATCATATTGCGAAGTATCAGCCAATCTGAACAATACAACTGTAGCCTAGCTGCTTGCTAGAGCTAACGGGTCTAACGCGTTTATAACGTGAGCAGTAACTTGAACTCGTTTTAGTTATAGTTAGAGCTAGTCTAACTGTTTTTCATTACAGCCACAGGTTACTTGAATTAAAGTGAAGAAGGAAAAAAAAATCACAATTTGAGGCAGTTCTACAGTAAATTATCAGCGAATAGCCTATCATTAGCTCTACCTCCCTGCGTCTGGACTTGTACTATTAGCTAAATCCTTTACCGACAACCAGTACACTAGCTAGTTGGACGATAGTGGCAATATTTTGTTTTAAATTATTATTATTATTCAGATTCATAACCAGCGACACGGGTAACACTGGATTAAAAATAAATCGTGCGCTGGAATAATCAATTTTACACATTTCACACACGCAAAGTATTGAATACATACAAAAACGATACGAAATGAATAATGTCTTATTAACAGTAACAGTTTGTTGTGTGAATTTGTGTATTGATTGTTGAGGAAATTGTATGTACTGCTGGCTGTGCAACAAATTGCCCCTTTTAAATATTTCCATACCTTAATTAGCTGAACTGGAAGTCAATAACATATTGCGTTTATTTTGTTAACTATGATAAATACTTCAACTCAATTCATTAAATGTCAAATATTTTTCAGAAATGCTGTTTTGGAGGCAGAGATGACCAAATTCGGGTCTAGCACACCAGCGGCCCGCAAAACAGGAACTACCATCTGTGGTATTGTGTTTAAGGTAAAATACTGTTGAAACACTACATCAAGAATATTAGTAATTTTATGGACCTATAATTGTTTTCCAAACCATTTCCTTAAACCAGTCACCATTCTGTTCTCTTTTCAGGATGGGGTTGTTCTGGGAGCGGACACCAGAGCCACAGAGGGCATGATTGTGGCAGATAAGAACTGTTCCAAGATCCACTACATTTCCCCCAACATCTAGTACGTTTAAACATAGTTGAGCTTCAACCTTTCTGTTCAAATGTAACTATATAGACCTAGGTGGGAACATTATTGTGTGTACACGCCCTTTGCTCACTGTGTCCAGTTGCTGTGGTGCTGGTACGGCCGCCGACACTGAGATGACCACCCAGATCATCTCCTCCAACCTTGAGCTGCACTCCCTGTCCACGTCCAGGCTGCCTCGCGTGGCCACGGCCAATCGCATGCTCAAGCAAATGCTCTTTAGGTGAGTTTACCCTAATCAGCAATAATTGAATCAAAATATTAGGACACCTAGAATGGCACTCCCGAATTGAGATTGCATCTCATACATGCTCATGTTAACTCATGAAGTTCAACTCACATATTGTTAAGATGTCTGTTAGTTTTTCTCAAATATACTTAGTTCATCCAGTGTATATGCATTATTTGTTTATCTGTATGTATTATTTTGTTTCTGAAATAGTGTTTCATGTAGGCTGTCTAGATGTTTCACTGGGCAGTATTGGTGTAGTGCCCATTACAAGTTGTGTTATTTCTGTAGGTTATCACTTCTAAAACCATAGCATTGTTTAGTTCAGGAAAAGTAATTGAATCAATATCCTATATTATAATTCTCAACAAAGACATTTGCTTGATAAAAGGAATAAAGACTGTCTCATCAATCATGCAATTCAACTGCCCTGTGATAACTGTTAGCCTTTCCACAACGTTCCTCTCAGATACCAGGGCTACATAGGAGCAGCGCTGGTTCTGGGTGGAGTAGACTGCAATGGGCCTCACCTGTACAGCATCTACCCCCACGGCTCCACCGATAAGCTTCCCTACGTCACCATGGGTGAGTTACACAACACGTCTTGTTTGTATGAAGTCAAATGTTTAGTACTGCTGCCGTGCACTCCTGCATCACTAGAGAATGTGTCACACTAGATCCTTGTACTACTTGTATCACCACAATATGTATTTGAATAAAATAAAATAAAAAGCGTCAATGAAATATTTCACGCTTCTGCCAAAATGGCAGTTTGAGATTCACTGTGGTTCTGAAATGGCTTGAGAGATCCATAGAGATCCTTCAGGAGCTTGGTCCCTCAGCCTGCTGGTATTTAGGATACCAATACTTCCTGAATTGACTGGATGGAATTACCCACTTAATTTGTTTTGATTTCTCCTTCATGCAGCTTTTTAATAATAACAAAATCTATGTTCATTTGGCAGACGCTTTTCTCGACAGCAATGTGCAGGAGTTTGAACCTGCTGTCAAATGATGTACCACTGAGCAATACCCAGTGTTACACTGTTTTCAGAGATCAGTGTTGGCTGTGTGTAGTGTCCCATCCCTTGACCGTTGGACTTTCTCCCTCGTCTAGGCTCTGGGTCTCTGGCAGCCATGGCCGTGTTTGAGGACCGCTACAAGCCTGATATGGAGGTGAGTTTGACCTGCTGCACACACCATCTCAAGAATTAGACGGATTAAAGATGGAAGAGATAGTGTCTTGCTGACAGAACTTTTAAGGCCCCTTCTCCAAACAAGACCTATTTCTGTATCCCACCCCTCACTCCTCCTCACAAATGTACATACTCAAACTCTGAATCCCACAAGACGCAATAAAGCATTATAAAGTGCTATAGCCTTTTCCCGCTGGCTCTTTCTAATACAGTAGTAGTATTATAAATTTGCAGAGGTTGTTTTGTGTTCACTCAGCCATGCACACCTGCAGTTAAGGTGCCCAATTAGTGACATGCTGATTCAAATGAATGGTCATTGTCAGGCTTAGATAAAGTCCCATTCATTTGAATCAGGTGTGTTGGCGGAGGGAAACATCTAAAACATGCAGGGCAGGGGGTCCCTGAGGACCAGGGATTGAAGACCATTGATTAAGAGCTTAAAAAAGACGAATGTTTAAAAGAAAAGCAGTTTCTATAGATAGCCAACAGGGGGAGCCCTTGGTGGTCAAATGGTCATGTAGTCTGTCTCTCTAACACTGTTGATTTGGCACATGGTGGCTGGATAGGGGCCCTGTTCATGCAGAAACTGCTGCAAGACAGCATTCTGTATTAATCCAGATAAATCATTTGGTTGAAATGAGGTTGGTGGAGATGATGACCACAAGTGTCTCCTGTCGTTCCTTCTTCCTAGGAGGACGAAGCCAAGCGGCTGGTCCGAGACGCCATCGCAGCAGGTATCTTCAATGACTTGGGCTCTGGTAGCAACATCGACCTGTGCGTCATCACCAAGGGCAAGGTGGACTACATCAGGCCTCACGACCAGGCCAACCTGAAGGGCGTCAGGTAAGACTCACAGATCGACCGCTCCTCTTTGGATCCATGAGTGCTGTAGACACCATTTTAGTTTAATCTGGTTCCCCTGGTTTACTCAAAGTCCCCTTTTCTCCCCCATCTGTACATATTATTCCTATAACATTTTTGGCTCTGTTTTTGGACCCAAATTGTACATTAATGTTCTTGGTAAAGTTGCCTCACAAGTCCCCTCTGACTACAGCACTAAGTTTCCACTTGTCTCAGCAGAGCTCTTATCAACAGTGCTAAATGCCCTGTACTGTACTTGTACTAAATCAATTTTACACATGTGAATTGTAAACCCACGCAAACTTTTAAGGCTGTAAAGCCACAGGCATGTGCTTGAATAGAGGCTGGCCTCAAATCACAGGGCACTTCAGTTGATAAATAACAGCATTGCAACATCTACTAGCTGCCTACTCATCTTTAAATGCCAGGACAAGTATTCATTAGATTAACACTTGTACCTTTGGCCTGTTTTGTTTAGACTAGATGAGGTTGATGCCATGTTGGAGTAAGTAACCCTGGGTGTGTGTTGAAACAAGTAGATGACCTGTTAGTGTTCCTTACCCCACCTCACGCTAACCCACTGACCCTGGGAATGCCTTGTGGCCCTGTGGCCCCACATTCCCTGTTTTGTATTTCACACATAATAACTAATTTGCATGGTTTGTACTGATTCTCGCAAGGAACTATGTGAAGAAGAAAAAAAATATTTATTAACGAACCCGTTTTACTTCCATCAGAACTGGTAGCTACAAGTACAAGAGAGGAACGACGGGAGTTCTGACCAAGTCTGTGATCCCCCTGGACCTGGTGGAAGAGACTGTACAGACTATGGACACTTCTTAAAGCACTCATGCGTTCTCCTGTGGTCTTCGTTGTCTCTCTCTTCTCTTTAGCAGAGCTGTCGTGGCATGTTATTCCATGGTTTACAATAAAAATTTTCAGTTTTTCAGTTGTTAAGAATTCAGTTTGGATATGCTTTCATGGCAATAATTGGATCAATAAAATTTGTTAAAGAAACATTTGTCTGTGAGGTGTTATGCTAAACATCAACATGTGCTTACCAACACGTTACCTTTTTACCAAATCAAGTATTTTATTTAATAACCTTTAGCCTGCTGCAAATACAAAAAGGAACACTTGAACATCATTGCATAAACTTCAGGATAACTTCAAATCCCCACAGGTAAGCTCTCAAACATGTCTAAATCCACTGATGAATACATACACATGGTGTGAAATACCTTTTGAAAGTTGTAGACGTTGTATAACAGTGTATTTAAATTAGCACTTTAGTACAGAATTATCTAAAACAAAGAAAGCTGGACTCAATTCTTATTGTCTTGATTAAACCATCCAATGATCAAACTCAATATATCAAAATGTGTCTTTTAATGTTTTCATTATTGAAGCACTTTCCACTGTTGATGGTTTACACAATTTCACAGTTCAAACTTGTCTGGTTTGATTTCTATATCTACATTCTCCAAATCAAGCTGTAAATGGACAGTCAACTGCATGTATATCTAGAGAAAATACTGCTAAAATAATGTTTCACAAAGCATCAAACAAGGCCCATTTCACCAGTTATTAAAAAGAGGATTGAATCCCAAGTTTAAGTCAGACTAATATTTGAAAAGCTTCCTACATTGCTTATGTTGATTCAGCATTGGGAAATGACATGGCAGGTTAAACAATCTCAGATCCTTGAGATGGAAAATACCATCTTAAACTAGTGTCCTCAGTTTGTCTTTTTTGTTGTACATAAGTAACTTGTGACACAAAGGTTGAGATACAATATCCTTAGGGTCACAATCAACACTACACAAAACATATGCAATATATGTCTGAGGTATTCGACGCATGTAAAAATTAGCATTATTTCTAAATACAAGAGTAGCAAACAAATCTCAAAAAGAAAAAAAGATTTTTTTTTATCCACACCTTCACTACATAGCATAGAAAAATAAATGTGAGAAAGCACACAATTAACCTGTGAGACAGGGAATTGATTTGGAATGCAATCCCTGTCACATCAGAAAGTCCACCGTGATGATGTACCCCCTCTAACGTCATGTTAGTGCTACGATACTCATTCTCTTGCTAGAAATCCAATCACTACCATCACTTCCTCAAATCTTGGCCTGAAAAAGCTGTTTGCCGTGACCACCATAGCAGTAGAGACTCCACAGGCTTTTGACAACAAATCCCAAGCAGCTCTCTTTATGGTCTCCTTGATGTCCCTGTGTCTCAATCACTGAGAGACATAGGCTGGAAGTACAGGTTCCAGTGAGACCAGCAAAGGCTGGAGTCATAGACCAGTTGACAGAATGGAGACCCAGATGGAGGGATAGACTTATGTTCAGGTGCTGGCAGTCCACAGCTGCATCTGTTTGGCAATCTGCAGAACAAAGATGATGTCTGGACGTTCGTCTGGCTCAGGGTTGATGCACATGCAGACCAAGTCTCGCAGCTGTTGGCAGAGTTTGAACAGGGTTATTGTTGCTATGGCATCACTTTAGTCGTCACTTTAGTACATGTAAACGAAAACCAGTAAATTTTTACTTTACACAACTTCTTGTCCTCCTTTGATCATTAAAGGATCTCACAGAAAACAAAGTAAAGTGCTTTCCTTTGCACAATTTTGCGGTGAATGCTCTGGCTTTGATTCTACATGTCTCTGAATCTTGAATGTCATAAAAAGTTAACCATTGTGTTATTAATATGAATATAAAAACCGAGTACACCCTTTTGGACATGCTGTAGTTTAGATTTATGACCAGCGGACTTCCAATGTGGCTTTAAGTATCGAGCCTCTCCAAATATTTGTACAGATCAAGTTTCCGGCTGGTCGATTGCATTCAAAAAGTCACGACTGTTGTAGATCACCACTCCTCCTCTGAACCTCTCCACACAGGCCCTGCAGCTGAGTCTCACACGTAAAGACCAGTATTCAGAAAGCTGTGACACCATGACCTTTTTATCACATGACATTTTGGCATTTCGGCCCATGGCATAATATTGGGATTACAATGGCTGTCTCTGTCAGCTGTGGAAGTGTCGATTAGCGAAGCCTACGAGAAAAGTTTCAGTCAGTGCCATGTTCCATCAGCCGTTCGGAGAAGGTAACTATCTGAAGCCAATCAGAGTTGGTGAAAAACACTTCTGTGTGTCTGCACGTCCCATGCTTGTCATTAAACCTGATTTTCTGGAGTGGCGCACTGAATGGCGACATGAGCCGTTTGAGTCCTGACCTTTACACGCCAAAGCAGCCTGTCACATGGGCCTGTCACTTAAATCGTTGAGGAAAACAAGGGAAGAAGAGATTCAAAACAAGATGAGGGCAAGTGTGCCCCTGAAAAGCTGAGGGGCCAAGACTTGATCCATCTGCTCTTTCTATGACTGAAGTTGGAACAGAGGAACCTTTTAACTACAATGTAATGAGTCATCTGAATCTAGAAGGACGGGAAGAAAACATCTCTAGGAGTGTACAGTACATTCCATTGATGCCTTCGTAGCTAAAGTTGGTTGCAAGACTTTCAACGGTGATATAATCCTGTCATTATTTGTATTATTTGTGTATTGTAGGACCTTGTTATACCAGATCATACTGCCAGTAATTAGACCATGTTGACCCAATAGAATGAAGCATAAAGGACCTTACTGAAAAGGAGCTAGCGGAGGGAGACTGTTGTGGGTAGCTTTTACCTTTGCAGAGTATTGGTCGGGTGGTAGTGGAGGATAGTCACATTGCTCGATCTTATGGCACAAAGAGAGAAGGTTCATCTTGTCCCCGTAGAATGGACTGTGCAACGCAGCCATCTAAACACACACAGAGAAAAAATGATTGCCTAGATCTGAAATTGAAAGAGCATACACTCTTAAATGTAAGTAAAAGAGAAATAGTTTCGCATCTTAACAAGTGCCACTTGAAACTGCTGTTGCATTAGTATGACCATTTCTAAGAAAAACGTAATCAATTAAGAAATATTTACATTCTTATGTTTTCATTCCTTTTCTCCAAGCACAGACAATAATGCAGTGAGTCTAAGGTTTATTTGGGAATATATAATCTGCATAATCAGCCAACACCCAATAAGCAGAGGGAAGAGAGAGAGTGGCTCTGACACACACGTTGGTGAGTATAGCGAGGAAAAAAGAGTCAGGAATAACTATGGAAGCACAGTTGGTGCTATGGAAATGGCAGTTTTGTACACTCCAACCATCACTATGGAGGTATTTGATAGGTAAACAAAATGTCTGTGTAAATAGCATGATTACATCTAAGTTCCCTATAGATGCAAGACCCTAATGCCAACCATAATAGTCAAAGCTTTGCTGATGCCTTACTCGCGATCAAATGAATCCATTCACAGAATATTATTGTAAATATGAAACCTGATTTATTTTCTAAGCCGGAGGGAAGAACAGAGTGAGTCAGGGCTCAGTCTATCACTTGAGGAGATGGCAAGACTCTTACTTACTAACTTGGTGTTGGGAGGGAATGGTTTGAAAAGGAGGAAATATAAATACAAAAAGGATGTGTTTTAGAATAGTTCTATAGCAAACCTCAGAGAGAGAGGAGAAAACTAGATAAATTGGGCAATTTTCTTTGGATTGTGCGGCATAAGGAGAAAGAGGAAGAAAAAGAAGATGTATTGAGTGCAACGTTTCTATGTGATGGACTGCTGAGACATCCATGGACGTGAAGGAGGAATAAAGCCAGTCATTCAGACTCCTATCCTGGACGGCACAAAGACTGTAACCCCAGGGCTATAACCAGACTGAATGTCAAGTCCATTACAGACTAAGGGAGTCATTGTTGAAGACAGTTTAGTATCTGTGGCTGATGAATAGACATTCAGAAAATGGAACTGCGTGAGTTGTGTTGATGAGACGGTTCTCCAACTCGATCTATTTCTCACATACACAGATGAAAATATGTTTATTTGACACACACACACACAGAGTGAACAGAAAGAACATTGAACTTCCGCGTAGGCATATGGTCATTACATTTTAATATATATATAGTATTTGACAGGTTTATGTAGTGAGCGTGGATACCCAGTGGGCCTACCTCATACAACAGACATCCCAGAGACCAGATGTCAGACTTGAAATTGTAGCCATTCTCATGGATCCTCTCTGGAGACATGTAGTACGGCGTACCCACTGCGTCAAAAAAAGATGGGGATCTGTCTAATACATTCATCAAAATGACTTTGTACGTTTTACTACCTAGTGAGTGTGCTGCACAATGTATTACCTAGTGAGTGTGCTGCAGTATGTATTACCTAGTGAGTGTGCTGCAGTAGTACTAGGGTGTGCAGGGTCTTGGAGCTGAAGAAGCGTCCTAGTCCCAGGTCTCCCAGCTTCACCTCTCCACTGGCTGTGATGAACACATTGGCCGGTTTGATGTCTGGAGCAGAGAGAGGACAAGCAAATCACACACACACACACACACACACTAACAGTCAGAGCGTTCAGGCTACTTTCATCTTGTCCATTGGACAAAGGCTAAAGCAACTTGTCTCCCACTCCCTATACAAGGTCACCTTGTATTCATGTCTTAAAGATAACATGCGTACACTGTTGGATGGCCCTTTCTCCTTGATGATTCAGAGACTTGGCAATCAAGATTCTTTGTGTTTGTGTGTTTGTTTGTGTGCTTGTTTCAAGTGTGGTGTGAGTGTGTGTCTATGTGACTCCTTCAGTTGAGAGATCTGTGTGTGTGTCACTTCTGGCCGGCGCTAGTGTTTGCCCTGCCACTGACCCTGTGAGAGCCTGAGCCACAGCAGCGTGGCAGACCACTGTCATGACAGCTCCACTCACAGACACACGTCGTGGAACCTTTTCTTGACAGCCATAAGAGGGCATTGGATAACTGACCAGGGCATGGGGTAGAGAGGACATTAAAAGAGGAGAGGAAGAGAGTGAAGGGGAATGAAGTAAGCAGGCAGTAGGCAGTGAGCGGAGAGAAGGTAGGAATCAAAGAAAAAGAACGATGTGAAGGAGAGTGAGAGTGAAAGGGGACTGGGGAAAGTGAATGCATGTGGACATGAAAGAAATTGTGGACACAGGTACTGAATGAGCATGCGTGAGACACATAATAGGTTGAAAGACATATACTGAGTTGTGGAAAAAGGAGAAACATTAGGTGAGTGTGAACAGGAGGAGGAGCGGTGGAAGAAAGGTTGTTTACCACGGTGCATTACTCTGCGGGAATGCATGTGCTCCAGGGCACTGCACAGCTGGACAAAATATTTCCATATTGTCCTCTCTGGAATCAGCCGTCGCTTTTTCTTGAAGTACTGTATGGAGAAAGAGTAAAAAAGGATGGGTACAAAAATCTACAGTTTACTGAGGTGGCTCTCTTACATCAACACCCTAACTGAATTATTACTCTTGGAGTTACCATTTCACCCTGTTTGTTGCCTCTGTTTCAGTCGTTAATTACAATCCACTTCAGGGGGCTGCTGCCTAACTACTGTAGGTATGAATTACCCCTGAACAGAGCCAAGCACCTCATTAAGACTAATATTGCTTATTAACTGCAGAAAGTTGTGACCAAAACACTGCTTGTATTTTCGCATGTTTTTTCTCTACATTTCTTCATGTTTTTGAGGGGAAATATGTTTTAGTGATAACTCTGCCACCAGCAGGATGTTAGTGGACAGAGACAGAACATTATGGTTTAGGTAGGGATCAGTGGGATTTGACACAGGAAACAGGAAAAAACAGGTGACAAGAAAGAACATGGGAACGAACACAAAGGAATGTGTGGAAAGTAACAAAGCTGAGGAAAAAACTGAAAAGAAAGACATGGAGGGAAGTAGGGAGGAGGCCAGAAAGAAACCAGAGAGGAAACAGAGAAAGAGAGAATCCATAGAAGAACAACTGTATACATATAGATCTTATAATGTGTCCAAACGTTTGACTGGTACTGGTACTTATAAATATATATTTGAGTTCCAACTGATAGATACACACTCCTGGTCCCGCCTTCACTGTGGCATGGTGGGAATGTGGGGCATGACCTCTGACCTTTATCATCTGAGAGAGGTCACCAGCATCGGCCAGCTCCAAAACTATGTTAAGTTCATTGTCCTCGATGAAGGAGTCCAGGTACTTTATCACGTTAGAGTGGTTCAACTGCTGCAAGTGACCAGAGAGAGAGAGAGACAGAAAGAGAGACAGAAAGAGAGAGAGGGGAGAATATACATGGATTCAGCTTTGAACTCAAATTCTCTGTTTAGTTTACTCATATAAATATATTACTTGCAGTATCCAGTCAATGGAATGCTTTCTGTGAAATGGATTCAAAGAAGTATAAAGTAATAAAACATTTATCAAATACAATGGGACAGACGGGGATCTCTGAATCTCTAAGGAGATTCTACTGGCATCTGCTTGTTCTACTTGCAGAACAGAAAACCATTATGGTTCAGGAGCATGTTAGTTGTCCCTCTACTTGTGTTTTAGAAGCACTGTGTTTGCACTGTATGTTGCACTGTACTCGTACTGTACATTGTAACATGGCATGGTGAGACAATACAAGCAAAGGCACGTCTGATTGTGAAATTCTGATGACTATATTAACCAGGATCATCACACATTCTTGCGAAGCTCTTACTGTAAATCCCCTGCAGCACATGCTGCAGGCAGGACAGAGACACACAATCCCACGCTGTGTATGCTTGCATGTTTTAACTTGTATGGGCAAATAAGTGCAGACAAGGTAGAATAAATTGCATTGTCTAAACGTTTTTGAGTAACATATAGTATACATGTTTCTATGTCTATTTTGTGCAAGCAATAATTACGTTTTTAGGTATGAGTTTCTGCATGTTTCCAAATATGCGTCTATGCACAAAGCTACTGCATGTAGTGAATACTATTGTTGAGAAAGAGGGGGGATGAGTGAATAACAATGAAGAAGTTCATACCTGTCTACTGTTACAAACCTATGTGTTTGTAACAGTAGAATGAACAGTATGTTTGTGTGCGCCCACATAAACAATCTATGGTGTTAGAACAATGAACGCGTGTACGGTAAATGTTTTTGTGTGAGCACATGCCCTACTTTTCCAATCAGGACACCTGGTCTAGGGCTGTGAGGTACTCATAAGGTAACAGGACTGCCTCCATCTTGACAGGGGTCCTCGACCACCAGATGCACCTTCCAAGTCCTGTCATAAACCCATCCTTACCGCCTCGCTGACTCGCTGACACAAAAAAACAAATGTCTCCTGAGTCTCTACCACTGATAATGACAATGACCGTGTCCCCTTATGAAAAAGTGACCTGTGAACTAATGTCACTTGTAAAAGAAAGAAGAAAAAGACAACTGCCACCCGAGCTGCCAGTCAGTGGAAGGGTGGAACTTGCGGCAGATGGGGCCAGCCTGATTTAATTTGCTCGTTAACACGAAGCGACCTTGACAGGTGGGCGGGATTGAGAAACTGACAGGGAGGGTGAGGTGGAGGTCACTACTCCACCCCTACCCCTTCTCTACAACTCCGCCTTCCTCTAACAACTGTTCGGGCACTCTACCTATCCAAGCACTTTATATAAGGCCAAACACGCATAGCTCTTCCCTGCCCCCCTGCCCACCTTTTGGGCTGGTGGGCGTAATGACATACCTTCAGCAGATCAATCTCCTTGATGCAGTCCTGGCGCGCCTTAGCGTCCATCATCTCGAAGATCTACAGAAAACAAAGACAATGACATTGTCTCAAGTGTACAGTTGAGTTGGGTGCCATGCCTTAGAAACACTACAAATTGCAATGCATCCATATCCATCTTATCATTCATTGGTTAACAGGATATTGTACAAAGGTGACTTTTTTATTCTATTTTTATCTCTGATCGTTGTGACAAGAACCCCCTTTACCTCTCAGATAATTGACCAATTACAGCAGAGAGACACACCCCTTAGATATAGATGCCCAATGACACGCCCACTATCTAGTACCTGGACTTTCTTCAGCGCCACCTGGTGTCCCTCCAGCAGGTAGGTGGCCTTGTATACTTCACTGAACTGGCCCCTACCGATCTTCTTTTCAATACGGAAGTTGGCCAGTGTGCAGCAGTACTGGTAGCTTGGCATGTTTCTCTGAGTGGAGAGGACATACAGAACACCATGTTAAAATCAAAATAGTGACACGCTGTAGTGTCTGTGTACTTTAACTCGGCCTGCACAAACGTTGTGTGTGTGTGTAGTCCTGTAAGTGTTGGTATGTCTTTTGCAAATTGGCTTCAAATATTTCTCTCCTCAAGATTACCAAAGTAGTTAATATGTCCATCAGTTCCTGGTAACAGATTCAAAAAGGTTCAAAGGTTCATCTAGTGGTAGAGCACAAGGCAACACGCTCAACTTTCAAACTGTCTTGTGATAAGCTAGATCCCTGCTCTCGGAGCTCATCATGAGGGCTATAAAAGCAGTCCTAGTGTCTGAGGGAGATTCGTAGGTCATGGACGGGCAGTGGGAGAAGTGTCGAACAGTGCTGGTAACTGGTGCCAATCGTGGTATTGGTCTGCAATTGGTCAAGGCTTTGGTAAATGGCAAGTTTACACCAGAGGTCATTATTGCCACGGCAAGGGATCCCGGAGGGGCTGAGGTAATGAAGATGGGACAGTTGAACTGAGATATACTGCAATATCTCTCATAGATACAAGATGGTGTATGTCATCTTAAATTATGTTTTTTTTTAGGAATTGCAGGAGTTGGCGAGTAAACATTGCAGTATCCACATTGTGAAACTAGGTAAAATATAGTTTTCATATTTAATGGGTAGCTTTGTGGACAGTCTAATCAAAACTAACCTAAACGAATGATCATATTTTTCTTGCAGATGTCATTGATCAGCAAGCAATATTTCAAGCAGTTCAGTGCACGTCATCTCTTGTTGGGGAGAGAGGACTTAACTGTCTTATTAACAATGCTGGAATCATCCTGAGATATTCCCTAGAAGAGGTCACTGCAGACAACATGATGTCCAACTACCAGATCAACACTGTGGCACCGCTGATGATGATAAAGGTAAGATCTGGCACAAGAAATCTTCTAATGAAAGACATTTTGTACATTTAAAGGGGAAGTTATTGGGTAACAAAGCTAGTTGGGCCCTCAAACTACAAGAACAAACTTGGATGTGACTTAAGTTAAAGTGTAAGAAACTCTATAAACGTAAATGTTTAATATTTCTCAAGGCTTTTCTGCCGCTGCTGAGGAAAGCAGCAAAGCAGACTACTGGCTTTGGGATTGGAAGGGCGGCTGTGGTCAACATTGCCTCTTTACTGGGCTCCATTCAACACACTTGGGCAGACGGGGCTGAATACAAATGCTACCCTTATCGTGCATCAAAGGTGTGGTGCCTACTCAATACATTATGTGATCCTAATGTTTGTTTTTTCTTAATTGACATATTGATCCATTTGTAAATTTCCCCAGAAAAACCTGCAAATATGAATAAAATACAATAATTAGTTTCTTTCAGTGAAATTGGTATTCAACCATTTACTTCTTTGCATTAGCCTGCAACCTTGATTGTCCAATATAGTGTATGCCATAGTGGTTTTATATTGACCACCTGCACATTGATGCATCTTTCTTGCTGACCATAAAAGGCTGCCCTGAACATGGTGAGCAGATGTGTAGCCTATGACCTGGAGCCAGAGGGCATTCTGTGCTGCTCTCTGCACCCAGGCTGGGTCCGCACTGACATGGGTGGCCAGGAGGTAGGGGACGTTCTCCACAAACCGCCCTATGAGCGCCTTTACTTATTTGCATGAAGCGGTCATGACCCGTCAATTAACAGTGATTAAAAGACTGTCTGCCTTCTCCTCCCTCTTCCTTCTTCCCACCCTTAAAAATCTCTTATGAACCAATATTACAGACTGAGATTCAATTCAATTTTTCTCAAGTCAATCTTTGTGTCATGCCCGCAGACTGTGCTGGCTGCAGTGTGACGTAATTCTTGTTTCCTGTGTTGTTTCCAAGGCCCCTCTAGGAACAACAGAGAGTGTGGAGGGGATTCTATCAGTTCTTGGTGGTGTTAACAGAAACAGCAACAGTCTGCTTTTGGACTGGACAGGCCAGAAGTTACCCTGGTGATGCAGATGTCATACTGAAACCTCAGTTGCTCCCAATGTTTTGGTATCTGGAATGTGATGGGCGGCAAATGCATGTGAGAATGCTAAATAAACAAGGGGTTAATGTAATGACGAGCCGTGACCATGTGTTCTTGGCAATACTGGCAAGATTTTTCCCAAACCTTCTACTGAATGCTAACCTGTGTCACTGTGTGCTCTGCGTGCTCTGGCCTCTAAGGGATCTCGTCTCATGACAGACCTTCTTAGAAATGAAAAATGTGTCTTGTCTACTCCAAGGCAATTTCATAATTATTATGAATGTAATAATTGTTAATTATTACAGCAGCATTGAAATAAATTGTCCAAATATCAAAGCTACATCAGTACACACACACACACAAACGCAAGGCCTCGTCCTCACCTGATCTTCTTGTCCAGGTATCTTGTATAGTTTGCTGTAGTTGTCTAAGTTGTGCTGGTGCGGGCTGTTCTGTGCCTCCATGGTGGCATACCAAGCAGGCCACCTCACCACTGCAGGAGAGACAGGAGTGTTTTAGTCAAGTGCAACTCTTCATTTGTGTATGAAGTATAGTATGTGTATGAGGGCATGTTTGTTCTGTTTGTGTGTTCGGGCAGTGTGTAACTTCAATCAGACATTATACCATGGGGGTATAACGGGGGTATAATGTCAGATAACTAAACCATGAGGTTCCACAAAATCCAAGTTCCATGTGAAAGGTTTTTAGAGGTAATACATTGCAAGTGCAGTTTTCGGTGGTTCATAAATGTCACTTAAAATATCTCGCTAACAGCACCTGGTAGTACCAGAACCTTCAAGCTGGGACTTCTTGCTAGTTCAACGATGACTTCCATTCATTCCAAGCCTTTCATTCCAGTCATTCCAATGCTTACTCTGTAAAGTTGAGAGATAGAATTTAGTCTTTGTAATATGACTTATCTTTGTTTACTTACGTTTCTTGCTCTGCTGCAAACCAACAAAACTAATTGTGATAGCCATCACTTCCCTTTCCTGTTTCCCCTCCAGCCCCCATGAGGCTTGTGCACCCTCACATCCTTTCCAGCAGGCAGCTTCACATACACGCATGCACATCCACAAACTTCTTAGGAAATAAAACTGTTAGGATAAAAAAGTAACCACGTTTTTTTTCCACAAACACACACGCGCGCGCACGCACACGCACGCACACACACGTTTCTTGGGAACTAGATCTGCAAGGACTCTAGATTCTAGCGTGCACACACATTTAACGATTCTGGAATCCTGCCATCTGGTCTGCCAGCTATTGTATTCCTCTGTTGACATTCATAGGGCAGAAATGCACTGATCTATTCTCTGACTCCAGTGGGCTGACTTGAAGGAAGCAAAATCAAATCCTACAGATTGTATTATCTAAAAAGTAAAAAGTGATTAAACAGAAGAATTACAGTATTTTGTCAATTGTTATGCAGTGTAAATATGTTAAGAATTCTGCTGTTTGCACTGTGATACATTGCGTGCAGTGGTTTGGGATGAGGTTGGTGGATGACGACAATTGAGAGGTGGATGGTTCTAGACTGAAACCATTCACAGAACGGCACACGCATACCAGTTCTGTGTAAGGGTTTTTACCTCAGGCCTGAAGTTACACTGCCCTTGACAGAAACATCATCTCCCAACCACATTACCATAGTGGTTTAAAGCACACATTATAACATGACATAAAAGCATAATTAGCAGTCAAACTGAAAGAGAGGGAGATTTCTTTGATAAGCAACTTCATCATTTGATTCAATATGTCCACCCCGATGGTTGGTACCTCTAGGAGACATACTGGGAAACCAGAAAGTCAAGTACTATAATACAGTAGCACTAACTACTATACTACCTTCAAAATAAGCTATATAATGTCTCTTGAAATTTGTTGTTACTATTCCTGACAGTGTCGTGAAGTAATGTAACTTGTAAGAAATGTAGAAGCGATATTTTGTCAATTGTTATGCAGTGTAAATATGTTAAGAATTCTGCTGTTTGCAGTGTGATACATGGCGTACAGTGGTTTGGCTTGAGGTTGGTGGATGACGACAATTGAGAGGTGGATGGTTCAAGACTGAAACCATTCACAGAACGGCACACGCATACCAGTTCTGTGTAAGGGTTTTTACCTCAGGCCTAAGGTTACACTGCCCTTGAAAGAAACATCATCTCCCAACCACATTACCATAGTGGTTTAAAGCACACATTATAACATGACATAAAAGCATAATCAGCAGTCAAAATGAAAGAGGGATATTTCTTTGATAAGCAACTTCATCATTTCATTCAGTATGTCCATTCCGATGGTTGGTACTTCTAGGAAACCAGAAAGTCAAGTACTATAATAGAGTACCACTAACTACTATACTTCCTTCAAAAGAAGCTATATAACATCTCTTGACATTTGTTTTTACTATTCTTGACAGTGTCGTGAAGTAGTAATGTAACTTGTATGAAATGTAGAAGTGATTTGAACTGACCAAGTTTTTTCGCCAAGTGGTGCACGCTTGATCCTTCAATCATCAAAACTGTCAACATGCCTATGCGCAAGAACACACACACACACACACATTCCCTCGTATCGCCGTACACAATGTCAACAGTCACGACTGCACAGCTACTCTCCAAAAACTGCCACACACATCTGCCCTCTATGGGCTCACACAGCCACCATTGAGCAGAAAGCATTTCCACATGGATCTTGTTAAAGTCCGATGATTGCCAGACATCCCTCTCGGGTAAGGGTTAGGCATATCAGAGAGGGACGGGGAGGAAAGGGTATCTTTTTTTTCTGCGTATTCATCGTGTTTTATTCGTAAACGATGACTACGGAGAAGAGAAGTAGTGTTCAACAAATGACAGCGCCAAGCACAGAGCTGCAGAACGGGTTTGGCAACCGCACAACCGCAAAGGATCTCTCCTCGTTTGAGACAGAGTACTAAGCAAGCCCGCTCTGCGGTGGCTCAGAGATGAGGTTGTTCATTGTCTCATCTGTGGGGAGCCTATAACTAAATGGGAGAAAGGTGCTTTAAAATGCTCCAGATAATCAGATGTATTTAGCTGTTATGTGAAGATGTGAGAAAGTAGACTAGACCCTTGAAGGAGGTGCAGCAGATAAGGGCTGCTGCAGCAGTGTGGGGTGTTTCCATTATTTTCTCGATATTATTCTTCTTAAAGGCAGTTTTGACTGCTCTCGAGACATGATTGTTTTCTAGAGATGATTCACTAGGAATCAGCGTTTCCAGATACTAATCTAGATCCGCCACACACACCACAGAACATATGCTACAGTATGTACTACTCCTATTACTTTGCTTACCTCTGTGGACACACATACATGCCTGGGACTTTTTTGGGAGCAAACAAATGGGCTAAACAGAACGATGGACTCAGAGCTATGCAGGAGGCGAAGCAGTGCAATGGGCATTCTGGGAGCTCTCCTACCTTCCTCCAAAAGAAGATCCAGCCTGTTTTCACTACCTTGTAACAGAAGCTCCCACCGCAGGCAGACTCTCACAGCGAGGCACACCCAGCCACATGGCCATAGAAAAGGCAAAGTGTAAATGCGTTTGAGGTCAGTGGCGAACAGACACACGAGCATGCATGTACTGTTGCTAAAAGAATGGTTGCTACAGTCAATGTGACCTTTGATAAACAGACAGATATACAGAGTGACTCACACAAAGACCAGTGACAGTGCGGGGCATAGTGACACATGCTTCTAACAACTGGCTTAATTACACATAGCACTCCTAATATGACACACACATAAGCCTAGCCCTTCCCATCCCCATGTATAACATACTGTAACATGCCTTATGGGGGAAATGGTTGGGGGGGTGGGGGTGATTGACAGCTCCCACATCAAATAGATGGGGTAGGGTAGATGGTTAGATAGGGTTTAGCCTTAATGGGGGGCACTCCCTGTTGACCATGTATAGCAAACCCCCCTTCTCACTGATTAAACCAGTTAAAGGCACTGGCCTGATATTTGCTGCCAATAGGCTGGTACTGACCCAAATCTCCATTACCGATAGGACGCCACACACAGAGCTGATAGAAAAAGGGACACCAGTCACATGACCCTCTCACAGATCTGTCAGTGTTCAACTCCAAAAGATTCTTTAACTAATGCTTTTCTTGTTCTTTGCCCCTCATAAGTTCTATGATAGCTGTGAGTGTTTGTCAAGCACAGAATGGAAACAAATCTATAGTTGCAGAGACTGGTAGTAGATCCTAAACTGGTGAATAACTACTCTGTCTTTCCGAACATGAAAAAGCATGATTTTACATTCAACTAGTCTTCCCCTCCTTCTTCCTTCCCTCTTGTCCCTTCCCTCCATCTTTGATGAGTCAGCCCTATGTGATTATACTGGAGCTTTGCCAACTCACTGAGAACTTAACTACATTCTAACCCTCCAACTGAACTAATAGCCGTTAATAAGTTCGAAATGGCTACCAGAGCATGGTGAAGGAGATGTGTGTGTAGCAAGGCACAGTGTTTGTATATGGATATCACAACCCCTTAACTGAGTTGATGACTTAATGGGAATAAACACATGATTGGTAAACGTTCTTCAGATGAAGTTTTGTATTTTCAATCAAAGATTTTTAGCTGTTCTCTTCCTAGCATCTCTCGGAAGTCTGACAGAACAACATGACTGGAGTGGTTTGGAGTGGTTTGTATCCTGGGTGGGCTGAGGGCCAAGTCGTTGAGGCGGAGCTATACAAAATAGAATCGCCTTTAAGAGGTGCCAGCTGTAGTCTCCCATTCTTTCCTTAACTAATCAAATATAAATAATACATCAACAAACAATCGTGTCATCAGGGTGCTTTTCCATTTCCTCCTTTCATCCCCACTGAAAACGGACTATTGTGTTTGAAAGGAGAACAGCTTTAAGCTACAGTATAAGCTTGCACTAGTGACACTAATATGTGACATTGTGTCAGCTTCAGCCCATGCAGCTGTTTCCCCTTCTCCCTTCAGCAATGGAAAACAGCTCTTGGTGCACACCAAGTCTCCAAAGTATGCTTGGGAAAGTTTTAAGGGGGAGAAAAGGGGAGGGGAAAGAGTGTACATTCTGGGAATTACAATGATTTTGCCAGTTTCTCCAACTGCCACCCTGAATAGTCTTGTATTTTGATTTAAGTGAAATATAACATGTGATCGCGCATTCACAATGGTCTTACTTGATGAGTAAAACACACTTTTACTCTGAAGAAATAACCATGGAGGTTCTGGGATATTGTGCCTCCTTGTATTCTGCTTTACCAGTAAGCCGTTGGAGTAACAACTCTTAAGCTGGAAGCCAATGATTTCACATTTTTAACCATTATATTCTTTAATTATTCTTGATGGAAACTGTTATCCATAGAGTAAGTGTTAGCACAGGATTGGTTCAAGCTGCCGAACCTAGAGCTGTGTCTGTGACCAGAGATTACATAGATTTACCTCCAACAATGATCAGTGAAATCAATATAATTCATACTTTTGACATCTTAAGTGATAAAGAACACTTTACACATTCTTCATTGAGAATGGACCAGGTAAAGCAAGCGCTTATGATTGTGACTTGACCACATGAAATGATGGAGTTTTGGGCAGCTGTCTATCACAGTAGCTTTGTGATGTAGCTAGTACACAGGAGGATTTACAAGACGGGTATTTTTTAGGTGAAACCATTCACCAAGAGCAGAGTCAGAATTTAGACCTGCCACCACACAACACAATATGTTTTGAGTTTTACAGCTCGATCTGACTACTGCCTATGTTTAGGGACATTTTGTCAATAAACCACAGACTGGAGGATTGTAAGGGGAGAGATATCAGATTACCAAAGAGGTCCAAGATAGCCATGAGTTTAAGTATGGGCGAAATGAACTAAAAATACAAGCCGATGGCTGTGTCTAAATTGGGTCTTCGAATGGTTCACTTTGCATGTATATAGTATTGTGGGTGACAGCTGCGTTGCGTCTGGTAATGTGGCCTTTCGTCCAGAGCCTGGTTTCTATGAATGACCCAGGAGGACATGCCAGGATGTGCTCCTCTAGGCACACGGGAGAGTTTGGTTAGTTGATCAAAACAATGTGTTTTAGATTTGCACCCTCGGTCTATCTACATGAGTAGATAGACATGCTTGTTGTGAGTAAACTTTTCCTCCCCCTTGCCAACACTGGGGATCAAACTGGGCTACTCCAGACTCACACACGCAACAACCACCTCTCATAAACAACACCAGACAGCTACATCACCAAGAAGATGAAGCGTAAGCTTAAACAATTCAACTCGGTTACACCAAAACATTCCACTCAGAACTACACTTTCATTTCTCTGGATGAGCTTGACAAGTGCAGAGTGAGGAGACGTTGACTACTTGCACACACTGGGCCTATTGTTGTTGTAAATTGTCATTAGAAAGAATTTCTACAATTGTGGCTTGGCTTGTGGAGCACATACTAGGTCATTTCACTAATAGCCAAACTGTCAACAGAGACAAAAATCCTAGCTCGATTCAGACTACTCTAGATGGCTACATGATGGAACTTTGTAGATATTTACAACGTGCGAGGAACTAGCTCCCTAGTGCAGATTACCTGACAATTATTTGCATGGCATTTGGTCTGGTATGCCATGCTATGGCATCCTAACAATCTCTAGGCATCACCCTTCCAACCACCCAATCCTCATTGGTATTCAGCTTCTGTTCTAGTTTCACCTCGGCAAGTGTGTCAAGTTCATTTATATCACCATATCATTGACATCTACAAAACATCTCTGTGACGCAAGTCACCCTCAATGTTCACTACACGCTGACCGCATTTTCAGCCTCTTACATCAACACCTAATATCACAGATGTATTTGATCATAGAGACTAGAGAAGGTGATATGCCATGTTATTATGCATTCCCATGATAAACAACCTTAGGTGTTCTGGGATCTGGAGCCTCCTTATATTCTGTTTTACCTGTGAGCTACTGGAGAAACCGATTGAGTCGGAACCCCATGGGCTGCACCAAACCCGTTTCTTGTATGATTGCATTGAACCAATCTGTTGAATCTGAATGGGATACCATACAGTACATAACCAGACATACTTTGATACATATGAGTCAGTCACTCATGATTTCCTGTTTTGATCCATGATATTCTATGAGCATTTGTGATGGTAACAATACCCAGTGACATTGCAATTCAGTTATAGGTTGCACAAACATTTGATCAAAACACAATCACAATGACAACCAGCACCAACATGCATGGAAATATAGGATGTACATATTATATTACAAATATGATAGTGAATTTCACTTCGTTTGAACTTTTTATGTTTGATAAGATGCTGCGTTTTGTTTAAATTAGCATGAACAAATTCATAGAATTGTTTCAATTATTTACTACCATACAAGGTTGTCCGATGGCTTGTAACTGTGCATGTAAAACGTTCCATTCTGCTGTACTTATTGCTTTTGTAAGAACGTAAACATTCGTTTCCCAATTCTTACGACCTCAAAAGGAAACCAAACTTTACCAACCTTGTGTTTGTCTGAGGTTTAACGTTTTCTGAAGTTGTTCGTATCCGCGTCGCTTTTTCTATTCTTATCTATTATCGATTTAAATGATTCTTAACAAAACCTTCTTAACTTTACAGTGGAGACGGTAGCGTTGGCAACTCCGTAGGCTACGACCAAAATGAGACGTGCACTTCGTAACTGTGTCCACTGTTTATCAAATAAATCATTGAAGCAGGCAATTGAACATGTTTGTGTACGTTACCTGAATTCGAATAATATCCTTTTCACGAGGAAGTTTTCAATATGGAATAATAAACAAGAGTTACATTAGGCCGTGTTGTAGACTATTACCCCCCCCACCCGCCCCTTCAACAGCTCCAAAGTTCATCTATCTCTCTTAAACTTGTTTTACTGTTGCATGCCACGCAGGCCACTCATGCGAACTGAATTTACTACAGACAATTCCTTCAGTGGGAGGAGAAACTGTAAAAGTTAAACTCAAGGAGAAAAGCTCGTGGCTTTCATCAGGCAATCAACTGTATGTGTAGGCTACGACATTGTATTTTTGTAGGCCCAAAGAAAAGAATCAACCTAAATGCACTATTTATTTATTTAAGCCATGGAGAAATATAAATAATAATAGTGCATATATAGATATATGAGGATAACGTTTTATAGTAAATTGTATTTTCTATCCTACCACAAAGCAAAAGCAAAAACTCTTAATGCAACGTCCAAGAATGTCAAAAGTAATAGTCATAGTTAAATGTTATTGTTGGAAAACGATGTAAATATATCAGTGGAAGTTATTCCGATGTTTTACACACAGGGTTGTAAATGTGATAAGTGGGTGCAGCTGAGGACTTATGCAATGTTATTTTACTTTCTTTACTTTCCCATATTGTCCACTCTAAAACTATTGCCAGTGCTAATCAGAAGCACCTACAGTATAGGCCACTTCAGAGTACTAATATGTGTAACAAACATACATACATGTTGGCCCTCATTTTGAAAACACTAACACCCAAGAATTGAGCTGTTTGTGAAATCAACCTCCCTGGCCTCAATAATCAGGTCTCATAAGAACTCTTGGCACCTACATAGAAAATACCCCATATTAATGTGAGAAATGTGTTTACCAATAGGCCTCCCTGCTGGCCCATCATGCACCTTGAATTCTGACCAGAAACAATTGCTGAGTGATTGGTCCAAAACAAGGTAGGACATGGTTGTCTTCACTAAAACTTTAGGGTGTGGTTTCTCAGTTAAATTACAACTTACAAGTCCAGAACTAGGCTAGAAAGCTTCCTTCACAGTCCGATTAACTAAGTAACCAACCTCAATTATGAAAGTAGCTATAGCTTTCCTGAATTGGGGTAAATATAATCTAATCTTATCTGTAGTATAATAATATCTATAGCTGCCCACCTTTTGCACCATGACAGTGGGTCACAATGACCTGAAGGCAGCACAAGGGTTGTAGCTCACTATCGCCATCTTTATATCCCTAGAGATATAACTCTCATGTGAACAGGATTTTTGTTATCAGATACATGCAATGTTAGACAAAATGATGTAATATTTGATATAAGTTATATGAGTTTCTGTATCATGCTACATACAAAAAACTTTTTTTACAATTCTAAACAGTTGCCAATATCATTCATCACTAAGATACTTAATATTGAGTTGCCAGGCCAATGTATGATTCTACATTCAGGGGCTGCTACACAGCTGTTAGACTGGGCGGTTCCTCTTGTCAGATCAGGATATAACAGGCCATCAATGTCTTTTTACATTCTTTCCCAGATGTTCGCAACAAATATTCCCCATTGATCATCCTGACATACATCCAATTACTTTTGATAATAGATAAAAGATTCATTCAGATGTAGTTTGTCTCAGCCACACTTTGATGACAAACACTTATTTGTATAAATGTTCTCTTTTGTTAGAATAAAGTTACATCTGTTATGTTAAATGTTCATATGAATGCAATGTAAACAATTCATAATTATTTGTTGCGATTAATCATTTAAGTTGGAATAATGTTATTTTATGTAATAAAGACTATCAAGGTAATGATATAATCAAAATATCTACTTTAACAAAGTCATTTTTATAATCTTGTATACTTCAGTTGCATGTTGTCAGTTGTCATTCACTACAATTAACAATACACTATTTAGAATGCACCGAAATTAGCTACAGATTTAAATTCAAATAGAATGAAGCTCCATGAATTTGCAAATCTCACCTTTGAATAAAATTACCTATTTTTTACCCAGTGGTATTCTATTGGCAAGAGGACTTTTATCTCTGGAACATAGAGATGTTGTACATCGCATTGACCAGTAGAGGTCATTTAAACACAGCTCAAACCTAATACTAGAGCCAAAATCCACACCTCTTGGCAACTAGAGGGACTTATTACTAAAGAAAGCCTTCAAATGAAAAGCAACCCTACTGTCTTTATAAAGAATACATTTTCAGAACAAACTTAACAATTTTCTTTACGTTAAATCAGGTGTTATAAATGTTAAAATGTTTAAAAGAAGGTTAAAAACAAATGTTGGATTTTTATTTTTGTTTTCCTAGTCAGTGCGTTCACCTGTCAAACCTTTCATTAGGCAGTATCGGTGGTTAAAATGTTTTCAGACTGGTACACATAGTATCTGCTATTGTAAGTATTAAGACAGGTTCTCTGTGGGCTCAGTGGGTTCTACAGACATCTTTAAAACTCCTAAGTCTACATACATACCGTCACTAACATTCAGAACATTTTGTTTTTCATTGCATTGATAAATAGAGCCTTCCTTATTTATCTTTTGGAAAGGTTGACATGACAGCACCATGACTACTGAGCAGGGCCATAATCATAATCATAATATATATAAATTCAAATCTTGTCAAAATGTCCCCCACAATATATTGAAATAAAATTATAAATGAAATGTAAATGTGCTACGCTACGACAGGCAACCACGCACGCTGTCTGAAAAAAAAGTACTTAATCTTGTGTACATAAAAAAAAAGGTTAGATGTTGACTCCATGGCTACGGCCTTGCTACTAAGTATCAGAATCCTTAGAGACAAGGGTACATCCTGTTAAAGGAATGTTGATTCCCATAACCCTAATTAAATGTAATTATCAGTATTGAAACCTTATCCTCGTGCTAGGGGTCACTCCATATCCAAAGTCTGGGGTACCCATCCAGACTCAGAGAATGGCATTGATGTGACAGCTCCGAATTAAAAAACCTTTGGCTGCATGTCAAAAAAACGATTTATCATTCTAATTCTGTCCCTTCGGACAGTGTTATGCGATGGTACTTCTCACACCATTTTTTAGAAAGGAGGAAGAAATGGAGATTTGACATTTCTTCCCGATAAACAAGGTCTTTGAGTCTCAAATTAAGCATTTAGGGGTCAAAGGAAAGCTCAGGGGCTTCAGAGGACGAGAGTCCTAATCATCCCTAACTGGCCGGCTAAATACCCAGGCTGCAGACTTTTTGAAGTGCATACAACCCTAGTTTTCCCTCTCTCTGTGTCTCCCTCTCTCTTTCTCTCTCTCTCTCTCTCTCTCTTTCTCTCTCTCTCCTTAATCCAAGTCTTGTAATTGCTGCTGGCTTTTCCCCAATGTTAACACAGCACACGCACACACATTTGTATAGTTGGGTTAAGTTAATGTGTTGTAAGAGGTGTGTCTATGGAGGAGAGGAAAATGTTGTTTTTAAAGCTAGGTACATTCAGCCACAAGAATGTTAGGGAAGTTGGGTGCGGATGTTAGTTGATTAGACCTGGCTTGCAGATGACATTAGAAGTTATCCCAAATGTGTTTGATGGTGTGTAGATCAAGGATCAAGTTTTTTGTCAATAAACATCACACGATCGTCATACAAAAAAAATAGGTCACATTATCATGTATGGATTTATGGTACCCTTATGTCATTGAGTTGGTTTTGGCTCACAACCTGGAACTGGTATGGCCAGGCTTAGTGACTCCATGGTGGGGCCTGAACCTGATTTAACCAACACACACACATCTTACACCCCTCTCCTGCCCATGCCTCCTCCTTTTACCCCAGACTAATCAGCCAGACCACAAAGCATTGTTGTTGTGATATTGTGAATGGCTTCAGGCTCTGTCTGCGTCTGCCAGAGCGAAAGGGAAGGATATACAATAGTATGTAGTTATGTAGTTATGACAACTTTTTTCTTTTTGTAATCGTAACTTAGTTTTTTCACATATACAGCAGGATCAAGGACATGGGGACATGAATGTTATTATTTATGGTTTTTTTTTAATTAATAAATAATTGTTGTATTTAAAACACTATTGTTATATTATGTTGTATGTCTCCAGGTCATGATTGCTTTGTTTTGTCTTCGGTTTGGCATACATATTAAAATGATTTGAATCTCTTAAATTTAGTACAATGATGTCAATAATGTTAAGATCCCACACAATACTTATTCTTTTTTCTATTATGTAGTTTACTTTACACTGACCTTAATTGCTGCTTAATTATTTTGCTTATTTTTTTAAACAGTCAGAGACTTCTATTAACACATCATAAAATTATCTGACTATGCAGTTGTTTTGTAAATGTGTCCTTTGCTGCCAAATCTCATGGCGTTGCTTCATATTTTCCCATGTAGTTGTTTACATTAAGCAAACCAAAGGGGAAAAACTACCACATAAACCCTCTTTTCAACATCCACAGTCACCTCATAAATCCAGACATTGCAACCACAACTAGAGAGTGTACAATTTCTGGGGAAATGGTGAGGTGTGCTTGCGTTGGTTGGAGCTGGCAAACTGGCATCATTCTTGGAAATATATAATATTTTCCCCTTGTTATAGATGTCCACCAGCATAATACACATGGCTTGTTTGTCACGTAGTTAAGTTGCCATGTCCAAGTGTCCTCCCTCTTCACCACACCCATCATCTCAACCATCTCTATCAAACAACTCCCCTCAGGTCCTCTTCACTCACAGTCATTACCCTCAGTGACCGGGGACTTTAGTGAGACATTGAGCCCCGTCCAAATTTCACATCACTGCTCTTGGCCCCTGATTCTTAGTGAAGGTATTGTGGGGTAGAGGAGGAGAGCCTTGTATCTCGCATGACAGATCTTTCCCTAACACACTGGGCGAGGGTGCTGTATGCAGCTGAGAGGTACGGCGGGACGGGGGTGTCACATTGCACAGTCGCTCGCGGCTAGCAGACAGTGATCTACCTTGACGGCCCGGAGGGGAATATTAAAACGATGGGGGCGTTCAGTAAATGTGCTGTGATCTCAGATCTGCACACACACACACAGATACACACTCTCTTGTAGAGGAATTCTAGACCACATTGAGTGTGACCGGAGGGTGTTTTGATGCCTGCTTGAGTGATGTGGAGGGCCACGAGGACGGGTGTAGATGGGCTACTGCAGTTGGCCTGCCTGCCTGCATGTCTGACTTCGATTGACATTTATGTGTGTAAATATGCACTTTGTGTGTTGTAGTTGACATGAATAAAGATGCATGGCGGAGAGTCATGCTGTGTTTGAGGGCCGCGGGCTATATGCTGGTTTCCATGTCAGTCAAAGCCCTCCGTCGGCCTCATTTTAAAGTCATCGCACAGACAGAAGGGTCAGAAAACCTGGTCAGTTTAACATCCAATTTGGCACTTGTGCTTTTACCCCACCATCGTATTCCCTCTTGGTCAAGTGGTTCCGTGGCCCCCAAAATAATCTTTGTCAACGGAATATAGGTCAGCATTTAAGTTTGTCAGTAGTGCATTTGTGACAACAGAAGACTGAATTATGTGATTTCTCAAATCAGTTGGAAACCCCAGCTGAGTAAAGACAAAGAGGATACAACCAATCTGAAGTTTGGTTGGACTGCACCTTCGGACACTAGACTTTTTTATTGAAGGTGTTTATTTAAACATCTATCATCTAACTGTTTTTCTACACAGCTGTCGATTTTTGTCTCTGGCCTTGCAGTATGCTGACAAGAGTCTTGGTGAAACTAACCAGGTGTTGAAGGCAGGCCTAACACTTAACAATTGAAACCTGTCTCTCATTTCTTAAACATAATGTCATGTCTACAAATGCTTTGTACAGCACTCACAATGACAGGCATTGCCATGTGCTGACCAAATACACAAGCCAGTGCGAATTACTTGATACTTTTGTCTTGTGTTATATAATTTTTAGGCCTTATTTTGAAATATGCACATTTACGAATGTTATTTAATACACCTTTTTAGCAAACATTCTTCAGACCTCAGTCATTTGATTCAGTTGCTCTGCATGGCATAGGTACCAGGTGACAATGCGTCTAAGGCCTGTACGATTCACCACCTACACAATCAACACACAGAGAAACACGCTCTTAACAAAACTCTATTTTATAATTAGGATTTTTGCCATACTTCCATCTACTGCAAGTTGTTTTTCAACTGAGACAACAGTCTGTATCCTCAAATACTGTATATGTATAAGCAATGTATATATACTGTATATAATCAGTAATTGTCCTGACTTAAAGACTCAAAACACCAATATTGTAAACCCCCAAAAAGTGTATCTCTGGTGAAATTGGTGAAACAGGATATTCCCTAACTACAAATGATCAATTTGTTTCAGTTGTTTACACAAGTAACACCTCTGAATGTTAGATAATCTGCATGACAGCGGTTTTAGATGCACAATGACAGCTCAACAAACAAAAAGGACAAAGTCAAAGTTTTGTTTAGTATTTTGTTTTTAAAGAGATGAAGACTTAAGAACATCAAAAAAGGGACCTGTACAAGGGGGAAGGGAGTCCCCACAACCTCGTAGGAAAGGAGGTGTGGAATCCCTAAAAGCAGCTTACCAAAACACACAAGTATTGGTTGGAGTACCCTTGTCATCCAGGTCACAGTCAAAAGGAAGGCAGCTGGATTTTCCATACTAGAACACCCAAAGTACTATTTTCCATGAAAAGTAGGTTTACCCAACAACAACACAAATCCCTGATTTCTCCTCACTTCACCAACATCATTGGTCACACACATATGCCATAAACGTGCAATGTACAAAACCAGCTAATGGTTTATGTTGGGGTCTACTTTTCCTTGAACAGTGGGTAAGGTAATTAAATACACCCATGCTCTAAACCCAATTATTTAGATTTTCTGTGTATGATCATCATTCTGTAGTATAGTGTTATGCAATGCACACATGACCATGTTCATAACCATACACAGCCATAAGCATTCACATATTTTCAGAAAGTACTGCCTAATGCAGTCTGCATTTGAATGGCATCTAAATAGGACTGAGGTAAGCACGGTGTGTGTGTGTCAACAGCATAGTGTGAGTCTGGGATAGAAGACACAGCCATCTTTAACACATATTGAAATGCAGCTACATGTTGTAAAAAATTGGACTCGCTTTGATCATTTCAAAGCATTTAATCCAGTCATGTTGTAGCCTCTATCTACACTCATCAAGTAATTACATATTCAAATTGGGATTGCAAACTTATTCAACATGTCAAAGATGTAAGATCCCTACATCATCTGCCTTGTGTCTGTTTATGTTGTTAACTGAAATAACTGCAGTAATGGAAGTAATTTGAAACAATTTCCCAAATGTGCATTTAACACACTACTATAGCAACAAGCTTATACACCTACAGATTTTTACCATTCATCATTCATAAATTGTCCTTGTAGTGCATTGTATTAGACCAGTTTTCTATTGTAGACAATGTATTTAAGTATTTAGGCCCTAAATAAGATTATAGAAATGTGTAACCTATGATAGAAGCCTATCAGATTTTTGACAACAGGGATTCTTAATGGATGTAAAATGTATAAGGCACACCATTTTCTGGAAACACGTGTTGCTTTGCTTTGCATCTGCAGGGCCACTATTCTCCAACATTCTTAGTCTTTGGAGTTTCAGTTGAATAAGCCTTCTCAGGACTATTCATAAGTCTACTTTGACACAGAATAGTGAGGCCAGGGGAAGTGCGAGTTGGTATCACACAAAATTGGTAACAAATATATTCAGGTATTGGAAATCCCATGACTGCATCGTAAGGCTTTAGATTTCACTATTAGAAGATGCTAAAACTGATGGGAGAAACCTCTTGTTCAGTGGGAGGATGATACGTCTCAAATCTTCCTTTGCCATCTCTTGTTATCTGAGAGAGCTGATGAAGGGGAGGAGAGGGGTGTGACATCAGAAAAGGCTGGTAAGGGTTGTTTGAGAGGGGCTCATTGAGTCATGAGTGTCCATGACCCCTCTAACAGCAGTCAGTATGGGGTTCACTGAGGATATAGAGGGGCTGCTCAGATCCGTCAGGGTTGTCAGGGAGCTAGAGGGGCTCATGGAGCCGTTGGAGAGCTCAGATGGGGGTCCAGAGGGCGATCCGTCCAACAGGGTGGAATCGCCTGACGCCATGTCCCCTCCTGTGCTCTCCTGGCGTAGGAGGTTCCGTCTGAACTTAGCACGGGCATTCTGGAACCAAACCTGCAGAGGATAAAGAAACAACAGTAACTAACACAGACCGTAGGAAGGCTTATAGGAAGAGACTAAGATAGAGAGAGAATGAGAGTGTTAGAGAGAGATGTTTTCATCTTTTTTTGTGTGTAATTTGTACTTGTGTTCCTCTCTACTATAGCTCAGATCTTTGTTTACCCACTTTGGCTTTATATTTGTTTACATCTGTCTTGAATATCTGATTATGCAGGTAAATAGGGTTTAGCCTTTTAGATTATTTTCCCCAAGTATAGAACCTCCTATGGCCTGATTGATGCAAAGTAAAGTCGGTAAAAAGAACCTCAACAAAGTAGATACATAAACAATTATGTAAATTAGCTACACATGACCTAATAATCTGCACGTTATGCCTCCATCGACTGTGTTGAGTTTCAGTTAGCCTTTCTGACCTGCAGCACCCGTTTGGTGAGCCCTGTCTTCTGCGCTAGCTGCTTGAGGTCCTTGGCATCAGGGTTGTGGTTGATGGCGAAGTATGACTTCATAGTTCTCAGCTGGTGGTGTTTGAAGGAGGTTCGCATGCGCTTTGACTTCTGGCTGGATGAGTAGTGCGAGTTGCGGTCCGAGGGGTCTCCTTCATTCTCATTACAGCTCAACACTAGAAGGGGCATAACGGCACACACAGGTTAGACTACAGTTCTTGTGATTGCATAGTTAAACTTGTGATTCAGGAAGTAAAAGTCATACAGTAACCTACACACGACATTTTGTCATATATTTTGGGTTAGGGTTATGGTTAGATGATGACTTTAAATGTAATGGCAGGGTATTAAAAATTATTGTGACGGAATGAAAAGATCACGGTCTCTGCTTAGCTTCAACTGTTCTCAAAAGCACAAATATATCTAACCATATAAAAATATGGACAGACATAAATCCATATAGTCATGTTTATAATGTGAAATGGTGCATATCCCATTCCATTCATATACTTCACAAACCAACACTCTATAACTATGAAAAACAATCTGTCAATTAAACTTTGAAGATTCCTAATATTTTATTTTTTCCATTATTTCAACTCCCCATAAATATGACTTAAAGTGCTTTAGACTGAGCTGATAAATTGTGTAGGTGTAAATGTATGTGAATTTCAATATCTGATCACAGTATTGAATAAAGAAAGTTTCTAACATTTCTTTCCAAATTAACTAGGATTTTTTTTTAAGTATACTTATAGGTATGAAAAACATAACATCTGTCATAATGTCAGTGTTTTGATTACACAGTTGTTACCAATGTCGATAACCTATGTCAAAGGCAAACAATTGTTTTATTGGACCCCACAATTGATATCGATTTTGAGTAATAGGTGAACTTAAAGGTTTTATATCTGAAGAATGGTTATGCAGATTTTTTTATGTTGACTGTCTGAATAAGTCAACAGATGTTAAGAACATTGGAAAACTTGAACTCTCTGATTCAAAATATCAAACCTGATGACACAAATTATCTAAAAGTCATAAAGTTGTATACAGAAGCTCTCTACTATTAACATATTTTGTTACATTTAGCAAAGATAAATTACCCACACTATTGTTTTGTTTGAATTTCTGGGTGCCAGGGAAAGTATGTTCTCTATAAGTCAAAACTCTAATCGAGAAAGAACTCGAGAAAGAAGACAAAAAAGGAAGAAAGAAAGACAGAAAGAAAGAAAGAATGAAAGATAGAAAGAACAGTAGTGATTGATGAAAATACTTTTATTGAAGACAATTCAAACATTAGTTGCATCCAGAAATTCTAGAAAGACTGCATTAGAACCTGTTCTGAAATCATAGAGTGTTTAAACACTGTTTAAAGAACAGCATAGCCATGTTTGTTTCTGTATTCAGGATGTTGTTCTATTTCATGTTATGAATGTACGAGTGGCTGCATGTAAAACAACAGAGGAATATTGTTACTGTTATTTATGCTTTTTAAATATCTAGCGCACTGGCTACACAAAGTAAAATGGCAAAAGAATACAATCTTCTGACTTACATTTAGTGGAGGACTTGTATTCTTTCATGCTGAAACTTCCATGCGTAAATAATTGCAACTGAAACATTTCAATCTCGTTTCACCAAATGGTATTTGGCTTTATCCTCTTCTATCATGTTCTAATATCACAGCCGAAAGATCCATGCCAGCAGATTGTATTCCCACTAGGGCCATGGTTTACTGTTCTTCTTTTTATTGGTTATGAAGCAAGATGATGATAATCATTACATATTTATTAAACTCATAGGAGCAACCCTTTAAACTTACCAAGACATTTACATTTTTGGTGTCTCCAGTTGCACTGGAGTCTGATGCACTTGCAGTTAACAACTAGCTTAGTTCTTATAAAAGGCTAACATAAACCAAACTGTCAAATGTATTCTCTCCATTCCTCACAAGGGAGCATTTTTCAGGATTCCGCACAGGTGTTCTAAGCTATTCAACGATGATTTGTTGACCTAGAAACCAAGCTAACTGAAACACAACAAATTAATTTGTGTGTGTGTGTGTTGGTGGGGGTGGGGGTGGGTCCCAGCCCCCATCTGAGCCATTATCCACTTGTCTGGATCTATCGTCGTCGAAAATTATTTAACATTCTATGTTTTTGAAGCCAGTTGTGCTTCCAAAAACGTTGTACCTGAATTGTGGACTGGCATCAAACAATCCACGTTTGATCAAATACAGCCCATTTAAAGTATTACATGAACATGAACTGGCCAATTACTGCATTAACTAAGTCCTTTTTTTAACGCAAAACATATGGCGTTAGTCTGTAATTTGGTTTATCTTGTCACCTCATCAAATGTTTAAGGCTTAGGCCAGTCAAGCAGGGCCCATTATTTGAAAAGGAACTTTTCACGTCATTTGAACCACTGGCATGCCTTTTAGCAGTTTTAGATACCATACTGCAAGGATATTATTTTCAGTATTCCCACAGCCCCCAAAATACACATTGCAATGTGCCTTTTTTATACATTTTTCTTTTGTACATTTTTAATATAGGCTACTACTTAATTGGAGACTTTTAATTCTATACATTTTCTATCTCAAAATTATGGATATCCTAATTCTTCTAAATAAATGTGAAAAACCTGAGAGACAAGTATAGGCTACAATAGTAACCATTCTTACCTGCGTTATAAGCTGCCAAATCAGCTCCAGGTCCGGGACTTTTCCTCTTTCTGGGTCTCCCTTTAAGCACCGTCCCGACGCTGTTATAATATGGTATTCCCAGCGAGTTTGCAGTGCTGGTACCAAGTTCTTTGCCCGAGGCTTCATCCCCGCAATTCAAATGAGCTTGATATTCCCCTTGTAGTATAGTTTCAAAGTGGAGATGGCAGTATACAAGACTGTCCCGCATCCCGAAGTGGTCTCCGGTCGTGAGTATTTTGTGGCAGGAGGAGCATGTGAAACAGTTCAAGTGGTATACTAGGTCTTTCGCCCGCATAACCATCTCTGACGCCGAAATTCCAAGATGACATCGGGCGCATCTCTGGACCGAAAACCTCCTGCTTGGGAAAAGATAGCATGACATCAAACACCGAAACATGTAAAGAATTTAGATACCGAAGATTTTTACAGTGGATTCATCTGGTTAATTGGCTATTTGGGACCTCATTTTAAAATTATTCCCACATTTGGGGATTATTCAAAGTTTATACCTATAGCATTTTGTTTATGAAATGCAAAGTATGGCATATAATATAATAATGACAATTTAATCTAACTGGTATGAAAGTAGGCCAAGTCTGGGAAAATGGGAACATGATAATCAAGGATTTGCCAAAAAGCGACAGGCTGCAATGCAAAAGCAGTTTGCAACATTTTAGCTTTGTAGCATGCAGTATTAGCCTACCTATAGTAATCGTCTTTGCAATATATGCCCCCATCTTTACTGAAACAGGTCAGCTCAGACTCTAGGTTCAGTTTGCACTCGCAGCACTTGAGACATCGCATGTGCCACTGTTTGTCCACCGCTAGCAAGTAGTAGCGGTCCAAAATCTTCTCCCCGCAGCCTGCGCAGAGTGAAACACGGTCGCAGTTGATGGAGGTCCCATTCTAGAGAAGTAAAGGAACAAATTGTTTAACGACAGACCTGTACCAAATGCTCAAAACATTTTTTCTTCATATTTAGTAGGCCTACCCTGTGGCCTGCATGGCCTATAACTATAGTCAATTTTAAGGCCTGATCAGACACAAGGTTTTGGGGGGATAGCCTACAAATAATTAGGCATTCAAGGTTATCTGTCAAATTCATACAGATAGCTGGATAACAGAAAATGTCACAATCAAGTTTGGCCTAGGCCTACTTACAATAGGCCTACATATAGCCTAAATACACTTTTTTAATGAGGTTGGACAATTGTATGTAGGCTAATAGAGAACAAAACATTATGAAAGACCCATTTTGGGATAAATAGGCCATATCCAAATACACAAATGCAAACATAAATATGTAGGCAAGCCTAGATGTTTTATGCAGGCTATTTCTGCAACATGCAACACTATCGAAATTATCTTATCAAGCCAGTCCGTCTATTGGAGAACGTAGCCTAAATTTAATTTTAGTTCAATTAGAAACCACTTTTCATAACCAATTAACACATTTGGCCACAACATTACATGCTGTGTAATCGTAATTCGTTTTTTATTGTCGTCCTAAATCAGTGTTTTATAATATTCATATTAACCATCGGGGGATTTTCTTCGAAGGAGTTTACGCACCGCGTCAGTTTCTCCCATGTCTATAGTTGAACTGATTGCAGTGGTATCGCTCTTCGTTCTCCGGTCCATTTCATCGATGACCCCCTGCATCTCGCTCCCGGAGAGACTATGGAATAGCATCACTGGGACAGGGGTGCTAATTCTCCCTTCTACCTGCAAACAGGTTTACACTGAATAACCTACAATTGTTTACATTGACATGTTAGCAAACGCTTTAACCAAAGAGACATGACCTACACAGTGCACAAGCCAGAAGAAAGTAGGCAAGAAAATCAAGTAGCTATTAGAAGTGCATGGATCGTTTGATTAGGTCAAAAGCCTATTTGCCTGGTAAAGTATATCTCAGCAACCAGGCCCAGTAAACAAAAATAATTTCTATAAAATCTACCCTATACTACAGGCTACATCTCAAATTCAGTAGATTGTAACACTTAAGCTATAGAAAAGTTTTTTTTTCCTCCAAATTATTCATACAAAAATTCAGACAATTAAGGATAGGCGATTGTTGAAAATATTTTTATATGCATCTATGCGCTGAAAAAAACAAAAAAAAACAATTCATAAACAAGGAATTGTTATGATAAAAACATACCAGAAAATCGACGATGTAAAAATGTTCTCAAATATTTCTGAACTTGTAGACTAGGAGGACATCGGCACTGTTTAGATATTCAACGTGCATATTATGGTAAAATCCACGTTATCAAAAGTATTCCAAAACCAACAGAAAATCCCAAACTACACCCGGCAGACTTCTGGCAGCTTGGCTCCACTCTTGAGATTGATCCGAAAGTGTCGACTCGCAATTCAGGGAAATGAAGGCTATTCGCTCAAGTGATGCTAGAATAGCCCCGCCAGCACCGTCGAATGTTAACCCGCAGCAATAATAGGCTACAACATACCTGACGTAGGCCTATATGTCCTCCTCGAGAATTGGACGTGTCAACGAAACAAAAACAAATTCCTCTTTAATTGTGAGAATCCTATCCTGATCCACGCGCACCGCCTCCTTGTGTAAGTAGCCTAGAGTGTGTCTGTGAATGAGAGTGTGTGTTATTTCGAATGCGGGGTTGACTATTGGTAGAGCTGTAGCCTACAACTGTCTTGTCAAAACTCCCTGAGCATCGTTACGAACTTCTCGGTAGTGATCCCTGCACTCTCCATCTTTTGTACAAGTGTTCCTCAAGGAGCCCTTACACTTCTTGGTTTGCAAACAACACTAATATATTTGTATCATCAATCCTCTGACACGGTTCAACTTTTACATTTGTTGATAAACTAAGGGATTTGAAATGCTTCTCCTAAATTCCAATGTAGACTATAGCCTACTGTAAAAATGCAAACTCATAACTTGGTTTAGGCTACTTATCATATTAAAGTCATGACTTGTTTACAATAAAAACAAATGGCCAAGCAATTTGACCAAACAGAAGAGTAGGCTGTTCAAAGATGAATCTTGACAGTAATGTTATCCATCTCAGTAAAGCCAGAGTGACATATGAGGCGAACAAATCACAGGTCCTCAGTTACCTTACTGGACCTCTAAGCAACGTCATCCACTGATTCAAGCACCATCTGTTCGCCAACCATGACAGTGACATATGATACACTTGCCTACTCATAATGATGGACCATCGCAACACTATTGGCTAGTGATTTAAATCCATCAAAGAAAAACAACCCTTATGGCCGCAGGTGACAGCTCCGTCGGCCTGACCCTGCATTAAAAGGCTACTGCTAGGCCTACCTCAAGATTTATTCATGTAGGTCCTATAATAGCCTGCATGGGTCTTACTAGTATTCCAGGCAGCCTGGGCCTGTGCGCCATGCAAGGTCTTGATTATGTCTGTGATTTCAAAGGCGGAGGGGGATATTAACTTCATGAGTAGGCTACAGTCAACATCCAATTTAGACGAATGGGGTAGTCAGAAAAGACGCGTGGCGAAGATCACAAAATATGCTAGGAAGTAGGCTAATTGTTTGCTCTAGTTAAAATAGGTAAAAAGTAGGCTACCCAGTCCTTATGGGAAAGTGCGATGATGTCCAAATACTTTGAGTCAAGCACGTGTCTACTTTTTGGAGGCTGTACGTTTTGTACACATCATAGCCTACCATAAAGGATGTCCAACGTTTCTACTTTGACAGACGTGGAGTCGCCTGCCAGAGGCAAGAGAGCATGCTTTGCCAGTCTTGGCAGCATGCTCTCTTGCCTCTGGCAGGCGACTCCAACGACGTGTTGTTGTGTATCACTTACTTAACTTTCCTCAAGTGTGTGTCTGTGCGTGCGTTTTTTGGTTGGCTATATCAAAAACTCAGATAGGCCTACTTGCAATTATTCTTCACAGTTTTTCCATTGCTCAGCCTTTAACCAAATCCTCAATTGGCAAAGGCTATTTTTCTTCACTGTATTTTAGTGTGTGTGTGTTTGAGAGAAGTTTAAAGATAGAAAGTGTACCGAGCCACCCACTCAACTATTGAATCCTGAGGCCTGGACAGGTTGGCATTGTGCGAGTCTAACATTGCAATGCTAAACATGTTTAACACTAATAGGCCTACCACATTAGGAAAGATGGTTATTCCAAGATAACAAAGAACACAGCATGGATTATCTTACCTTTTGGTAAACAATTACGAATCAATAGTATATCTCTCTAAAATAAATACATAAATCGTATACAGTGGCTTTAGGAAGTGTGTCAGGATGGCACACCAAGAAGGTCCTGGGTTCGATTCCCATTTGGGACTCAGGTGAGCTATCTCCTGTGAGCTTTCTGTTTGGAGTTGGCATGTTCTCATGCTTACATGTGTTTCCTCCCCAAATATATTTATTAAAGCATGCTGAACATATTTCTCTCCTGGCCCTTGGAGAGAAGCAATCACTTTGACTTGGCCCCTGTTCATTGTTGATATGGCCAGCCACTGCTCCAATCTAATTTGGATTCAAGGAAGTGCTAAAGAATATATCTAAATATCTGAACCTCATCTTGCTGTTTCAATAAACTGTCTCAATACACTGTCATAAAGAAACATCTGCAGACTTCACATCATAAGGGACATTGTGCAGCCCTGAACCCAAACTCCCCATCTTCTGTCACTGCTGAAGTGGATGTCTAAAGTAAAACGCGTGTTGTTGCGTCATTTTGTACCTGTACAGCTTGATGTTACGATAAACATGATTGGGCTCCAAATCTATAATTGGCCAGTGAATTAATCAACCATCAACTTGAAAAGATTGTTAACTGATGACAGATGTAGAAATAACACTATGATAGTTTAGAATGAGCTGTAAGACTTCGCCGTTCACACACAGCCGATTTGTTGCAATAATGTAGAAGTCGTGGTGCAAAGATTTATTGTGTGTGCGTTGGTTATCATCCGAGGCAGCAGCAAATAAAACGGTTCCTTTCTCCCGCATCATGGGATGTTAACGAAGTCGAGAAGAAGCATTTTGGTCTGTGTAGTCATTCAAGAACATACTCTGCATGGTCAGACCTATTGTTTTCTGCAAAGAGAACTACGACTCCCATGATGCAACAAGATGTGCGTGATCTGCGCATCGAGACCATGGCGATATGCAGGACTGTCTGACAGGTTACCAGAAAAATAACCACCGAAAACGGGTCAACGCCCCATATTTACACAGCTAGACTTGGATAAACTGTGAAATAAAGATGGGGTCTCGTATCAAGTAAGAGTAATTTATTTCTGCATTTCCCTTGATATGACAACGTGCATACATTCTTTAAGTGAGTCCTTTGGTAAGATACAGACAAGGCCCGACTTGTTGCAACATACTGAACGACTTCTTACTCAATCCCCCTCAATGGCAAATTAATTGTAATATTTACCAATCAATTGAGAAGATATACTGCTTGCGACACAGCGAACAAATGTTTAAGAACACGCGACTGTGTCGGGTTTAAAACCTCGAAGCAGTGCCTACAGTCAGGAAAGCAAATGTAAACATTGGGGTCTTTGCTCGTTCAGATAGAGAATTATTGTCCTTTTGTTTTACATTGACATACCTACATGCATTGGGATCAGAATGTAAGATATGTTATATCCTATTGCGTGGTACAATAGCATGATCTTAAATGTGTGGGTGTTGATATTGTGTTTCGAATGCAGTCTTGATCTTCGCTGCAATTGTGTTAGACATGGCCTTCATGGATGTAAAACCTACCACGCAACATATATTTATTTAATAATAAGCAATGCTGGGGTTGAGCTAAGATGTGGTTTCTCTGGTCTGATGTAGGCTTTACTGTAGTTTAAATGTGTTGCCTATTGTGCATGTGGCTCTCAGAGTAGCCTATGTGCTGTGCAATGTAGCCTAGCCTAAACAAGAACCCAAACATCAACTTTGGGCGTGGGAATTGTTTATCAGAGTTTTAAATGAGTTAAGGGCTATCTTAGGTGATCCTACTGAGCCCCACTGCAATATTCACTGTACTGGCCCACCAAAGTCTACCAGTGCATGAGCTTGGTCAGGTGATCTCTTTATTGCACATTTCCAAATGACCCTCCATAGACATAAAACTGAAGTTGTTAGCTATCCATACTAATCTCCTCAAGGGCTTGGTTTAAAGCTAGAAGCACTGTGGAAGGTGGCTTAAAGTCATATTTGCAGTGCTTTACCAGCTCCTGACTCCATGACATAATTGAAATGGTGTGCAAAACAACAAATGTGATATAAACATTACAGATGCCAGATGCCACACTTCTTGTCCCCGTTACTAAAGTGAACCACTTCTACGTTGAACCACATTCACCGCATTTGGATAGATGGGCATGTTTGAATTTTTGGGGACAATAACATCAGGTGGTCATAATATTTTTGGTTATTATAAAACATCACCGCTATTGGGCAAATATTTGATGATGTGCGGATGAACGTACAATGTTTTCCATTGGTGTGAGTTGAAAGTGTTCCTGTCTGTTCCTGCAACCTTCACTCTGGAGTCTTCTCTGTGGTCCCACGAGGATGAAAGCCAGTCCCACTGCCGAGCATGTTAATAGACTTACAATTCTACATTAACACTGGACACAGTAGGCTAGATGTTGAGTACAGTTTAGGTAATGTAGTCCTCTCCAGTGTTTTGGGGGCCTATGTTGGGTTTTTCCTTTTCACTACTTGTGATCTACCAAAACTGTCCATGATCTTTTATGACTTTATATAGGCCTAGGCCCTAAAACAAGAAGCTATGTTTGTGCTGACCCCAACATGATTAAATGAGGCACTTACTGCTGAGAAAGAATCAAATCTTCCACAATTTACGTTTTTATTTTTTTATTATTTAAATAATAATAATCATAAATGGCAACAAGCCTCCTTTATATAACTTTCTAATTTGTTGTACAGAACATTTTATTCCAATCAATGTGAGCACCTCTCTAAGCTTAGTCCTCTTGTTTCAGGGAAAGCCCCCAGTCCACCTTCGAGGTCTATGTGGAAGTGACCTACCCCGGAACAGTAGGAACTGGTAAGTTTCGTACAACTGATAACATGGCATGTGTCATTTTGTGTACTAGTGCTCAGTGTCCGTTATGCAGTCAGTGATAAAGATGTCGGTGACACACACAAAGACAGATTCCTGGAGTTATAGATAGGGCACAGAGCTGGAGTTATAGATAGGGCACAGAGCTGAAAGATGTCGTTGACTCACACAGATTTCTGGTATTCTAGATAGTGCATGCCCGTGATGCAGTTGGTGATTATGTTGTTGGTTAGTTTGAATTTGTGTCAGTTTAATTGGAGTTTGTGCACATTTGTAATGTGCAGGTAGAGTTTTTGCATAAGTAAACGCATTAATTCATGTAACACAATTCACAGATCTATAGTGAATTAAAGTATCCACTTGTTTTTCTGTTATCTAGCCAGCATTTCATCCATATCCATTAAACCCAATGAAAGAAGCTCCTTAAAAGGTATGCCAGCAGTCAGCACTGCTCACCTGGCTGTATTGATGTAAATAACAGTATACCCCCCCAAAACGTAGGCCCTATCTAGCCCCATCCCCCTTAGTGTAGCCGACAGAGCAGCTCAATGCTAGGTATAGTTCCAGCTAAAAGAGTTATATCCAGAAACTGGCGGCAAATTATTTTTTGAGGATGTCCAAGCGCTTATCCAAAGAACGTCAAACGCGGCACTCCCTTGGGTTCTGAAATGGACACCCTGCAACATTAGAGGTTCTCGAGATAATCGTGGGAAACTCGTTGCCCTTAAAATCCCTTCATAAAACCATACAGACACACACACAGATTCCTGGCATTATTAGATAGATAGGTGTTACTGTGTGTCAAATATTCAAGATTTCCGTAACATTTGAATGATTTGCCTGAACTATCATTTTCCAGCCACACACAGAAGTTAACATTGGCTAGGTATTGGGCAATAATGTAAAGTGGATGTGAGTTTCACTAATCCACCGTATTTACATGCCCCTCTATGTAAAGATACCCTCCGATCAGCAATAAGAAAATAATATAAATGGTTGTGCTGTTCAGTAAAAATCTGGGTTTTGAAAATGCTTTGGGGGATATTGAACGCTGCTCCTGAGGTTGAAGTCAGTCCGAAGTTAGTCATAATAGCCATACGATTTACCTTGCAGCAATACTACAATTGCGTTTTACTTATTTAATAGGTAAGTCTTTTATGAGCCTTTAAAAAAAAATGAAAATGAATATCCATGTCATTGATGGGCCATTGTGAACACAAACTTTCAACTGTGCGTGTTTGTTATGTATTCGTGTGTCAGAAATGAGGGACCATCTTGGGGCTGCATGGGGGTGTGTTTACTGTATCCCCTTACACACAGCTGTTCCATTGTCCTAAATTCACAGACAGGGGGTTGGGCCTGGTGTCTGATTGACAGCGACAGTGCTTCTGTGTGGGAAGTGCATTTTAATTAGGCTGTATTATACAGTCAGCTCTGGAGTTATTGGCATCCCTAGCAAAGAAGAGTAATAAGTGTTAAAAACCACAGTTTCGTAATATACTAAATATAGTCACATTGGAGGGAAAAAAATGATACATCTGTCATCAAGAAATAATGTGTGTTGCAATTATTGCCTCTGTCACTTCATATGCCTGAAACAGAGGAAAAACAGGATAAGGGTTAAGGGTTCGTCATAACAAAATGTGGCCTTGAAATTGTGAATTTAGTGTAGCACTTCATACCTAGACAACCTCCTTTCCCTTTTTCTTGCTTTACCAGGTCGACATGTGTAGCAATGGACTGGGCTGTATCAACAGGCAACACTTCGCCTGCAATCCCAATTTGTCCAATTTGCACTTATCCAATCAAAGTGATCCGACAGTGTAGTACCCCTCGCATGGCACACAGTCCCTACAGCTGACCATCAATGTGTTCTGCATGACTTCGGCCCATTTGTTTTTTTTCTCTTGTTAGCTCGTGGCCCCTGTCCCAATGGTGGATGCTGGCTATTTTATGATAGAGAAGATACACACGGAAGAACAAGTAGCTCCACACACACACACACACCACACACACACACACACACACACACACACACACACACACACACACACACACACACACACACACACACACACACACACGCACACACTTGATGGCCCCTAGGCACAGAGCGGTGGAGGGGGATTAATCATGTTTTGTTTGCAAAGTTCCTGGCTCCTTCAGCTAAAAGACTGTGCTCATTTGCTCTTGAGCGCTTTATTGAGCAGAAAGAAGCGAGAGCAAACCCTCATGCCAAGGCCAGGCAGCGTGGACGCCCTGCCGACTCGTGACTGATGTGCTCAGTCTATGCCTTCAGATAGCTTACACTCCCTCTCACACACCCCACTCAGGAGCTTTCTTTTGCAGAAAAACCTTATTTTGACATCTTTATCCATGGGCTCTGGATATACACACAGCAGTGCAAAGCTGGTATTGCTCGTATTTTTTGCCATCGAAATCCATTTTTACTAGATTGCTATTACTCCAAGTATCTGGAACTTGACATGTAAACTATGCATTGATTTTTTTTTAACAGTTGAATACAATACAAGTTGTTTATTGTTGTTGCATAGTATATTTGACCTTTTTTAATTGACTTGTATGCCCTGTCCAAGGTACAGCTGTATAGTTTGCCATGTGAATCACAGTGAACAGTGTGCTGCTTCTTTCCCCAAGAGACACAATAGGACATTGTCTTCAGGGATGAGAGGGATTGCAATTCAAGCAGTGTTAATCGTGGCCACTCTTGCGCGGTAGCCAACTAGCACCAGTAAAGGCTTTACAGCAAACCACTTCTTTTCATCCTTAGTGAAAGGGCCTTAATCCATGTAAATACAGGCCCTGCAATGACAGCTTTACAGGAGAGGGTTCTGGAAGAGAGAGAAACGACGAGGAAGGGAGGGGAGGAGGCAGTATGACTTTAAATGTAGCCTCTAACCTGGCAAACAATAGGCAAGAACGTTTGTGAATGTATTTACACAGAGGGACAGAAGGGAGAGAACAGGTGTACTCTTTTGTCCAGCCTCTGCTCACTGGTTCATCTCAACCTGAACTGATCCAGAAAGGTAGACGGATAATCACAGTTGTCATTGGAGGAGGCAGGGTTTGTTGTTATTTCTTAAACTTTTAACTATTTTCTTAGTTAGGGGAGACAACAGGGAGTCCTTGTAAGAATGGGACTCGTTGTCCATCCTGAGGCAAATGACCTTTAGCCCAGGAAACTATCCTATACATTCACACTAGCACTTTCTGTGAGAAGTTGGATGACACGGCAAAACAAACATGTGATGTGTTTTTACACATAGCTGACGTTTCAGAACAAGAAAGAATAGAACAAGAGGCTGTAACTTGGATAAACTGGTGTTTCTGTGGTCAGCTGACCCATGGCATTCCCCTCACTATTAGTCATTTTGCATAACTTCTGTTCACCGGCTCTTCAAGATGTCGTCCGGAAGATATCAGAGCTGCAGTGAGGGTTCCTGCTTCTTTATCCCCTTTCTGCCAACTCTGTTGCTTTGGCAAGCAAGGATGCCGGGATGGTATATGGGAGAACACCCAAAAAGCAAAAAATAATGGAAGTGTCATATTTTGCTTGGAAAACTGACACCATGACATTAACTTAATGTGGCTACTCAGGATCAACCAGTATGACATATTTGGCAGAGATCCATTTACCCATTGCTACACTGTCAAAAAGACAACCTTTGCCATCGTTTTTTAATGTTGGCCCAATTAGACCGAATTTGTTCGCACACTGTCTCTGCTACTTTTTTGCCTGGGTGAATATGGAAATGAGGAGGGGATGTATGCGGTGGTTCACACCTTTGCTTCCTCAAGTCCAGACTCCCAACTTACAGTATGTCCTCCCACAGTCCCCCCTCCCCTCCACAAACACACACATACAATGGACGAGGAGAGTGGGGCTCGTAGGAATATAGTCTGTGTTTGCGAGGAGAGTGGGGCTCGGAGGAATATAGTCTGTGTTTGCGGTCTCCCGCAGGGCTAGCCGAAAGACGTAACCTCTCTAACGGTGGAAGGTGAGGGGGCGAGGTTGTTGCTGCCATGTAATGTGGGTTCTGCAGTCGCTGAAACTGCACCGGAGGTCCTCTCGACCCAGCCGACCGCCCCAACCCCACTCGTACACTAACGAACGTAGCACCAGAGAACGTGCTAGCAGCTGCCCCTCCACCTCGTTCAGAACATGTTGCCTGGCAACTGTCGCCAGGTTGGCCGGGCCACAGCAGAGCTGAAGCGGCACTCCAGGGATCTGTCACCAAGTCATCCTCTCTCTTTCCCCTGCCATCCCCTCCAGTCACCGTCTTTGAGAGGGCCCCCAAGAGGAAACGCTCAGCATGGGGAGCAGGACGTTTTATGCCACTCTTGATAAATAAGGGGCCGTTATTTGTTTCAGGTTAAACAAGCAGCGCGTTGCAATGAGCGTTCTCTCATTTCATCTCCATTTGTCACTTTCAGTTTGAACAGAAGGCTTCATTCATTGTAATAAACTGAAAGATTCGTTCAAATTGCAAACCAGTTGAGATCATTTTATTATAATGAATACATCTTTTATATTGTATTTTGCATTCATCTTATTCACTCTTGATTATCTTTTGTTGTTTTTTTAGTACCCTGTCTAGTATGTTCATATAGAAGAGATACATACAATAGTCTCTTTGTATGTATTCTGTACACACCAAGACATAAAGGATGCTCTCAAGGCTATCCATTTATTGCACATTTTGGTAATACTTTATTAATTTGGTACTGTATCTGTATCTCCTCTTTGCCTCTGATCCCGTTGGACCTCCAGTCTCCTCTCAAAGTTCTAGTTATACACTCAAACACAGTCTATGACACCACCCCAAATAGCTGAAACCCTGGCCACAAGCCTGCAATTTCTTCTTGGCACAGATACCTGCGATTTAAGTGGAGCCATTACGTCTCATGGTATTCCGGGAATTGTTACCTGCATGCAAGCAAGGTCAGCAGTCCTCTGTTGACTCAATTTGTGGAGTTAACACAGCCTGCTTGCTCCCGGAGCCCAGGGGAACAGGCCCTGATCATGGAACAGATCCCTCACACCCTCCCCCCCCTCCCAACCTTTTAGGGTCTCTGGGGTCCTCCTTAGTTACCACCCCCAACACAGACCTGTACTAAGAGCTCTCCGTTTTTGGTTGAGAGGAGAAGGGGCATGCACAGCGAGGAGGGGATAAGGGAGGCGGAGACGGATGCACAGGGAGGAAGAGGAGGAGGTGTGGGAGGAGGTGGAGGTGAGGGAGGAGAAGGGCTGTCATTAATCATCCAGGAAACAAGAACTGAGAAATAGGAAAACATTGTGAAATGTTGTGGTAGTAGACTTTATGCTATTCCATATGCGCCGTACTGTTTTCAGTTATCTTTTACTTCCAGTACACATTGATTTGGTGTTCATAGATGGTCAGTTAAAACCATCTACCAGGCTGTCAGGACAGCACCTGCCCAGTGTTTTGAAAGGACACTATCGTAAACTACATGTAACTATCCCAACATCTCAGGGGTATGTTGTCCCTCAAGCTGAATTTCTTGTGTCTGGATGTCTCTCAGATCACCCTTTGTTGTCCTTCTTGACATCACATGACATCTTGATTTCCCTCCAAGGAAGGAGGAAAGTAAGTCCTCAGAACTCTGGTGGTGAGTAGCGCTTTGGAGAAAGGGCCAGTCCTGGTGAGCCTAAGCTGTCCTTTGATCTGACAGTGATCTGAACAGGAACCAAATACAGCTGCTCACTCCAGAGTGGTTTGGAAATGCATTTTACATTTTGCGCAGAACACTTGTCTTTGTTCTTCAGGGGTTGATTTGGACTTGCTGTCATAAGCAATTGTAAATTGTCTTCTGCTTAAGGTGGTTCTCGCGATACATATTGCATGGCTACTAATCCACTGTCAAGGGTGGGTATCCATGGTGTGTTGGCCGTGTACACCTACACTCGCTTTAGTATCCTGGTCATGTACTGAAAAAGTGCTGAGCAGATTTGTGTGCTAAGCCTTGGAAGCTAGAGGGTCCTGTTTGCAACTTTGACCTCATTCTGAGGGTGATTCGCTTTTAATGGCCTGCAAAACAGCGGGCTGTACCTTACACCTGCTGTAACTCATTGTCTATTCACCTTAGGGGAATCTGCTCATCCACAGCCTTAAAACAGAGCTCACCATGCCGGTGCTCTGGTGGATATGTTGACCATTGACTCCCCCTCTCAATGGACTGTTTTTGACGAGTCTTAAAATAATGATGATAAATGCATGTTTAATTTACGCAGGGCCTGTAACATTTAATTTTTTTGAGAGTTTTAATGCAAATGAAATGAACACATAATGGGAAATAAGTGAAGCAAATTGAAAACGTCCTGTGACTAGATTTGATTCATTATCCCTTTAAAGGCAGATTTTTGTGTACGCTTCAGTATGTTTTTTCATGTTTGTAAGCAATCACAAGGAGTTGGTTGAAGCGCTAGCTGCTTCTTTGGCAGTATTCCCAACTCCTTGCACCTTCGTATCATTCATCAACAAGCAGTCTTGGTGACGTTCAGTACCTCTGATACTTACAGGTGTTACACAGGCTTGGCGACGTTCAGTACCTCTGATACTTACAGGTGTTACACAGGCTTGGTGACGTTCAGTACCTCTGATACTTACAGGTGTTACACAGGCTTGTGACGTTCAGTACCTCTGATACTTACAGGTGTTACAAACAGGGATGTTTGGCACCCGTGCCAAAATAGCTGGTCAATAAACCACTTCTCTTTTTACCTATCGAACCTCTTTTTGGTCTCCTTTCAAGAGAAAGGGTGAAATGTGGGGGTGGGAGGGGAATAGTTGTTTCAGAAAGAGAGGGTGAGAGAGAGACAGTAACCCCTTCTCTGGCCCCTAATCAGGCAGGCAGCCTCAGCTGCCCTCCTAGGATCCCCTGCCAGGGTCCCTATCATCCTCAGATCAAATATTAATGCTCTCTACTCTGCCTGCTCACTAATCCAAAGCCAATTAATATTATCTGTCAATTATTTACAGATCCGGAGGTGCGGAGGCGATTCCCAGAGGACTACATCGACCAGGTTTGGAATGCATAATTAACATCCTCCTTCTTTCTCTTTCCCTCTCTTTCTTTCTCTTTCTTCCCACCTCTCTCTTTTCCATCTCGATAACTAAAAAATTCGAATGCCTTTAGCTTTACCCCCTTCCCTCTCCCACTCACTGCTGGTATCCTACATTTGGATGATCTCTGTTTGATTTGTCTTGTATGTGCATGCATCTGCCCTTTATTCATAAATGCTCGCCATTGGGGGTGTCTTTTTATAAAAGCACATGGGAGATGACGGTTTATTTTCCACCTGCGTGTGCATCAAGTAAACAGGACAGTATATCCTTACTGTGAGTGTAGCTGTACTGTCCTTATGGGACAAACTGTGCTTAAAAAAGGCAAAGGGGGAAAATAAAATATTTTAGTGCAGTGTTCTACAGTGAGAGAACAAGAAAATTATAATTGCACTTTTTCCCCCCAAAATTGTTTCTTGATAGATTACTTACAGTACAGATATTTACAGACATTGTTTAGTTATATTGTTCTGGTTTGATACACATTTCAAATCAGTTGGTTGTTGCAGTGTCTGTTTTATTGGTTTGTTTTCAGTAGTTGTGGCAGAGTGTGTGTCAATTTGTGTAATTGCAACCGCAAGTCACAGTAGCCAAATGCTTCCCTGATCTGTCCAATCTTTGCAAAGACTTTAGCCTATGTACAAAAACAAAGTAGCCTTACTATTTGGTTATGGTTGACTCAAAGAATATAGTTGAAATACATTTCAATTCATTTTCCCCCGAATTCTTTGAAATGGCTTTCATCTCTCAAGCAGACAGTTTCAATCAATGTATTGACTTGAATTCCCATTCACGTTGGTCTCCAAAGTAATAACTTAAACAAATTGTCTATTTTATGAACCGAGCAAATACCACAAACACACACACACACACATGCAATAATAACCCCTTTTTGTTTATTCCAAGCACATCCTCAAATACAACCCCCCCCATGTCTCTTTTTTCTGTTTCTCTCCTGTCCAATTATGTGATGCAGAGGAGTAGAAACATCCTTTGTAGTTAGTGAATGTTGCATGCTGGCCCCCCTTTGCTTTGTACGTTGAAGAATCTTGTCTTCAATTAAAGGCCTTGGATAGCTCTAGGATTAAATGAATGAAATGATGATACCACGCTACACCCCCCTCCCCCTTTTCTGGCGTGCATATGACAAGCAAAAGTTTGCTATGTCCGACATAGATTTCCTTGATAAATGTAATTAAACATTTTTCTTGGATGATCCTCATGTACAGCTCATATAGGATATATATATATATTTATTTATTTTTGTAGAAGTAAACTCGTACTGAAACTTGTTGGTTTGAGATTAAAGATTGTGGTATGTGGAAGTTGTGTGTATGTGAACTTTAAGAGCAAAGGTTCCCTGAAATTTGTGACACAGACTCTCAAACTAGCCTCAATGCGACACCCTAATACAAACCCTGGACTGCAATGCCAAAAATAATCTGCTCAGTCTCATGTGAACCCTTTAAGGTTTACAAAGTGACAGAGGAGCAAAGCTCAGGAGACAGGGGTAGAGAAATTGACCAAAGAGGGAAACGGGACGAAATTGGATAAGCAAAAGGGTAACTGGTACAAGTTTTGTTCTTATCCGTGTTATTGTAATGATATGCCCCCCTGCCCAACCGCCAAGACTACTACACACACCACAACCTATTCTAGGCCACAGAATAGCATGCATAGCAAGTTCAGTGCAGTGGAACTCCTTGGGAGTTTTTGGGATATCTGAAATGCTGGCAGAGCCCCAAAGCATCTCTTCAAAGGTTGGGGGAGGATCCCAAAGAAGTATCTGACCTCATATACCAGTCTGCTTCAACAGAGAGTAAGGGTTTGGTACAGATGCTTCAATGCATGTCTGTTGCTCATTAAAATTGCCATACGAGATGCACAAAGAAAAAGAAAAAAGCTAGTATTTTTCTGACATAAAAAGCATATATGTAAGAAGAGGATAAATGGGCATGTCTCATTAGCTTCCTCGTCCGTTTTCCCGTTGACCGATAGATTCCCTGTCTCCTTGTTGGTACAAGGAATGTCATCGTAAATGTAAAAAGCAGTTTGATACAAAGTGACTGCATAATGAGTGGAATTTCCCCTCCTTTATTTGATCTCATTCTTTTGCTCAAAGGGTCCAAGAGTTTCTCTCCCACCTTTCTTTCCCCATCATCTCTGACACAGCTATGTCCCAGTGACACCTACCCTTTGAATCCTTTAAACTAGGCAGCTGCAGCCTGTTTTTCCCCAAATGAATGCGACAGATGTACTTTTTCTGTATAATGTAGAGAAAATATGTTTTTTTTGCTGGCACCTTTGATGTGTTCGATGCGGCATGCCAATGGGTGACTTTACCTCCCATGCAGGGAAACTGAAGTGTTGTTCTTTTAAATTGAGAGGATATTCAAATGTGACCGCTACCAAATAGAGGTAAAAAGGAAAAACTAGGTTAAATGGTTTTGGAATAGTCACACACACATACACACACAAACATTTTCAATGTCTTTCGACAAAGCTTTCACCCTCCTCCCCGAAGAACCAACCAAGATCCATCGTTCTGTAAAGACTCACTCAATACAAACATTAGAGGTGTGCTTTGAGTTATTTGAGATTTCTGAGATCTGCACTTTGCGATCTCTACCAGAAGCCAGAATTGAATCCCAACTGCCAGTAAACCCAAGTGGGCGGGGAGTGAGAACCTGCTGCTGCTATTTTGTCTTCATCCTGAGAGGAGATAATGGGGATGCTAGTTCCCCTGCTGTTTTCTTTGACGCTCCTGGCCTAGTATCTCTTAATTGTGGCTCACCTTAGCGTGGCTTGGCGTCAGCTACAAGGGACACCTGGCTGCACATATGGCGCCAGCACTGTTGTGGATGAAGGCAACAGTTAAGCATCTGGAGCAGGAGAGGAAGGGAGGGACTAGTGGGACAAGGAGAGAGAGATCAGATGGAAGTCTGGACTGTGGCTGAGAAAGTTAAAGACACACTGTCGAGGAGAGCCTCCTTCATCCTTCCCAGTCGTCCTTCATCCTTTCCTCTTCATCCACGTGAGGAAAATATCATCCACAACTTGTTGGTTGACCAGTGAACGTGTTTTTGAATGGATTCACATCTGCCACGCTTCTACATTCACTTTCCTGGCTTCTCTCTTTGTGTCCTTGTGAGGACCAGTCTGGCTTCTCTCTTTATGTGTCCTTGTGAGGACCAGTACATATTGAAGTTGGCCGCACACAATCCGATCTAAATTCACCCCTTTTTTTGCTTTGTTCCCGCCCTGTTGAATATGCATGCTCTGAGCCCGGCAATACCCCTTTGCCGTCTCTTCATCCCCTCCAGAACCCCACCCCCCCCCTACAGAACCCCCATCCAGAACCCCCCCCCCTCGTTTGTATGGATTCAAAAGACAGACAATAAAAGAGAGACGAAAGAGACACGCTCCATAATTGCCTGTTCTTTAACCCCTCCGGATTTGCATACATTAACCCTTGTTTTTATGATTTATGCCAAGGATTTTGATAAATGTGTACATATATTAACTCCATGGTCATGTGCTGAGTCGCAATTGAAATGTAATTCCTTAAAGACATCCGACCTTTCGCTTCGTCTTTCACCTCATGCGTAATCTCTGATTTAATCTTCTCGGCATCTCAAAAGGTAACTGAGAAGCTGTTAAAAGATTGACTCCAAGTTTGGGTTTTGGCTTGTGGTCTTCGATAAACACAGTTCAAACAGAACCTGCCTCAAAAAGAGAAGACTTTGAATTTTGCATTTGACCAAAGAAGATATGTTGTGTGAAACCCCGCTAGGAACATAGCGGGCCACAGAACTGCGTGTGTTAGTGTTTGGTGTCGGTGTCTTGAGTGTGTGTGAGAGAGAGAGAGAGAGGTGCCAAACTGGGCTTGGCAGGCTTAAGGTTAGTCCAGCTCTCCCTCTACCAGCTACCACAAGTGATCGGAGCATGGACCTAAAGTCAATTATATGTTAACACAGTGAATTTGAGGAGTGGAATAATTGACAGATTTCCACAAGAATGAACAAAGCATATCAACCTCTATGCCAGAATGTTCTCTGGTATTGGAATGGAGTGGAATTATTGCTTGATTAGAACAAACTTGGTAAATAAGCATTCAAGCAAAGATGTCTTTAATTTTGACTTCATGGATGACTGAAGCAGATCCCGAAAACAGTTTAATAGCTTTTTGTCAAAGCTTTGGGCAGATGTAAAGCGTGTGAAGCGTGTTTTGAAACAATAGTTTCATCAGCTCCAGTGTCCTCCTCCCCTTCAACAGTCAGATGTGCTGTTGTTCTCTTCCTCTTAACAACACCTCTCCACCACCTGCTCCAGTCCCATTGTGGCTCCCTGGCCCCCACAAGCTTCGTGGGACATGAGAGCCTCGCCCACTAACCTCCACTGAGTCACTGTGTTCTGGTCCTCTGGCAACCACTGGGTACTGTGTGTGTGTGTGTGTGAGTGTGTGTGTGCGCACCTGTGGTACATGGAGTCCTCTGGGATTCCAGACATGAAGCCTGCTGCTGCTTACCAGCATTCTGGTCCCTCTGGTACCTTTTGAGGGCTTCTAAATGGTTGTAGTAGCCCTGCAGGGAGCCCTGTGGTTAGGCATGACTCGAAGCCCATGTTGCCCTCAACTCCTTCCTCCAACTGTCCCTAGCCAGCCAGCAAGCCAGCCATATGGAACACAAAAGTGCCTGTTGTTGGCCATTGCATTTCTATCACTTACCCCTCCCCTCTAGTTCGTTCTTTTCTCGATCTCTATTTCCCTCTTTCTCAACTCAGTTTCTTCCTCTTTTCCTCTTCCTGTCCAGGAATCCCAATGTAGTAGGCAGGCAGCCAGACAGGCAGACAGGCAGACAGGCAGGCAGAGCCATCTAGACTGCCCCCCTTCCCGTCACAGTACCCCTTGTGACCCCCCCCCCTCCCCCAGTCTCCCCTTGTGTAGATATATATGCACCCGCCAGCTCTCTCCCTCAGTCCCTGCTTACCAGTTTCCTGCAGGTCCCCGTGGACCCGCCGCCTGCTCCCTGTTCCCCATATGTTAGGGCATCTCCCACTCCCTGAGGGCCCTGTTATCACCACACACAGTATGTAGATAAGTACATGAACGCATGTGGACAGAAAAGATGTGGACACAAAAACAGACACAAAAGACAACAATAGCTAGAACACATGTATTGGTGCTTGAGGACTAAACGTACTGAATCTACTGATGAGAGATGAGAGAACATCACAGTATATCTCTCTTAATACCGCTTCCAACATCACCATCTCCTTCTCTACTGCATTCCGTTCCATTCAGAAATTATTATCCCTCTCCCTGTCTTCCCACCTCCCTCATGTTTGTTTTTATAGATTCTAATTCCTTCCGCCTCCTTTTCTCCCCCTTCTGTCATCTGTCTTCCGTCGCTCCGGGCAACGCCCTGTTGTATGACATGAGGAAGTTAATACCTCGTTTTATCTGACCCTTTGGATTTATGAATGACTTTTTCCCTTTCATTCTCTCTCACTCTTTCTCCCTGCCAGTCTCCCAATCTCATTTTCTTTTTTGTTTTGTTTCCCCCCCCCACAGGAAACTCTACAGACCGTCCCGAGGTTCTGCTTTCCGTTCAGTGCCGACAGGTATGGCCTCCAATACACCCAGGCGCACACATGTCTCCTGGTTGTTTGTAATGCCTCCATAGCTGGCTGCTGTGTTCTCCAGAAGCTTCCGAGAGAGCTTAAACCCCAACCCCCCTCTCCACCCCAACCTCCAATTAAAGTGTGATTTACCAAACCCAGCTGGTGACTCTGCCGACACCCCCATGTTAACAATTTGAAGTTCCAGAGAATCGGCGCTACACAGTGCACGGGTTCTGTTTCCATACCATGGAACCAGATCTATTTACTGTCTATGAAGTATAACGTCTAAAAAGTAGGCGGTTGTTCGCTCATCGCTTATCACGCGCGCATAAGGATTTAATGTGCACCACCTCCCCAACACTGGCTTTCTGAATTGCGATCGCCATCTACAGGAGGGTTGGAGTACTGCCCGGGAATTGTGGCCACTTAAGTCACTGAGGGTCAAGATCAGATGCAGTGACAAATGCCATGGAGGAGGAAGAGAGGGTGGACGGGCGGTGGGAAATAATGTACAAAGAAGGGTGGAAAGAGTAATTGGGCAACACTTGAAGCTGCCTTCTCTCTGGTGTCTTGGCCCCTCCTCTTGGTGCTCGCTCACGCTCTGGGAGACGTGGTGCCAGTAGCCTCAGGGTAGATGTGGTGTGACATATCATCACACAGAAACACACACAGAAACATGCATACTTATACGGATCATCCAGCAACTCGGTTCATCGTAGAGCATCTCTCACTCTTGCTCTCTCACACACACACACACACACACACACCACACACACACACACACACACACACACACACACACACACACTGCATTACTGTATCCTGTCTTCACATGAGAGGCTGCCCGCGGGGCTTCTGAAGCTCTCTGTGATCTGGGAGACAGCCCTATCACTCCGTGACCCTGGCCATGCCATCATCTCATGACATGATCTGCTTCTGCCCCATCCTAGATACAGCCTTGCCTATTCTACAAGAAAATATATATCAATTGAGATTACCTCTTTTTTTATTTTTCTACCATATATGCTTGCCCACAGTGTCCACAGCCTCTCAATTTGCCTTTGTTGTTTAGTTTTGGATTGGTTGGAGGGGTAGTCAGCATCCATTATCTCTGACTGCCCTTCCTGATGTACACATTTAAAATTGTCCCTGAGAGACTAGGACTCATTTGGAACAGTATACTGCCTACATTCTTTTTACACAACAGGGGAACAGTTGTTTTCTTCTTCTTGTTTCACAGTCCCTTCTGTATCACTTATCTTTAACTGAATGAGAATATGTCCTCCCTTCAATATGTCTGTGCAATACATACATTTCTCTTTTGTGTGTGCATGTTTTGGTCCGCAGTCTGTCGGTAAGCCAGGTCGGGCAGAACTTCACGTTTGTGCTGACGGACATCGAGAGCAAGCAGCGGTTTGGCTTCTGCCGCCTCTCCTCGGGGGCGCACAGCTGCTACTGCATCCTCAGGTAAGGAGATCTGTGTGTACGAGAGAGACAATCAAAAAGGGAGTTGTGTTTGTGTTAGAGAAAAAAGGGGATGATGGATGGTCAGTCCAGAGTGATGTCCATAGTGGCAGGAGAGCTTTGCCCCCACTGCAGCAGGTCAACCCAGGAATACCTCCCCAGACACTTCCTCTCTCCTGATGTTGCCCACTACTGAAGGAGTTTGGTCACAGTGGTTAGGACTATTTGTATGTGCTCCAGTCAATAGATCTTTTCCACAGATGATCGCTTAACTTGCAGTTTGTCTTTCTCTTCTTTTCTCTCTCTCTCTTCAGTGCTTCTCTTCTTATTTGAGTTTTCTCTATTCTCTCTGTCACTGCTGTTGATAGACAGCTGTCCCAGGTGTGACATGTATAGTAAACACGTCAGTCTCCTCCCGTCCATACTGACTGCATATGATCCACCTTGTCAAATCCCAAAGGATTCATAGCCTCAAAGCATGGTCAGAAACATCCCTTGGAATCATATCAAGGGAAAACATTTATGGTAAAGCTTTCCATGGATTTGGAAATAAATCCTATTTTTATCTGTCTTTTAATGAGTGATTTAACAAATGAGTGACAGTCCCTTAAGTCAAAACAAAAGGTTTATGATACGAACCTATTGTCCATGTTATCAGTAATGTGTCGGGGTGCAATTTAAAGTCATGTGGGTCTGTTGTTACCAGAGGGATAGCCACTAAATCTAAGTCCATGAGTGGAATCACATCTTTGTTACACATGCATAGGCTGCTCCGAAATATGGGATTAGGCTGTATAGAATTCTTACCCTGCCCCTTATTTGGTCACTTGATCCTTGCTCATTGTGTTGTTTGCCCTTCCTACTTGCCCTACTTTCTCTCACCTTTCTTTTCTCTCTCTCTCTCGCTCTTCCATTTCCATCTGTCAGATTCTCTCCCCTCCTCCCTCTATCATGCTTTCCCCCACTTTGTTCCTTCATTCCCATCAGTCTCCATTTTGCTTCAGTTGAGCAGAAGGTAAAGAAATATGGGCTAAAACATATCTCAGGGGATTAGAGATGGTGGCAGTGGTGAGGTGTGTGTAGATGTGGGGGTGAGTGTGAGTGCATATGAGTATGCTTGGTTCAGGTTTTTGAACCCCCCCCTCTTTTCGCCTGGGAAAGGGAAGGAGTGGGGTGGGGGGTTAGGTGGTCTGGGAATGAATGTAGTTAGTGTGAACTTTGACCTTTGCCAAACTGTTGACATGGAAAGCAGCCAGAGCCGCCGACATCAGAACGCCTTTTGTTAATCTCAGTCACGGCTAATCCCCTTCCAGGGATGGATGTAGCGAGAGAGGGAGAGTTGGGGAGAGAACATGTAGGGAAAGCTACAGTTGGCACTATGTGGAATGCGTAGCCCCCATTTTCATCCTTTGGAAACAAGCTGTGGGCTGCCCCCTTTCCAAAGCAGGACATGGCAGAGCAGCCTCTCAAAGCCACAGGTCTGTTGAGGACTCATCTCAATCAACACTGACACTTTCCTGGTCAGGCCTTGCCAACTGGCAGAGTAGGGGCTTTGTTCAGAAGAAAGAAATGGGGCTGAAAGCAGTTTAGTTTTTAGTTTTTTTTGCTTTTATAAATTCTGGTTAGGGGACCCGGGGTTGAAGTAAATATTACATGATCTATTTATGAGAAAACATTACATTATTAATCAACAGAAAGAACAAAGACTTTCAATGGTCTTGGGAAAACCATCAGTTTGTCTCTTCCATAAACACAAAACGTTGTCTGAACCCAGAGCCAAAAACAAAGCTGAAAGAAATAATGACTCAAACAAGATGGGAAAGAAAGAAAATCCGATTCTGATTTTCTAGATGGTTGACTTGGGACAATCCCCAAGAGTTGGGAGGGGGGGGGGCAGTGGACCATGGCATTACCCCCAATGTGTGCCTCTTTCTCTGGCCCCTCTCTTCATTTGAGCTGGGGGATTAGTGCCCCACTAGGTCTCTGACCTGCCTTTGTTTATCTCCAACATACCAACCTCAGCCATTCCAGACCCCCCACTCCTCACATCGCTAATAGAACCCATGACCTGCTCACGGACACACCCCGCCCTGCCACCATGTGTGTGCGCCAATCGGAAGAAATCAATTGGGTGAAATTCGATTTGGTTTGTCTCTCAATGGGTGCCATGACGCTAGCCTTGGTGGTGGCTAAATGGAACTCTGCATGGTTTAATAGGGTGGGAAAGTGGACCAGATTAGGATTATGCCGTGAATGGGCTTGGTTACATTGTGGATTGGGCACCAAGAAGTGTGTTCTAGCAGCTCCCTCTGGAGAGGACGTGTGACGTGTGGACCGTAGAAGCCCACTTGGTCATGGGGTTTAACCTGCACTCAATGGAGTTCAGGTCTTGAATGTAAATGCGAGCACGGCACACTTCTAGGCCCTGCTATTTGGTGCTGCTGGAAAACAGCACACTGAATGCCGTTGGTTTTTGGGTCTCTCTATGGATTGTTAGAGATTGACGAGGGATTTCCCTACGGCAACGAGTGGCAAACTTCTGTTCCCCTAAGGAGCTCCACTGTGCATTTTTGTATCACGAGTGAGGATACATTCGACCGTTTTTACAGTTAGAATATTCACTGTGGAAATATTTTGATGCTTTGCATGTACCTGTGTATGTATAAAGACAGACTCATAGAGATTATGGGTACATGTAACACGTGAGTGTGATTGTATGTACTTTAACTGCGTGTGTGTATTTGTACCTGGGTCAAGTAGCAGCCACAACACTGGCTTAATCACTTCCCTTGCCAGGGCCCTTTTTACAGGCTGGAGAGGCAGACAATAAAGGTTGAGCTGAACGGAAAGGCCGTCCTGGGAAGCACACGGGAGTCACTCTCTCCCAGCCAATTAAAACTCTTGTTGATGCTTTTATGCCCTCGCCAGTTTTCTTTGAAGTTTCTGTCATTTCCACTCTAAATATACTTGCGCAATATAATACTTTATTAGACACGGCACGGAATGGAATGATCACATGTTTAGGCATGCATCAACCTACAGTTTAAACAATACAGTTAAGCCTCATTTCAAATTCAGGATTGACTGAGACATATTCTACTTTCTCTGAATTTTTAAGATCAAATCACATTTGATCATCGATTTATGCAGGAATTCAAGTAATTGACCAATCCTGACAGAGACAAGTATATCGATAAACAGATTTGAGCCCTGAGATCCTGAGATGTAATATACTTTAGAAGGCTGCATTAGGCTATACTCCCATATATAGCCCCATATCATTAGTGCGCATAGAATCAACCTTACAAAGAACTTGTCAGTTGATGGCAGGGGTGGGATCCAGAGGAAAGCTAGATATGTCGGTGGGGGAGGGTGGGGGAGGGTGGGTGGGTGGGCAACGAGACCGTGATGCCTGCTTTGGTAATGAGAAGCCCATACCCCCACTCCTTCTCTGGCCACAACACATTTACAGCCAACTGCCAGACACAATTAAAGGAGAGAGGTGTATAAAAACACTTATGAATGTCTGTATAAATCCCGGGCCCCTATCAAATTAGCCCCACCAGAGGCCTGTGTGTTAAACCTGTCTCCGTAATAAGGGAACAGGGGCATTTGGGCTGCGGCAGCACCAGTCCGATCCCTGTTTTCACTCGGCAAAGCGACAAGCTCAAAGCAGGTTGATGTGGCTACCATGGCAAATTATTTTAATTAGACTGAAGAGAGTTTTGACATTGCGGGACTTTTATGTGTGGTACTACGAGAGAGAGAGAGAGAGAGAGAGAGAGAGGGGGGGGGGATATTCTGCTCCTTGCATTAAGGCAGCTCTCTTCTTTTCATTGTGTCTGGGTTTTTGTTACTTTTACCATTTGCTCACTCCACTTCTCTCTCTCTTTTGCTCTCCCCCTGCCCCTCACGTTCTCTCTCTGCTCCCTCCCTCTCACTTAGTTGCCCTCAGTCTAAGGGAAGTGTGTGTTCTGTAATCTGTATTCTCCAATAGATGGCTTCCAAGGATACTCTCTCTCATTGTCGATCCCACTGTCGACACTGACAGTCACCCCCCTCCCAAACACACACACACAGCTGTTGTCAGATGAAGACGTTAGTGAGAGAAGTGCAGAGGAACCCCACACACATATGTTAAGCTGAACAGTCTTGCTGACAGCTATTTCCCATTGTTTAAATTCTTTGCGGTGGCTTTGAGATGCAAGAAAATGGACCTTAAACATTCATGACTTGACATGCAATCTCAAAGATAGTCTAAACAGTAGGCTGTATTAAAAAGTTTGCTGGATGCAGAAATTGAGCTCTTGGTTACAGCTTGTAACTTTCCGCTGGTGTGAAACCACCTTTACAAGTGGGTGAAAAGGAAGAACGTGAAAGGTCTAAAGTGTGCTTGTCTCTTCCAGCTATCTCCCATGGTTTGAGGTGTTCTACAAGCTCCTGAACATTCTCGCTGACTACTCAGTCAAAGCCCAGGTATGTGCCTCTCCTGGATAGGACACATACATTTACAACCCTGGGAGACCAGACCACATAAATGCAAAAGTTGTAGGTCATGTGACCACCTCGACAGGTAATCAACTTGCTGTTGTTTTTTTTAATTGAATCCCTGTGTATTATCCTGCAGAATTTCTATTTTCTCAGATCAGAATTTATAGGACTTGTGTTTATGCCATGGATTTTATACACTAGCTAAAAGGAAAGTTGTTTTCCTGAAGAAGAAAGATGTTTCACAGTTTCCTATTTAGTATATCCTGGGTGATACTCATCTCATCTAATATTAAAGTATTTCTGCTTTTTTTTAACATATATTTCTAAAGTGATTGGTATTAGACAGGTGTTTGCTGGGTATTTACTTGTGCCAGTTGAAGTCTGTCTTGATTGATGGTGACACACTGACGCTATAGGGATTACATTCGGGGGGCCTATTTTTTATTGATGTTGTTGTGACACCTGAACTTCAATTTGAAATCAAGCTTTCAAGTCGCATGTGAAATGTTTGTGTGCATCTTTGTGTGTGTTTCAGGAGAGCCAATGGCGAGAGCTTTTAGAGTCGTTACACACTCTCACCGTCCCTGATCCTGGAGTGCCTGTTAATCTCAGTGTGGTAAGCCCTGGACACATTCACACTTAGCCACATAACTCAGTGAAGGAACCGCATTCAGTGGTTTATATCTTGATCATCACCACATCCTTAAGCGAAAGGCGTTTGATATATACAGGCCACCTCAGGAGCTTTCACATCGTTCTCCACAGTCTGGGTTGAGCGTGTTCTAGAGGTGTTTGGAGTAGGTGTAGTGTTGTAAGCACAGGTTTACATATCAAATGACTAACGCCATTTGTGTCTTTATTTTGTCAACAATTCATCTGCCCACAACTGTAAATCTCTATATGAGTTATTTGAGGTGCATTCATAATTTCCCTTGTTTCTCATGCCTTGCACCTTTTGTCTTATCTTTGGTTTACCTTTACAGCTTACAAAACCTGACTTCTTAAGTTTTCCTCTGACACCAGAACTTCTTTATCCCCATTTACAGCATTCCTACTTCACTGTGCCTGACACAAGGGAACTCCCAAGCATACCTGAAAACGTAAGTGTCCTTTTTTTCCCCTCAACCTTCTTTTATATCCCCTGTTTGCTAAGACATCTACATACATGCATTCACTTTTCCTTGGGTGAGAATGCTGTATGGTGCACAGACCTCAAAAGAGATTTCAACAGTGAGCCACCTCTGAGATGTTGAACCTTCCTCAAAACTTGTCATTGATGGCCCCCTAGTCCCAGACCTATTACACAAAATACCCATCTGAATTCAAGAATTTACCATTTTACACTAAAAGATAAGAATAAGAAAACTGTGCTTGCCCCAGGACATCAACTCCTACTGTTAGAGGAGAAGGGTCTTTAATACTTTTGTATTTTATTGTCCTCTAGAACACAAAAGCACACACACACAAAGGTCACTCACAGCAAGAGGCTACACGTAATTACAGTAGATATTATATGAAACATATTCCTAACTGCATCAGCCAAACCCTACAAGTAATAGGTAATAATATTGAAACATGTAATAGGTAATAATATCTCAATAGGTTCAATCACCTAAGCCCCTTTGATTAATTTGATCAATCAATAATGATGTTCGAGTGCCACATGTATGCAGTCATGGTTCTCTCCCTGCTTCATAACTAACCTTGTATCTGTTGTTTTTTTCCCTTGTTTTTCCTTGCAGAGAAACTTAACAGAGTATTTTGTAGCCGTAGATGTCAATAACATGCTTCATCTGTATGCTAGTATGCTTTATGAACGTCGAATCCTCATCTGCTGTAGCAAACTAAGCACTGTAAGTACTGTAGTCTCTCGCTCCTTCATACCCCCCCCCCACCTTCATTTATAAATGTCTATCTCTCCACTTCTCTCTTCTTCAATCTGTCCTTGTCTGTATAATCATTATTGTTTCATGGTTGTTAGTGCCTCTACCTGACTGATTTCCCACTGTAGTGTCTGTCCAAATGGAGCAGTAATGTACAGTGTACACAGTAACAGTCAGACACAAATCCTTGAGTCTACTTAGTACTGTGTGTAGAATGTGTTCATTGTGAAAATGTTATCCATGTGTTAGTTGGAATATGTTGCTATGTACAGTACTGTACTGTTTGTCAATTCTAGAATGAAGCCTACCACTTTTTTGGTGCAAGAACCTTGTCCTAAAACCCACATCTGTAATGCTAGTAGGTTTGACTATTCACTAGCTTTCACATAATCTTTCCTAAACATTGCTGGTACTTTGTCAAAAAACACATGTCAGAAATTCAGTTCCTCCTGTTTTTAAAAGCTAACTTTGCCAGCATTATGACATATGAGTCTATGCCAACTACTCCTAATCTTGATGGCAAATTCCCCCTCAGGATGACACATGAACATGGTCTACAATGTTGTTCTCCTTCCCCCTTCAATGATCAAAGTCTCATTTGGGCTCCATCCATATGATTGTGATTGACTACAGGGATGAGGAAAACAATGTTATTGTTGGATATTCTTGCTGGTAGTGGTGGAGTTGGTGGTTATGCTGTCTGTTTCACTATTGACACATCCAAAGTTGATTAGTGGTGGCGTCTCGCCCAATGCAACATTTCCAGACACACAAAAGGATTGTGTGGATTATCATGATATATGAGCTACTAGTGATTGGAACTGACAGAAATCTGAAGTTACTGTTGTAATTTCCGGTGTTGAATTTTGAGAGGATATTTAGCGGTGCTTTGATTCGAGAGAAATCATGTTACACAAGGCGGATAGGTAAAGGGTTACTTAAGTTTGGGTTTTTGGTGTAACAGGCAAGTGCTATTGTATTAAGTAATACAAGGCTATTGTTGAAACTTGGCTCCTATTATCAGATTGTTACGTAGATGTTCTGACAATGTGATCTTTTCCCTTTGCAAGATAATCTGTTATCACAATCCATTTAACTTAGTTATAAGAATGTTTTTTTTCCACACATCAAATATGTTTGAATATAATGGAGATGTTTTATTGTCTTTTATTTGCCCCTACAGTTAACAGCTTGTGTTCATGGGTCGGCGGCCATGTTATATCCCATGTACTGGCAACATGTTTACATTCCTGTTCTGCCTCAGCATCTCATAGACTACTGCTGGTGAGTACCATACCTACCATGCTGTACAACACTAGCTCTTTGAACATAGGACCTGTTACCAAGGCCGTCTGCCTGATGATATCTCTGAGCTTTCTAGCACCCACAGAAACACACAGCCTTTCCTCAGAAGTAGTTCTCCTGCCTGCCTGTTTCTTTTTTATTTACACTTACGGTTTCCATATTAATGATGAAAACATAGGTTAAGGTTAAGAATCAGCGCTCTCTTTCAAAAAAGAATTGACCTCTGGGGAAAGAACTGTGATCACCCAAAGGTATTACTGTGATAGGATGGAGACAACGATGATACTGGCCACAGGAAATCAAATCAATACATCAATAATTTCCACAACCATGTGATGTGAGCCCAGTTAAGTTCAGTGGAGGTTAAATGTCAGTGTGTTTCCACGCAGTGTAATGGTTCCTTAAACACTTATAGTACAGTAGTGCAGGGAAGGTGTGAGAAACCACTGACTTTCAGAAGTGTTTAGGCAACAGTTTGAGTCCCTCGTTGTTTAATAACCTAAGAAGCAGGCTTTCTCTTGGAGATTAATTGCTGAAGAAGTCAACACTACGAGAGTCAGTAGGTAATGCTGTTGGAATACTTAATATTCAAATTTAACAAATGTTTCTTTGAAACCTTAATTGTTCTGATTAAATGCCATCCAAGGCTGAACAGATGGAACACAGGACAGTTCATGAAAGGCTGAGGGGGGGGGGCTGTATCTCCATCACACTCACCGACTAGCTGCTTTGCTTCTCAGTCGTCACACGGTGCCTTTCAAACTCTCAAAGTTCAAACCTAATTTTACATCCGGAAAAAGAATAGAGAAATAAACAATGAAGCTGATGTGTGTTGATGCAAATGTTGCTGTGTGATATATGACACTGATCCTTTGTTTGTGTGTGTGTTACAGTGCACCTATGCCCTACCTCATAGGAGTACATTCCAGCCTCATGGAGGTATGCTTCTGATTCTCCACATCTACCTTTAGTTCTTTATCATGTAGTGATGGAACTGACATGCTATTCCTATTTGGAGGTTTTGTTCATATATGTTTTTATGGAAACAGCAAGTACTCCAGTAACTGCCTCTAAGCACAGTGTTTTAGGCCCATACTAAATCAAGATGTGTTTGAAGGCACTGAATGGATGCATATAAATGACTTGCATGCACACACACACACACACTCACACATACACACATGGTGTTTGCATGTGTGTGGGCTCACATGTGTGCTTGGGCGCCGGTCTGCTCGTGTGTTCTGATGCGTTTGTGAGACTAAATCTTCTTTTTGTTGATCTGCTCCCTGCAGAAGGTGAGGGGGATGGCCCTCGATGACGTTGTGGTCCTTAATGTGGACACCAACACTCTGGAGACGCCCTTTGATGACCTTCAAGGCCTTCCCAATGATGTGGTGGGTCAGACACGTCTAGAGACCCACACATGCAAGGATCCAACAATACAAGCAGGCACACAAAGATATCAGATGACAAAAAAGACATAGAGGGAAGGAGAGAGAGCGAGGGAAATAAAAGAGAAATGAAACGCGATGGTAAAGCGAGGGAAGGAGAGATGGACCCAGGTGCCGCAGGTGGTGAGAGAAAGGAGGGGGGGTTGGAGGTGGGTTGGCAGGGGGGCTGTTGGCTCAACCCTTGATTGACAGACTAGCAAGACTTGACTGACTGGATATAAATACCAGCAGGATACAACTAATCTAGAATACATGCTACATTGGCCATATACATAAGATGAATAATTTTGTAAGTGTAGGAAATCATTTAAATCATGTTTTTTATGTATTTCTTTTCATCATAAAGCTGCATGACCTTCGAATGTGCTTGACCTCTAAACTGGAGAAGCTGATGCCGTTGTTGTTTTTACTCAGGTGTCGTCCTTGAAGAACCGTCTGAAAAAGGTTTCGACGACAACGGGAGATGGTGTTGCACGAGCCTTCCTCAAAACCCAGGCAGCCCTGTTTGGCAGCTACAGGAATGCTCTGCAGATTGAACCAGTGAGTGTTATTTAAGAGGGGATGACTGAGTAAGGTCTTGGGGAGAGGGTGGGATGGAGCGAAAGAGGTTTGTGAGCAGTGGAGTCGGCAAGGTAGGGAAAGAGAAAGGAAGAAAAATAGTAGCAGGAGAAAGGATGATGAAGAGAAAATGTACTTTTTAGGAAGACAGGGAGGGAGAGAGAAAGGATAATATGAGTGGGAGGTAGGGTCAGATCCCCAGTCTGGAGACAGAGAAAAGGGAAAGAATAATTGACCAAGAGGGTAAAGCAGTTCAAAACAATGCAGTAATGGGGAACGCTGAATAATAGAAATACATATTTTCTGGCTGTGAAGAGGAATAGGTTGTAGAAGAAGGGAGGTCCTTTCTGATATCTGTGATATCTCCGTGGTAATGCTCCATGATGACATTATTTTAGGGGTTTTAAGGGAAACGACAAGCAAGCAAGCTCAGCTAGGGATTTTCACAAACACTAAACACAGTGAGAGCAAATCTGCCTGAAGATTAATTATTCAAATATTCTGCCATATGTCATTGCACAAGTCTGATCTTTGTGTCCCCCTGCCCAATGCATCTATTTTAAAATCTTCACTCCCATTCATTTACATATTTTAGACAGGAGCCATATGAATAACACAAATAAAGGTGTCAATCATGGACCAATTCTGGCCAGGATAGATGGTATTGTATATGTGTCTTAGTATTTGTGTGTGTGTGTGCTATACGCTTATGTGTGTATGGATATGGATAATAGCATTAGTGATGTAGATCTCTGTAACCCCCCCTCCCCTGCCCGACACACATGCACACATCTACACAGGTTACTGGTTGCCACCAGGGGGGACCCACAGAGAAGGGGTTACATGCTGGAACAATGGCACAGCTGGTCTCCCCAGCACTGCATGTGGGAAGTCGGCACTGTCTATATCTACAAGCTGTCACTTCCTCTAAGCCGGCTCAGGCCAGATGTAGACTTTGGACTCTAGACTTTACGCCTTCAATGTTTCAATCTTTGTCCGTAGATGTTGGGACCCTGAACACAGACATACACTTTCTCTGAAGTAAACGCCCTATCTGGCAACTGTATGGTTAATATGTTACCCACATATTTACACCAAACTCAACTGGAGTGAACCGGATCTGTTCTGACTGTGTGCAGCAAGTGTGTAGAACCATGGAGTCTGGAAAGACCCATTTCAGACAACACACAAGACATATGTTGTACTGTAGACTGTTACTGTAGACTGTCTTCTTTTTCTGTTTTAGTGAGTGAGTGTTGTTCTCTGTTTTGCATATGGGAGGTAGCTCTACAGCCTGTGAGGGGAGACGTGGAGAGCAGATCCACCCTTACTCGCTCTATTTGCTCTTTTGCCATTGTTTTCTCACTTCCCTTCCTTTATATCTTCCTTCCTGCTTTCTTTTTTTTGCTTACCACCATCTCTCTTGTGCACGCTGTCTTCTCTCTGTCTTCTCTCTCTCTCTCTCTCTCTCTCTCTCTCTCTCTCTCTCTCTCTCTCTCTCTCTCTCTCTCGTCTCGGTTCCAGTGCTTGTGGTCATTAAGTCAGAACTGAAAAGCCAATTACTTTGATCCAGGGGGATGGTGAAGTGCAGTGCTAGGGATAGTGGGGATATGAAGGGATAAGTGTGTGTGTGTGTCTGTATCTCTCTCTCAGGCTATGCTTGACTACACACTACAGTGCCCCACGTAGACACAGGCAGAGACAAACACACACAAATAAAGAGCAGCCACACACCAACAGGCAAACAGAAACACACATTCTGTAGTCACCCTGACATATCGGTGGCAGTGTGTCCTATTGAGTTTGTGTGTGTGTGTGTGTGTGTGAGAGAGAGTGTGTGTGAATGTATCAAAACTATACTTATACGTTTACAACATCTACCTTGTTTATACATTTTTTGGGTCATAGTCAATTTATGTTTCACATACATAACTAATTCACAGTTAAAACATTATGCTTTGGTACTGTTGAAACCCACATGTTGAAATGCTACAATCAGCCTAATGATGATCAGAAGGGTGAGAATGCAGGTGACACAAACACACCAGTGAGCACTCCTAACCCTGCCTATATGTGTGCCTCCACACAGGCTCCACACAGGCTCCACACAGGCTCCACACAGGCTCCACACAGGCTCCACACAGGCTCCACACAGGCTCCACACAGGCTCCACACAGGCTCCACACAGGCTCCACACAGGCACCACACACGCTCCACACACGCTCCACACACGCTCCACACAGGTCATTAGGGATGACTGTAGCCAGTAGTGAGGTATTTTGGCCCTGGTACTCACCAGTTTATATGATCTATTTGGCCCATTTGAGTTGGCAGGCACCTTTAATGTTTCAGCGACTGGCCAGGTGGTCTTGCACTGGTGCGCGAGGAAACCAGCTAATGTGGACAATTTAGCAAATGTTGGATTTCTTAATCTCATTTGAATAATGAGAGCATTAGAAGGATATTACCTGTGTCTGGCAAACAGGCATTTATTTGTGTGTTTACAGAAAGAGGGGGCTGGGTGATTTCAACATGAGTGGAAAACACCGGAATCCCCTGTGTACGTGCATGTGTAGATGCACAGTTGTGCACAAGCGTTATCACCCTAATGGTCATCTGCTCTGGCAGGCTGCATTCAAATCTTCATATGAAACTCTAAATACACCAAACTCCAAACGATGTTGTAAACTACAATATTTATATTTCTTGTGCTGCTGCGTGTCTTACCTGCTACTGCCATCTAGAGGTTGGAAGAGGCTTCAAGAGATTATAGTTTGTGTGTGTGTGTGTGTTTAGTATCTGCTGTGCTTGTATCTTTGTGTGGCTCCGGCCTAGGTGTACTGTCAGACAGCGCTTGTCTGTGGTCACGGGTCTCACGTAGGAGAGTAGAGGTGTAGTCGTGTTATATGTAAATACGTATAAACATATGTAAAGCTAAATATGTATTGACTTGGTTTTACCTTCAGGCACCCAGCATTTTTACCAAAGGAGCAAATATTGTAAGCAGAACTCAGGGTGTCACTTCCATCGCGTGAAGCCTGTGTGTTTTCCTGTCGACAGGGAGAGCCAATCACGTTCAGCGAGGAGACCTTTGTGACCCATCGCTCCAGTGCCATGAAACAGTTTCTCCAGAATGCCATCCAGCTTCAGCTCTTTAAACAGGTAGGCACACAACACATGAAACTACTGGAACCAGCCTCACTGGAACCAACCATGCTCATGTTAGGTGCCATCATTCAGTGAGTGGTTCTGTCCCTCTAAAGTTTATAGATGGCCGTTTGGACCTGCTGAATGCAGGAGAGGGCTTCAGTGATGACTTTGAAGAGGAGATCAGCATGGGCGAATATGCAGGTCATAAACACACACACATTTGTACTCTCTCTCTCTCTCTGCCCCTTTATTGATCTTGACGTGCTACAACTAGGCTGTCCACTGTGTAACTACAAAAACCTTTGAACCGTTTGACATCATTTCTGTATACACTCCACAGGAAGTGACAAGACCTACCACCAGTGGCTGTTCACTGTAAAGGTGAGGACTGGGATGCCTCTTTGTTAATCCCTAAGAAGGGACATTTGTTTCACAAGGCTGGCATATACAACATTCAGATGAAGAAAATCCTCTGGAGATTATGTACAAATAAAACTTGAATTTACAGAAATGGAAAAAGACGTCTGTGAATTTAATTTGTGTTCCCCTGTTTTCAAACACAACAGAAAGGAGGTGGCGCAATCTTCAACACCGTGAGGACCAGGGCCAACCCGGCCATGAAAACTGTCTACAAGTTTGTAAGTACATTGTGACTGGCATTCACTGTTTGTATGAAGATTTTTTTATTCAGTATTATTGGCAAAGCTTTAAATATTGTAAAGCATTTTCCCAATATTCACTTACCAAGGTGTCTATCTATGAAACATAAATTCCCTGAAATGTAACTTCTGTTTGGTAATACTGTACTATAACTCGAAGGATCATATGTTGCTTATGGTTGTGTTATTTGTTCTCCATAGGCTAAAGACCACGCCAAGATGGGTATAAAAGAAGTCAAGAGCAGGCTCAAACAAAAGGTAAACATCATATTTGGTCTTTTTAAATTGAAGGTTTCCCATTAAATTGTTCTAAATGGGACACATAGATGTAAAGGGGTTTATGGTTGAGTATTTACATTCATTTAGCATTAAATACTAAAAATGCTCATTTATCACTGTCACCTTGTCACTATATGTATCAACCTCAACTATCACCCTGGACTTCTGTAGTAATGGCTCTTCCACTCCTTCTCCTGGACCTTTCATAAACCATATTCACCTTGTTATGGTCCCTGACTTACTCCTGTCTCTCTTTTCTTTCTCTTGTTCGTTTTGTGACGTGCATTCTACCCCCACCCGCCCACTGAACTCCACTACCTACCTCCCATCAACATGTTTTATTACCCTTCTCCCTCGACCTCCCTCAACCTCTCTTCCGCTCCCCGCAGCCCCAGCGCTCCTTCTCCCTCCCTCTCCCCTTTGACTGGCAGAGCTCCCTCGTCCTCCTGCAGCCTCGCCAACCTCCCTGGTGTGCTCTTCCTCTCTTCCAGGAGCTGACGGAGAACGGCTACTCGTCAGCGGCAGCCACAGGCCCCGGGGAGGACGGCACAGCCGGGTCGCCACCCTCCACCATGGACGGGAAGGAGGCGTTCCGCACCTGGGAGGATCGGCGGCCCGTCACGGTGCACTTTGGACAGGTGTGGATGAGAAAGGGGTCTCGTATTTCTGTGTCACTCTGCTACAAGGTCGCTTCATTACTTCTTCATGAAGAAACATGATGCAGTGACCTTGACTCCTCAAATAACTTTTTTTTATGGGTTGAATTTCATTATGTTTCTGCCCTAATATAATTCAGTTTATAAATGTATTGATACTTTTTGGGATATATCATCAACCAATCATAAAAGGTTAAAGGTAATAAAGCACTACCACTACAACTAGAAGTCATCCACAGACTACAGTAGGTCCCTGCTTCTCTGTCCAATCACCAAGAGCTCCTGGGGCCGCTGACGTGTCCTCCCACCAAGGTGACACTGCCATGACGTTCCTATGACAAAAAAAGCAATGCATCAATAGCAAGAGAAAAGATAGGAAGAGAGAGAGCACAGCTTCTATAAGGGTAAACGCCCCTCCAGCTCTATCCATCCTTTTCACTGTCTCATTAGCCTGTTTCAATAATTGGGACAGACACTCTCTTATACATGCACCCCCGTCAGAGCTTTCAAAATGTTCTTGAAAGGTGCATGATGATTGGTTAGGGGACACAGTGCCAATTAGTCTATGTAAGGAAGGTTGAGAAAGACGTGGCAATACGCATTGTAATAAGGGAAGGAACTATAGTGGCATATGTGCTGTGGTGGAGGCGGTATTCATCAGACGCATATTCATTTTGGGTGTCTCAGTTAGTGTGAATATTGTTTGTGTGGTGTTTGTGTGTGCAAGAGGGAGTATGCAGTATGTGTCTGTGTGTCTAAATGTCCGTCATTACTGTCATCATCATGTCACCCTACTTTGATGCACGTATGGGTGTATGTGGTGCAGCCCAGCCCCATCCGAGAGCCTCCCCCCAGGCCCCTCCGAGAGCCTCCCCCCAGGCCCCTCCGCGAGCCTCCCCCCAGGCCCCTCCGAGAGCCTCCCCCCAGGCCCCCCAGGCCCCCTCGGCCCCCTTCTCCCAAACTCCAGCGAGGCACCCGGCCCGTGAGTACACCTTCCTCCCTCCCAGCCCCCTCTGCCTAAGACCTCTTCACTCTTAATCAACCTGCACCAACCTCTAAACCCCTGACCCCAACCCAGCCCCAAGCCTGGTTCCATTAAAAACATTATATTTTTCTTGCGCCTTTTGCATCCAGCCCTTACAACTTTGACTGAATTGCATGGGTGAGACTTATGTGACTTAAAGGGCATTATGCCAAATATGAGCACATTCCTTTCTGTTTGTCCATGTTTAGTTTGTTTCTTGTGTTTATTTTGTCTTAATAGGACAGAAGGGAGTTTTTTTAATGGAACCAAGCCCCCATGGTTGTGTGCTGTGCTGTGCGCTCACCCTCAGACTGCCATTGACTGTCACTGCGAGCCTGATGGAGTGTGTGGGTCGCGGGTGTAGCATGTTGCTGTGCTTCCGGGGAACACAGTTCCACCTAATCAACACCGTGACCTACAGGGCTCACCTGGACAGAAGATTTACCTCTGTCGTTCTACAGTGTGTGTGTGTGTGTGTGTGTGTGTGGTGTGTGTGTGTGAATTGAATTGCCTTTGGACGTGAACTGACCAGCACTGTGGAATATTGACACTGTATCCGATTACTCCATAAATTACTTAACGTCCTGTAGCTACTAAACTCCTGGCCTGGCTGCTCTCACCCCTCTGGAGATACTCACTGGGAAGATGCTGCTGTTCTGCTGGGGACCACACAGCATGGAACTGTCCTTTCTGCTCATATATACAATACATAACCTGTGGTTGGAGAGGTTTTCTTTCCAAGATGTTGCAAAGAAATGAGAAAGCGTTGCAATAGTATCATTTCAAAACAATCTGTATTCCTGTTTTTAAAGATTGTTTATCAAGCTTTTTCGAAATAATCATTAATCAATAATCAAGAGTAGTTAACAGCTGTAAGTACTGTCTATGATATACATGCAGAAGGTGGGTAATACTTAAATTACAGGATTGCCTAGTTATTGGCATTAAACCTCCAATTTGAAGAGTAGTACAAAAAAAAGTAGAATTCAACAAACCCATTCACCCTTGCTCTGGATTAATTAGGCAGCCTTTCTCACCCCCTCCTTCGCCCCACCCCCACACTATTGTATTCTGTGTCTTTAATGAAGCGCTGTGCTCCGGGACCAGCTGATGACCAGACCTTCAGACATTCTGTGTCGTAGAGACACACACACAGCTCCCCTCTAATTAGCCCCTTTGCTCCTGCCCCTCCCGCTGAGTTGAACTGCTTGTGGTTTGGGTCAGAGTGACAGCAGTGGGGAGAGAGTGTGACCTCTGACCCCTCCACACACCCCTCTGACCTCTGTTGACCCTCCTGGTCTGAGGTGGCGGTTCTAGGGGATAAGGCTAATGATGTTCAGCATCCTCCTCATCAGTGCCTTCGACTTTATGATGTGATGTGTAGGATAATGTAGGCCTGCGGGGTTAGTATATATGAAGAACATGTGTGTCTATGGAATCATGTGACTAGGCCCTGGAATATGAGAAAAGTCTACGACAATGGTTTTCTCAGGTCTTTTAATGTGTTTAAAGAGAGATGAGAGACCTAACACTTAAACAATGTCTGTAAGCAGGATGTTGCTAGTTTCTGTACATAATGCATAAGTCACTTCTGCCTACATTTTGAATCCTTGCCATCACCTGAATACCCAATAAATGCATTTGTTATATTAAACAGTAATGTGATTGAATGCATTGTAGGGGCCACTGTTCTGTATATCACAATAATAAGCACCTATTCAGCTTAATTGCTTTAATATCTGTTCAAATCATAAACCTATACATTTATATGGCTTCCATATTTGGTTCATAAGTCAGTTAAAGGTGATCTTTTCAGGTTTTTCACAAGATAGTTTTTCACATCTGTTACAATATAATTGTATTAAAAGAAAACAACTCCTTGTATTGCACGTGTATGATGTATATGCTCAAGGATGTTTGCCTTCATCTCTTTTTCAGCATATGCCAAGTAAGATGAGCTTGTAATGTCTACACTTTGCTACCTTGCAGATTCGTCCTCCAAAGCCTTTGGTAGTGAAGAGACCTCGCAGCAACGTGGGGGTGGAGAGCAGCCCTGATCAGTAAGAACTCCTCCATACATACATCATACACCTGACAGCATAGTCCAATCCACATTCACTCTGAACATGTTCTAATGTTTATGAAGGAAGACAGACTACAGGGATGTCCCTTAAATGAATGGATTCACAAATGAGTTCATTATCAAGTGATCATCAAATAATGTTTAGGAATGGTCAATGGGACACAAAAGTAATACAGGCAAATTAATATTCTTAAAAAAGGATTCATGAATAAAGCAAGGGAGGATTAGGACAAAGTTTGGGATACACTACTGGAAGTGGAGGTTTGCCTAAGTAAAGGATATAGTGGAGGGGAGTTACCTGTGTTAACTTGTGACCATTTGGGTGTGTATCTTTGTTTGCCTTATGCCTACTAACTTTCATCCAAGTAATGTTCTCTTTCAACCCCATGAAATTTGAGAAATTGTGGATCAGAGTCCATTTCCTTCTATGTATCTATTATTCACACGTACAGTTCTAAGAGCAATGCCTGTGGAATGACAGTAATATAGCTTCAACTTTCTATGAATTTGTGTCTTTACCTCTTTTTACTGTTTCTCTGTTCACTCTTGTGTGGCATCCACTGTCTTCCTTTTTTCTCTCTCCATCTTTCCTCTCTCTCCATCTTTCCTCCCCTATTTCACTCTTTCATCTCTTCTCTTCCTACATCTCCATCTATTTCTCTATTCCACCTTCATCCCCTTCTTTCTCCTTACCCCTGTCCTCCCCTTCCTCTCCCCTCCCCTCTCTCTTCCTCCATCTTTGTTACCCCCCCCAGTCCCATTCGTCCTACGCGTCACTACACAGTCTTCCTGTCAGAAGATTCCTCTGGGGACGAGCTACAGACAGATGACAACTCCATTGTCGGCTTCCCTGAGAACTTTTTCTTCTCTGCCCCCTTCGAATGGTCACCACAGTATGCTCAAGCCTTACCTGACCAATGCGGTTCCTCTGTCTCCCTTTTCTTGATTACCGAAGCCCTCTTTAATGCATGATTGGTGTCTCTGTCACTTTGTCTTTTGGCTCTCTGCTGGATTGTTTTCATAGTGGCTCGTCTTTGTAGTTCTGACCTATGACCACTTTCTATGAGAGTATACACATATTTACAGTGCATGCTTACAGTTCACACTGCAGAAGCAGATCAAGAAGTATATGTACAGTAGTTTAAGCCATGCAACATGAATGGGATTCAGCCCCTAGTGAAGATATCCATGCTAAAAAGCACTGTAGGAAGTCATCTGCACTGGAGAACCTCTGATATTGTTATTGTTAGTGTTTATACACGTGCACTGAAAACTAACCCAATGATCTGCCCACCAGGCCGCAGCCTTACCGGTCCTTGAAGGAGGCACAGTTAACAGAAGGGGGAGAATCAGGTGTCGGAGCAGAGTCCCAGACTGCCCCGCCCAGTCCTCTAACGGAGAAGTTCACAGATATCAACCTGCTTGGAGACATGTTCAGCTGCCAGGATGAGCCTGAGAGCCAGTCCCTGGCCAAGAGCCTGGAGGACCTGAGGACATTTAAAGATGCTGAGAAGCTGGAAGCAAAGTTCAACTACCAGGTAGGCTGGGTGAGAGGGTAGGAGGGTGCATGTGTGTTGAGTAGAGTAGAGTAGAGTAGAGTAGAGTAGAGTAGAGTAGAGTAGAGTAGAGTAGAGTAGAGTAGAGCTGAATACTGTACATGACTGTCACATTGCTGAATAGTTTACACAGTTTGCAACAGATAATTCAAATGTTTAGATGACCCTCAGTGGCAGAGCAGTATCTATCATTATTATCTGATTAAATGATGTAGCTTACAACAAGTTGTTGTGTAAAACATTTAGTTGATACAGTTTTAGGATCAAGTATGGTTTAATAGTAGGTTCACACTTCTGTATATTAATATGTACACCTTTTATTTATCCTCTGTAGCGCATGGAACTTAAAGGCAATGAACGGACCCGCACACTCCCTGGACTCAAACACAGCAACCCCTACAACAAGCTGTGGAGCTTGGGGCAGGATGACATGGCCGTACTTGGGAAGGCCTCTTCTCATTGGGACAGACCTCTCTCGGTGCCCCCCTTGGATCTCCAGGAGCCCGCCAGCCACGAGAGCCTCGGCCTCGTGTACCCTGAGCAGATGGACCCCTCTACCACCCCCAACCAGGGGTCCATCACCATCCCCCGGCCCCAAGGGAGGAAGACACCCGAGCCAGGTAAGGTCCTGGCACCTCCTGTCCCCCAGCCTCGGTCTAAACCATCGGGGGATGGGGATGGGGGGGGCCACCGTGGGGGCTCAGGAGTTCCGCCAGGCCCTGGGGATGTCTTCAGGGGGTGATCTCCTGCAGCCAACCAAGGTCAATGATGAGGATCTGGACCTCCTTAGTCTGCTGGACCCTCTCAACAGCACAGCATGGACACCCTCTGCTGCTGCTGCTGAGGGGGGAGGAGACCCTGGTGCTCTTCCCAATCCCTCGTCAAATCTTGTCCAGTCACCGCAGCCCTTCCCCCATCCACCTTTCCCTCCCCAATCGCAAATGTCCCTCAACCCCTTTGCCCAGTCGCTCCACTACCCCCCAACTCACAGACACTACACCTCCTCGATGGGCAGGAACCCCTTCTCTAGCGCCTACGGACCTCCAGGGGGTGTCTACTTTCAGAGGTCCCCCCACCCCAACCCACTGTCAACACTTCAAGGGCTTTACAGGCAGCCCTCCCCTGCAGGGACCTCCACCCTCCCCCCTAGACTCCAGCCTGCTTTCCCCCAGTCCGCCAGCCCTCTGCCCCCCTCATCCGTCAGCAGCAACACCCTCTCCAGCCTCTTGGACTTACCCTCAGCCCCCACCCCAGCCCCTAGGGTACTGCCAAAGCCCCCCAATGCTGAGGTGGACTCCCGCGAGACTCCGGACCCCTTTGGGGACCTGCTGATTCTTGCCAAGCCAGCCACACCATCCAAAAAGAAGCCAGAGAACCTACGGACGAGGTGGGAGACTTTTGATTAACCCCTCCCACTGCCCTGACTTTCCACCCAGGGGGGCAGTGCTTTCCTCCCCTACTCCAGCTCCTGCTGCTGAGCAATGAGAATCAAGAGTCTGTGAGACTGAAGTCAGGTGACCGATCGAGAAGCTGGTCTCTGAGGCGTCCCTGTCCCAATCACTTAGACATGTCCTTCTCTCTGTATGACCAGGGTCTGAGGTCAGGCCGCTCTCTGTCTGTCCGTCTGTAAATGGATAGCCATTTATCTCTTCTTCACTCTCTTCTTCAAGCTTGCGCCATCTCTATCGTCCTCCTGCTTATAAATTGGACCCCATACGCTCTCCTTCAGTACACGCCTATGCTATCAATACTAGCACACATGCTAGCGCAGCTCCTGCCCCGTTGTGTCAGTTGTATGTGTCGTTAATGCCTTCATGTAGCTGTTCGCTTAGCACTCTAGTTGAAATATTGGTGGCCTAAAAAATGCCCTCTTCCTTTCACTGGAGGACAAGTGGTCAAATGTCCTGCCACATGAATCTAAAGCAGTGTCTTTTACTGTGATGCTAACGCTAAGTAGAGTATCTAGCTAGCTATCGGGCAATTTGAATGGATAGCATAGTTGTCCTTTGAATCATCATGCTAAGCAGTACCTCTTCTGAGTTGGAAAACACACCTAATCTAAATGTTTATTCCCCTCATTCTCAATGATGAACTTGATCTTTGAACTGGGTGTGGACCTAGGTTGGAACCATTTTACAGGATTCTGACTGCAAAGGTTAGCAGGAACATTTTATTTAGGCTTGTAAAAGGATATGTGAAAATGTGTTTGTCCAACAGGTGGGACTTTGGAACCCATGATTGTATATTCCCATGTGGTAGAACCACCCAATTTAACAGCAATCATGTTAAGTTATGTTTAAACTTAACCCATGTATTCCCTCCTTGTCTTTGTCAGTTTTTTGCCTTATTTAAGTGTTTTATTTCTGTGAGAGGACAGCAACTTTCTACTGAGTTACTGACTGCTTGCTCAATGGACTGCTACTGTGAGTGTAAAAAAAAAGAAGATATATACAGTACTGAGAATTGGGTGCTACTATTGCCGCACTCACAGTCATGGCTAGTGGGCTTCTCTCTGAACCCGACATGACGCAACCATACGGAACATTTCTGTGATGTAAGTGAAACTTTTTCCCCCAAGGCTGCTATTAATCCCACCTCACATGGGATAAGGGACTAAGGTTTAGCTGAGCTCCAACATGCTAACATGCTAAATGTTGAAAAGGTAATGAAAGATGACACTGTATTCGAGGAAAAAAAGGTTTTCAGAGAACAAAATTGTTACCTGTTTTGGGTGTTAAGATACGTCTTAACCAGCAATACCTAGTTATGTGCATGCCACTAGATCTTCTGAAAACATGGCTGTCAAAGTCATTTGGGTGTTCTTAAATACCTAAGATAAATGCAGTAGGGAAGACTTTTAAACGTGTCTCGATCAGTAACATCATGAGATCAAGAAAGAGCATATTTTCATGCTCACTATTATCATCATGAAGAAGCATTACTAGCTGAAGAACTTACACTAAAAGTACTTCCCAGCACACAAAACATCATTGTGTGCACTAAAGGAACCTTTATAAGTATTATAATCTCAATGTTTTGGCCCTAATCCCCAAATTGTATGATTGTATATCCATTTTAAAGATAAAAATGTCATATGTCATAAACATGCAACTAAACAGCATAACATTGTTATTATAAGTACACAATCATATTTATCCCAATGATACCTACTGTTAGTAATTCATTTGTCTTTTATAAAAAATAGTTGTGGTATTTAAGTTGCTACAGCTAACTGCTGCAATGACTGGGTAATAATGCAGATACGCCATTGATATCTACACATCATTAGGCTATATTCAATTTTTTTGTAGGGCCAAGTTCACCATTGAAGACCCATTTTGATTAATTGAGAGAAAAGCATTTTTAGAAACTCATTCACACTTACAGTAGCAAGGTATGTAGTTAATCACTGAACAGTTAGCCTGCAGTTGTTGCCTTAATGTCTAGAAACTTCAAGATAGTTTGATCCATATCAGCTGTATTGGAAGTCTTTGTGTGTCATTGAACTATTTAACAATTTGTCCAATACCCTTTTTTTCAACTCTGACCATTTCAAAATCTGATCATTTTTGAACTATTGAGCACTTAATTGTTTATTTGTTTTTGTTACATTATACAGTGTGTTTCTTCTTTTCGTTAGTGTATCACAATAAAAGAGCACTACAATTACAAATTCCTAACAGTCTTTGACTGATTGTGTTTATTTTATTAATCACCATCAAGTATTGCAATATGGGCTGGTAAAGCAATGATCATCTCAAGTTAAATAGACATGCAAATCCCCTCAGACTAAGAACCCTGGGTGTGTAAATCTACAAAAGGAGTTCCATTTTAGTCATTCACTGTTTTTTCCTGTCTTCCAGCAAAATGTTTTTATTGAAAGAATATTCTGATAACTGTTAACTGTAGATTGTACACTTTCTTGCATATGTTGAATTCATTTGCTTTGTGAATTAAACACTGTTGGAGTGGTAATAGTTATGTAAAATATACAGCCTTACATTGGGTGGAATGGCAGCAGTGTACAGTAAGCTAAATCCAGACATTGTAGTGATCATAGTAGTGCTACAATACAATCATGTACAACATTTAGAGACAAAACTAAAACATGTTGAGTTTTTCCTCAGTAGTTTAAACAAAATAATAAGATAAAGTGGTATTATGTTATACAGTTGTATTATGATTTCATTTCAATTGATTATTACTCAAAGTAATATTCTGTTTGGTAACATTTACAGTAATTAGTGATGAAATTCATCCCTCCAGTGTCAGACCAAACTGATCGCATGACCAATATAGACAGTAAATGTATACTTTGAAAATGTGTTCATTGTATACATTTAGTGAATAGTTTGAAGTGTTTTCGATTTCTTAATTCCAATACTTTTCAAAATACAAAAGAAATACGAACAGGTAAACAATGTAAGAGGTTTGAACTAATATCTATAGCACCTTAGTTCTCCCTGTTTAGTACACCAATTCATTTAGATCGTGTTTGCTCATATACAAGATTGTCTCATTCTCTCTTTGTAAACAAATGTGTGCATGCCACATAGGAAGTCATGCCAGATATAGGTCAAACTCTCTGTGTTTCAGAGATGTTTATATTTAACCTTAAAATAAAAAACATTTCAGCATCCAAAAAAACACAAACTATACAGTCTCTGCACATTAAAATAATCCTATCTGTACAAACTTAACTCACTTAGGAAAATGGTGCATTGTCAAATGTCTCGAAAAACAAAAGAGATCAACCACACTGGAATTATTTTGCGTCAAATAACACAGTTTGCAGCTTTTAAAATGATATCCTGTGTCACAATGTGCTGAACACTGAGTTTAGGGCTGAATGATGCTCCTAACCCTGCATGATAGTGTGTGTAGTGGCATATGGGTTGTGTGTCCATCCTTTTTTAAACGCAAGCATTTAAATGAAACTGATATTAAAACAAACCAGGTAGACATTGACGTGGGGTTATGGGTGTCAGTGTTTTATCCCATTGTCTCATGTAGGAAGATCCACCTGTTAGATCTGTTATCCCACACTGTCTCATGTAGGAAGATCCACCTGTTAGATCTGTTATCCCACACTGTTTCATTGCAAATGCATTGCCTGTTCTGTACACCATTGCTTTGTTGTGACCTTTATCAAACCTCTCTTTTATTAGATGAGACAAAATGATGAAACAAAATGGCACCACTGGGCCAATAACATATCCACACCACCAGAGGGCAGCAGTCCTTTTCACGCTTTCTCACCCTCCTTTTCAGCCGGACCCATATAGTCTGTCGCCCTAGCAACGTCTAGCGCACCTGCCTGCGGTGCTCTACAATCAGTTCGCATAATTATCCATCTGTAAAGCGACAATGTACGACAACGGCTACGATCAGATCAGGCGTTCCTCTGGAGGAACCTTGAGCATGCTGTCCATCTCCAGACGTGCCCCGTCAACTTCTTGGGAACTGGGGCTGTAGGCACCCTCAGATTGCCGTTTCTTGCGGGCAGTCATCACCATGATGGTCAGGCCGATGACTACCAGGAGAATGCAGAGACAGACTAGAGGTATGGCAACTACCAGCCAGGGCACTCGCTCTTTCTGAGCTTGTTTCTGTGGGGAGATGAGAGAAGACAGGGTATTTTAGAGGTTATGTAAATGTGATTCGTTTAGATGGAATATCATGCAGGTCATTGGAAATACATTTGTGGCATAAAAGGAATCACGGCATAGGACTATGCAGGCGCTGAGACGACTTACGTTTGTATCACAAGTTGGACTGTTGAAGCCAGGAGGGCAAATGCAGAGAAACCTGTTGAAGCGATCCAGACAGGTGCCACCATTCTGACAGGGGTTCGAGCCACACTCGTCCACCTCCGTCTCACACCTGAGCATGACAAACAGGCTTTGTTACTGATCATAGAAAATCAGCTGTCATGGATTATTTTGGATGACTTGTCGATCTTTTCTAGGTATCATGTCGCTCTGCAGGCACAGGAAGCATTTGACAAAGATTGGTGACGAACGGAAATACATTTTGTAGGGGTTAATAATCGTACCTGTCCCCTTCGAAGCCTGGCATACAGGTGCAGTTTGCGCCCCACAAACCATCATGACAGATTCCATCGTTGTCACATTGGACATCATCGCATTGCAAAGGGGGATAGGGCCATCTGAAGGAAAATTAAGAACACGATGTATTAAACGTACACAAAGCTTTACAGCTGACACAAGTTTTTTTTTAAAGGCTAAAAGGTGTCTGTGATATTTCTAACTTAAAGATATGTAAATCACCCAAACTCCTTAGACCAAATTATATAAATTGCAGGTGTTAAATATTAGGTATTACTTAATTTAAAAGGATGGTGAACTGAAACTGTGAGCTTTACTTATTACTTACTGGCAAAGTGGACCACTGAAGTCCTCCGGGCAGTTACAGGTGTAGTGGTTCACTTCATCCTCACAATCGCCTCCGTTTTGGCATTTGTGTTCCTTACAGTCATCCACATCCTCCTCACAATGCAATCCTTCATACCCAGCATGGCACTCACACTCAAAACCCGCCAGCAAATCTTTACAGTCTCCATGAACACAAGGGCCGGAGACACACTCGTCCGTGTCTACCTCACAACGCTCTCCCTCCCAACCCGGGGCACATAAGCAGCCAACCAGATTAAAGAGATCCTTGCATGTTGCTCCATTCAGGCAAACGTCTAAATGGCACACAGGCGAGCTGGTGCAGCCCATGTGGATTTCCTCCTCTCCAATTTTGTGGAAGCGGGTCAGCTGAGGAGGGTCAAAGTTGTCTAAAAATGGGAGATAGACCCCGCCCACTCGAACGACGCCCAGGCAACCAATGAAACTCTCTGCCAGAACCACCACGGCTTCGTCCTTGTTCAGGAAGTGAAGACTTTCAGTGACTTCTGGGGTACTGCTGGCATCCGTGATCCCGTCCACTGTAATCACCCAATGGGATGCCTCACTCTCAGGCTCCGCCATGGAGACATGCACTCGGTGCCAATTACCATCTGCCACTCTTCGCACCCCAGAGAACATCAGGGCTTCAACGCTGTTCCCGCTGTGGATCTCCACCTGAATCGATGAGTCCACCAGACCCACCATCAGCAGCTCTGGCCCGTGGGAAGCGCGGAGCAGAACAGCGTTCTCTGAGCGGGTACGAAGCTCCAAGTACACGCTGGTCACTGGGGTTGCTAGGGAACCCTCAGCGCTGTACTGCACTGGGTTATTCTCAAATGTGGCGTTGGACACACCTGAGGGTTTTCAAAAACACTTTAGGTTAAAAATAAGAATTTGGGTGTTTTCATTACTTTTGTACTTTAGTGCTATTCCTCTAAAATAGTTTGATGATTCATATTTAATATGTGTTTATTATTTCAATCAGGACAGTGTAAATTAATTTGGACAAGTGGATTATTTAAATAGTTTTTAATTAAACGTGACACCTGCTACTGTAATAAATATGTTTTTGTTTAAATTCTTAATATTGTTTCTGCTGAAAGTAATCAAATGTTTGTCCTTACACTCATATCCATCAGTCAGGTCCACACACTGGCTCCCCATGATACAGGGGTCGCTCACACACCACACGCGTGTCTCGCAAGTCTGTCCTGTAAAACTCTCAGGACACGAACACGCAAAGTCATTCCAGGTGATGGTGCACTCGCCTCCATTGTGACATGGTTCCACCTAAAGAGCAAAAATAATGAACAAGAAACAAAATTGACACAAAAACTGTAACATTAAGCAAGTACACGGCTGTTCGCCCCTGATGAATGACTACAAATAGTTACGGTGGTTGACCAGAGGAATATGTTATATATTTAAATATAGTTCTACCTCGCAGGTGTTATCGCTTATACACCCGGTCTCAACGTTTTCCGCCCCACTTGGTAAGTACACCAGCCCCTCTGAGTTGTTGAGCGAAGTATTCCACGCATCCACATCAAGATGCACCCCGTCCAGACGCAGATCCTGCAGGCAGCCTTTAAAGTGTCCCCCCCAGGCCCCCGAGTCCTCATCCTCAGGAAGACCACCTACGTACGCCAGGTCCCCGCTCAACACCTCCACCTCGGGCACCACACCTATACTGTAGCGTAGCCCCTCGTGTCTGAAGTAAACCTGTCCGTGATGGACCTCCACCTCCACAAGCTGCTTGTCGCCCGTGGTCACGAAGCTGGGCGCTGTCAAGGCAGAGCTCTCGGGCAGAGACTTCACGAGAACTCTCCCCGTCCCCAGGTAGACAGAGAAGTAGGGCTCCATGGGGCCATCCCCACCCTCACTGGGCCTCCTCAGCTGGAAGAGGAGGCCGTCGGGCTTGAGCGAACGGAGGAAGAAGGAGACACTGAAGTTGGCGCCATGGCTCTCGACGATGTCGTAGGCACTGTAGCTGGCGGTGTCCTCGTGGCTGTACGTCCATGCAGGGAACTCTGTCAGAGGTATGACAGGATGGGTTATGGTTGAGATCATGTGGTCTTGCCAAGGAAGCAGTATGAATGATGTTGGTAGTATGAACAAGCCTAGTGGATAAAGCTTACCTTCAGAGCAGCTGTGGCCGTAGTGTGGCCGGTAGCAGTCGCAGCGGGAGCGGGTCCACAGGTCCACACAGTGGCCGTGGTTGTTGCAGGGGTCTTGCTCACACCACTCTGTCTTGCTACAACCAATGTCCATCTCATGTGCGTCGTTGTTCTGGAGGTTCTGAGGCAGGACAGGCTTGGAGTCAATGAAAAGGTCCTCCATACATCCAATGAACCCGGCACCACTCGCGGTAAGCTCCAACAACTCCTGTGGAGCGCCACCCACATAAACGTGAGTAAAAGCCTCTGAGGGATGGAAGTGTGGGCCTTCAGGGCCACCGTCCTCTACAGTGCATCCTTCAGCGTGGCACCCTGGCCCCTTCACGATCAACAGTAAGCCCTCCTCCTCACTCAACCACACTTCGGCATCTCTCCAGTCGCCGTCACTCGCCAACCTGGGGAACGTGACCTCCAGCTCGGCTTCCTCTGAGAAGGCCTTTGCGTGAAGACTTCCCCCGACGAGCTCAAGCAGGAGATGGTTCTCCACGTCCCCTCTGTAGAAGAGGAGCATGTCAGGCAGGGTTGTCCGGAAGCGTAGACTGACCCCTGATCCGTGGTGCTTGTGGTGCTTTGCCTCCCTTCGTTTGCGCTCTTCCACAGCTACTTCGATTAACACAAATCCGGGAGTGGAGAAGGAGAACGTGGTTGGGGTCGAGCAGAGGTCATTGAAGAAGCCATGCGGGCAGAGACAGGTGTGGGTGTGTTCTCCGTATTCAAACCATGGCAGGCAGGTGGCGCCATTCTGGCATTCGTGATCCATGCAGCCCAGGAGCTGGACGTCACAATGGTGACCGCCCCAGGGGAGCACATCCGGCTCCACCTCGGGACAGTGACAGGTGAAGTCCGCCACGCCGTCCTCGCACCAAGCACCGTTCTGGCATGGCTGGCTTTCACACTCGTCGATGTCTACTTCACAAATTTCGCCTGTAAACAGAGGTTGATTACAAGAAGTGGGATCTCAAAGGTGTGTTTGTCTTTAGAAGTCTTTAGAAGGTCTTTAGAAACCAGACAAGCATTCTTTTATATTTAGGTTTAAATGAGAGGACTTACCTGTGAATCCGTCTGCACACATGCAGGTGTACTCGTTGACCTGGTCCTCACAAGTGCCTCCATTCTGGCACGGATCAGACTCACACTCATCAATGTTCACGGTACAGTTCTCCCCTGAGAGGAAGTGAAGTGTGTAAGTAGTACGTCATATCAACCTTTAGTATGACTACAAAGGGCACTGTTCCAAGATTGGAAGTCATTATGTTTTCCTCAAAATACTTTTGAAACTCACCTGCAAAGCCTGGCTGACACTGGCATATGTATCCCGAAGCCTCTGCAAAGTTGAACTCCCAGTCTGTTCCCAGTGAGACGGGTCAGAACGCTCGAAACACTCCCCTTCGTTCTCACACGGCACCTCCGCACATTCGTCGATGTCGATCTCACAGTTTTCCCCCATGTAACCTATCAGACACATGACAGTGTTAACGACCTGAGCGGTTCCTTTGAGCTGAAACCATGCCACAGATTAAGCTCGACAGAAATATGCAGTTCGGAAGCAGCTGCTGCTTCTGCGCAATTGTATTTGTTTTCTGTTTTATTTTTGAGATTGAGTGAGAGGTACAATGGATTACTGTACCTGGCCAACAGAGACAGGTGTATTCTTTCACCCCCTCCAAACAGGTGCCACCGTGCTGACATGGGTCTGAAGCACACTCAAGGATGTCCTCTTCACAGTGGTCCCCAACAAACCCTGTGTCACTGCAGTCACACTCGTAGCTGGAGGAAATGGTGGACTGTCAATATACAATACCAAATGCAAAACAAGGACTATGAAATGTTACATAGACAGGATATAGTACAGAATGGAATACTTGTTTATACACATCTTGTCGATCAATCAGCAGGGCTCATCATAGATCTAACCCAAATTAATTATATTACAGACCCAACTGTATGTTGTCTCTACAGTAGATCACTGATATGCATCTGCTCATATTTAGTATAATTTTGCTATTGGGATTACAGTAGCTGCCAAACTTGCAGCGGCAGGTTCTGAAGGCACACAAGGACACAAGTTTCGCTTGAGTAAGACGAGACAATTACAGAAGCTTTAAGTCAGTACCTGTCTACCATGTCATGGCAGACTGCTCCGTTTTGGCAGGGCTCGCTGGCACACTCGTCAATGTCAATCTCACAGTCAATGCCCTCAAACCCCTGCTGACACTCGCAGGTATACAGGCCAATGAGGTCATGGCAGGTGGCTTCATTTTGGCAGGGATCCGACTCACATTCATTTATCTCCACTTCACAGTTCACGTCTGGAGTGGAGAAAGAAGGATAGGATGAATGAGAGGGATTTAGAAAGGACCAGGCGTGGTGATGGATGTGTGGTTAGAGTACCTCTGAAAGGGAGGGGCTACAGTGTCATGTTGTGTACTATGTATTGTAGCTAATCCTCACTGTATCATACTTCATTGATATCAAGATCAAAAATATTCAAGACTGTCGCTAAAATCATTCACTATCTCTTTTCTTCATCTAGGATGGACTCAGTCTTCCCATTTTACTGGGGAATCCCCATTGGCACAATCAGACTGACAAAGGAATGCATTATAAGTGACCTTCCCCACCCCAACTGGAGATAACAATGACGTTTCCCAGACATAGACCAGGCCTGCTAAGAAAAGAAGAGAGTGTGAGAAAAGGAGGAGTGGTGGGCTGTTTTCCTTTCTTATCTGACAGGTTGAGTTGAAGATTAGATGCCTCTATCAATCAGCATGTATTCCTATGCACTTAAAATACCCTCCGTGTTCCATCTGATGAAGAAACAGACATTGGAGAACGAATATGTCTGGAACAGAAACGCTGGGTCACATCTTGGTCTTACCTGTAAACCCTACGAGGCACTCGCACTCGTATCGGTCCTTCTCGTTAATACACGTTCCGTTGTTCTCGCAAGGGTGCGAAGCACACTCGTTGATGTCAATCTCACAGTTGTAACCCTGGAAACCAGGCACGCAGAAACAGTGGTACTCTGCGTCTCCGTCCATACAGATGGCCCCATTTTGACACGGGTGGGACAGACACTCGTCCACATCCTCTTCACAGTGCTCCCCTTCGTGACCAGGTGCACACTCGCACTCGTAGCCTTCAGGTAACAGTTTACATAAGCCGTTGTTCTGGCATGGTTGGTCCACGCAGTCCGTGACGTGCGTCTGGCAGTCTTCCCCCCCGTACCCGGAGGGGCAGCGACAGAAGTAGCTGTTCAGCTGGTCAATGCATTCAAAACGGGGCTCGAAGCAAGGGTTGCTGTGGCATTCGTCGATTTCTTCAGTGCAGTTCTCTCCGGTGAATCCGTCCGGGCAGATGCAGTGATGTTCCGTGGTGCCTGGAGTGCTGGTACAGTTGACGCATGACGCAAACAAGCAGGGGTCATAGAGTTCATCACAGTCCTTGCCCATGTAGCGGACCCCCTCCTGGGTGCAGAGGCAGGCGTAGTCGTCCATGGTGTCCACACAGGCAGCATCGTTCTGGCAAGGCCCCGACAGGCACTTATCAGAACTGGCCGAACAAAAGATTCCTGTGGACGAGAAGATAATAGGGTTGTGATAAGTTGAGGATCTATAAAATCATCTCCATGGGGCCTCTCAAGATGATGAGCAGACAGAGTAGCTGGTGCAATACTGTCAACCAAGTCCAAATATAAGTAAACCATGACAAAAGTTATATCCCTGCACTCATCCTGGTATGTGTATTAAATACAACCCAAATTGACAACTGACTCAAGTTGGATGGATTCCAGTGCATGATTAACTCCCTACAAACTCTCCCTTTCTTTCTTTATCCATCCCTCTTTTAGTCACTGTATATTAAAACAAACCAAGAAATACCCTTAGGACAATAGAGCAACGATTGATTGATAGACAACTATCTAAAGCAAAGTTTTGTAGTCATTATTATGCTTGTGCAAAAACAAAAAAACAAAAACTCCCTTTGTGTAAGCAGATATGTGGTGTTAATTGATTGAAAAGTTGACAGATAAGGTTCATGTTGCAGACAACTATACAAGCAGGGCCAAGCTCATTGCTGAACATGAGCTAATACCACAGTTTTCCCAGTCAACACCTTGTTGCCTGCATTTTCCTGTAGAAATGTGGTCAAGGACCTCCATTTGTTCCTCAAATCCTGGTGAATGAACACAGACTAATTTATTGGCAGCATGGTTGCACACATTCCAATTAAAATTACATTCGACATTAAGGGTTGAACATTCATCTATTATCATAGGAAACTGTCAGACAGTTGAGGCTCTGTCTGTGGATAAGAATGAATGGAATCAAACCCTAGAAAAGGGAGAACACGGTTAAGGGTTTCTGTCCATTCTGTATCTCCCCCCCATTAACCAAAGGACTAAGCCATTTGTGGAATCAGTCCACATTCCACAGATCCGGCCAACTCCAGTACCCCCTCTCCCCATTCACCCCCCATCCCCCACTAGACTCACATCCCACTTTGATCAGCGTTGTGCTCCCAGATCCTCATTCAACCAGAAGATATTAACGATGAAGGGGAATAGCGGAGGGCAGGGGAGGAAGGGGGGAGGTGTGCAGGGTTAGAGAGAGAGAGAGAGAGAAAGAGAGAGAGAGAGAGAGAGAATGTGAGGAGACAGATTATGTTTGCTGTGTAAAACGCAGGGCATAGAGAAGCTCTGCAGGTTTGTCATGTCTTGGAGATGGACAGCCAGTATGTGACGCAGCCTCATCCTACAACAGTCCTGCACGTAGTTTGTGTATGGCCGCTCCTTTTATAGCTTTGTCTGACAGATGGCCTTAGACATAAGCTGTTAACACCCCTAGGACCTTCCACTGTCACCTGACAAACACATTACCAGTGAGGTGACTAGCAAGATTGGCAACAGTCAACCATAGTACCATTGTGTGGTGAGCTGCAGATCTCAATGAAGCCCAAAAGGAGCGAGAGATAAAAGTAACTTTATGCGACGGCCAAAACCCACCCTTAGTGTACTGGACTCGATTCCAAGAGGTCCACAAGCTATTTTAGAAAACAGAGTCTCAAGGTGAGAACTAGTCACCAGCCATTTCATCAAAGTGTAACCTCCAGGGCAAGAGAAATCCCTGAGCAGATTGTAAGCTAGCTAACGTTCTATCACAACAGATGTAGCTTATAGCTTGATCTGAACCGAGAGACGATGAGCACATGGCTCAGCAAGCTTAGAGTGTTTGTCGCAAACACCATCCATGCACACAGTGGTGGTCCAGAACCAGACCTCAGAGTCGACTCAAAGAGAAGCTCCGGGGGCCTCCCGAGGATGCTGTGTGACTGTTGGGTTTTGATTCACCCAGTTGTCTTAAACGTCCACACACAGATGACTAAATAGAAATGTACAAACCTGCTGCCTGAAAACTTCTGATACCAGAAAGCTACCAAAGAAAATCTCTTTCTCTGTTTCTTTTACCCTGCCCCCAAGTCTGGGAAATACACTCATGAACACATGACTGAACCCTCCCTCCCTAAACACACACAAGCCCTCTAACCTCCCTGTGTCCAGCAGAGTGGTGTTTCCATGGTAATTCTAAAAGTTATGTAGCAGGGTTTAGGGAGAGCTGACAACTTCCCCAGACCTCCCCTCCTCTACCACCTCTCTTTTCAGAGTAAAGGATGTTGGGATTGATCAGGTCATTCTTCAATATCTTATACTTAACTAAAGTTTGTAAAGTGTGTTGAGTGACTCTTCTGGTCTACTTCCAAGTGACCATCTGTACACAAACTTAACTACAGACTTGGCCATTGTGGGTAGAATACGGATCGGAAACGACATAATCTTATTTTAGATAAGGATTTATTGCTCAGGACATCTACTTTAGAGCATGTGAGGTGGATGCCAAGTCAAGCTGCTTTACCTCACTACCCTGACATGGCCCAGTCATGGAGATTCGGAGGTTCATATAGGTTTTCTTTGCTGATTTCATTTTCCTGAGAAAAGTGTTCATGACTCACATAGCCACAACAATCTGGAATTTACAAGAAATCAATCTTTTCGTGGTCACAGCTAAAAAACAACACTGCAATGAACACCCTATCTGTACCTTTTTTTGAATCCTCAAAAACGCATGTCACTTACAAACCTCCAAAGAAAGTCAGGTATTTAGCTAAATCCTCATACAACTAATGGGGTATCCTCCATCTCTTTTCTCTCCCTGTCCTTTCTTTCCAGTGCCTATCTGACCTCGACAGCCTTTCTCTACTCTAATCTCTTTGGGCCAATCGCTTTGCTCCTCTAAGCTCTTAGCAATGCTACCAACATAGAGGACTACTGGTCAGCAGTTACACAGACATACACAGGTAGGCCCACGTTCATATTCTTGTTCAGGTGGGCCCATCTAACCCAGTTACTGATTTCGGCCAGACAGACAGCTCTACGAGCCTTGATGGTTCCACATGTCTTCAGTTTCATATTGATTGAGCCCACTGTGGTGCTGTCAACTTTCATTGCTTCAGCCTTTTTTATAGCTTTGTTCCGATCGATTCTTCAACACAATTCTACCTCGAAGGACTGGAGAGATAATATGACTTGATTGCTTGGTTTTTTCCCTGATGTGCAACTGAAGACCTGTTTACATGCTGTAGTGACTTTCATGGCTGATCTCAGACTTCTCAGACTAGTAATTACAGCTTATACACTCTGATTCTTTCTTGCAAACGCACAAGGCAATTCTTCCACACACACACATACACACACATACACACTCAAGCTCTTACAGATCAGCCAGAATAGACAGCTATCTTCCACACCTGTTTTATCTCCACTCAACAACTCTGACAGACTGCAGAGGTTCTAACCTTGCTGCTTGACACGTCCCTGCTCTACTGTACCCCTCCCCTCCACACACACACAACACTATGCATCCCAAATTGAGCTTTTCTGCCACTATGTGCAAATAAGAAAATATTCAAGATTGCTTTATTTGTCCCAAGGGAAATGTTTCTTGGACATAAAGGTTGCCACATAAAATTACCTCCAATTACAGTGCAGGAATAACAAAAACAAATGTAGACTTAAGTGCATTTAAGTACATGCAACACTTACACAGACCCTCATTTTCACAGCCTCTTATGTTCTGAGTTTAGGAGATTCACTAAGAGAGGGAAATAAAGTAGCGCAAAATACAATGAAAGTATGCCTGTATGATTTTCATACACACCTCTCAGCCAAACTTTAAATTTCCTTCTTAAATAAATATTTTCGCTCGTTTTTATTGTTGGAAGGACAAACCATAACTAATATGAGCAACGGCCACAGATCTTTATAGATCCGTATTGATTGAGGTTGAAATGTAGGCATAGGCATTTGCTGTTCTTTTTTGTATTTTACTTCATATAACATCAGGTGCCTAACTAATCATTATTGAGTATCTTACGCAAAATTACAGAACGATCTTACACTTTGCACTCATGCTGTTGAGAAGTTGTTTGGCCAGACCGTTCGATCTTTCTATTCTAGTTGAAATCGCTTGAGATCGAGACTGGAGTTGGCCTTCCCACTTAATCGTGATTCATATTTCTGTGTCCCTGGTGTAAGTTTAGAAGTATCACAAACGACAAACACAACGCTTAAAAAAATAAGAAAATAGTTTCTGCGTGATAGAGGATTTCTGAGCATGCATCATGTGCCTGGGGGTGGCGTGGATGACGACGACGATGACAAGTCTTCCAGGTTCGGTCATCTACATTTTTGCCATATCTTTTCACAAATAGAAAACGGCTGATGTCGCTGCCCAACATCTCTGACTACCCTCCCGGTCACATAACGCCTATGCCTTCACCTTGTTGAAGGAACTCAGACACTGCTTGCCACTCTCCTTATTATCTGATAACACTGTCAAGTCCCAGAGAGAGAAGGCAGGAGAGACCGCCAATGACATCTGACAGGACCTATCTCTTCTCTCTCCTTTTCTGTTTGCTTCTCTCTGTGAGGTCACCACGGGGGAGGACAGGTCAATGGGTGACTAAGTTGGGTTATAAAGGCCAAATAGTTTTTTTTGGATTACTCTTTTTCTGTCTCTGGACCACAATTGGCAATCTAACCACCACCCCCATATGCCTTCTTGTGCACACACGCACACACGCGCACACACACACACACGCACACACCCATACACACAAACACTCACAGTGTTAAAGATGCTGGAGGTGCTAGGTGACAGTATGGCATTGTCTATGTGTGATGAAGCTGAGATATTAGATGTAAGATTGTTTGTTCTAGTAACACGTTATCTCTCTCCTCCCTTGTAAACACATGTGATGGGGAAAGCCCTTAGCTAATGGAAGGAGAGATAATCATTTGTCTGTGTGCAAGTGACCATTCCTAATCAGATACCAGGGGGTCTCACAGTCTGAGTCCAACGAGGAGGCTAGGAGGCTACCAAGCTAACGAGATGCCAACCACCAACTCAGTACTTTGGTAATTACCTCTAATCAATGGGCTCTTTTGATAGACTCCATTTCCAACCAATCATTTGGGCTTTCTTGTGCATTGTGTAACCCCTTTTGATTCAAAGGCTGTCGGTGGAGGGTTTTCATCACTGACATCAGTTTTGGCATGCCTGTGTAACTATGCATGTACAACATGCATATGGAACATGGACATCAGGCTCCAATACAGGCTAGTTAACTGTGACAGAGCAGTCTCTGACAGGGATGACACTTCAAATGTTGCTCACTGCTTTTGTCCTTGCAATAGTCAAAATCAATAGACTATCCACTAAAATCTGGACTTCCCAAACAACGGTTTTACTTTGAGTGCTTTTATCTTCAGCTTTAAACAACTCTTCTTTAATAAGCAAATATTCATCTGACAAGGTCCCATATCGGCAAAGCAATAATGTTGTTTTCAAGAGATTCATCTTGAATGTTAATTTTCTTTTCAGAGCCCTGTCCAATAATGCCGGGCGTAGTCCGGGCAGCGTTGTCATGGTTATGTGCAACAATGGACACCCACCCCCAGTTCTTCTGTTTGAGATTCTTTCAAATGGGGGTTGTGGGTGGGGTGTGTAGTGGTGGTGCTGAGGACCACTTGTTGTAAAGAGTTAGCTCTGGCGTCGTTGGAAATTATTTCTGAAGAGGTAAAACTATTACATGTGAGTTAAGTGTGAGCAAAATAAAAAGTTTGTCAAACAGTGTTGGACTAAGAGATCTAAGTTGCACATTTTAGACTATGCCCGATTTTGTATTTTTTCCGAGGCATTTGAATTAAATAAATGTCATCAATATTCTTGGTCTGAAACTAATTTCTGACCTCCTGTCATGCAGACTAAGCAAAACTTTGCGTTGGCCTATTTTCTTTCAAATTGTGCAGGATTTGTTAAATGCCTCCTAATTGTTTGAAGTTGGTACGTACACTGGTACACGGTGTTCACTTCCTTTCATTTACTAATTCAGTCCAATTAACTTGTTTTCTCAGAAAAGGGATTACAAGCTGCCAACAAACAGGCTACAAACTAGCAAGCGGTTGCAATTGTTCTTGTCTGGCAGCTCATTGCCATTGTTATCCACAGTCCTCAATCACATTCAGAAATTACTCCAACATAATATTAGTTTAGAACAAGACACTACTAAATTTGTAAATGTCCTTACCCCACTTGAACATCATCATGGTCAGCAAAACCGTCTTGAGATTTAAATGAACTCTTCCAAACTCCATCATAAAGCAGGTGACCTGAGGTCCTCCAAGAACACCAAGGGAAATACAAGAAGGGAAAAAATCATATAAAAAGTACCCGTCTTGTCATCCTGCAGTTCAGCAAGCACCTTGTGTGTATCCCCTGTGTGGTGCAGTTGACATACTACAAGCAGTCAGTGCTTTGTAACTCATGAGAGCAACATTAGCCTGGACAGAGCCTGGACAAGAGTGGAGGGAGAGAGCAGGAAAACATGGAGTCATAGAAGGGTGAGAGGGAGGGAAGGACGATTCTCATCCCTTCCACTAACTAACCTCATGTCTTTTACAGCTCATTCTACTCAACAACGATGATTTTGAGAAATGTATTTGCTATGTAGGTGAAATTGTAGGGACATATTTGGAATATTCATAGATTGGATTGTAAAATTAGGAATTCAACAAATACCATAATTCAATATCAGTTAAGGATTGGGTCAGTTGAGTTGCTAAAGATGTGACATTTTCATATTATGAAATCCTAGTTGAGGGTCATCTTCATTAAACATGATTATTCACAAAGATATTGAAATGCAGTCTATATTTAAGAGTAACATTCAATCCAATTCTGTTGGTTTGTTCTTCAAATACATGAAGATGCACATGTTTGCGCTTTTCTTGATAATTATAAACATCCTTGTTTCAGGAGGAAAGGAACAGAACATGTTCTGGTGATTTCCATATGAACTAGGGGGAGAATAGCAGAGTTCACTTTATAAGATAGATAGAGATAAAGTCACCTCAACATTAGTTTTACATGCTTATGTCAGTCACAGTCCTAGAAATAACACCGGAATTATGATATTGTACTTTTGTGATGAATGTAGCATGTATCAAGCTCCAAAATGAGTGAAACATCATTGACTCAAATGATTACACATCTTAAATATTGTATTGCTTCCAGGATTCATCAGTTAGAAATCCATTGATACAAAAATACAGTGTATTTTTGTGTTGGCAAGACATTTAGAATGCCACAAAAAGTGTAACATATTCAGAATCAGAATAAAGTTAAATGTGTGTGTAGTTTACACATCAATTAACTTATGTTGGTAGCTGCCAACAGTTGACATATAAAAATCTTAAAATAGTGTGTGCAGTCCTGAAATATAATTCAGATTTGGCCCATTGGTGGCTCAACTTGATCCTCTGAGCAGTATTAGTCCACTCCAGTATTAGTAGAGTCCAGTCCAGTATTAGTAGAGTCCACTCCAGGTTTTAGCAGCTGTCTCATTAGCATCCTCAGCTGCCTGATGGCTTCTTTGTGAGTGTGTGTGGAGCTTATCCCTGAGCTGTGCAGCACCTAGCCTAGCGAGCAGTAATGGCCCCACCACGCTGCTGCGTCCCAGGGCTCACCCACACCCATTGTACCACCAGCCGACTGGCGTCACACCACGTCGTTGGCACAGCAGGAGACTGTGTTTGTGTCAAGTGAGTATGCAGTAGTGCTATAGTAAATAGGCCTCATAGTTATGTTGGTTTCAGACTTAATCTTATTTCTATACATTTATGTGTGACCGATACATTGCCCAACAGACAGACATCAAGCCTCCCTAAACTATAGGGGATGAGTCACAATCCCTTCTTCCCCCTCTATAACACACACTGAACAGTCTACCAGTAAGAGCAGCCCCAACACGTCTACATGACCAATACACTTCTAAACGACAGCATCTGTTACTGAAAACGGAGTGGGGTGTTGACATTGATTGGACACAACATCTTAATTTACATATCTTTTTTCAGGGGACAAAATGAATGACTACTGGCCACTCCCCGTTGAGTTCTGAATGTATGGGTCAGGCAAGGGGACTCTACTTCACCATTGGTGAAATTGGAAATAGACAATTTAAACAAAAACATGTATTAAATAATTTAAATATTTATTTGCAGTTGAATGTGTTTTCATTAAGGATTGTTTTTTGTTTATACTTTAGTTTACAGTTTTTTGTCATTTTAGCTATTTTTGTTTTTGCAAAACTTCTTGCAAATAGAGATGTATTCTTAATGGTACATCATGCATAATTAAAGTAGGTGATTATCAGGATAAATAAAAGACACAATGACAGAGGCTGTTGCATATCAGTTGAATTACAAACCTCACTATCAGAACAATGACACAGTGTTCTGTGTGGGATCCTCATTTGGAGCTACACAGCTCTTTTTCTAAAATTGTCTCACTGTTTTCAGTTCCATGAATGCAAAGTGTACCGAAACAAGATATGACGCATGCTGACATTCATAGGGAAGTGTGTGTTTGTCAAGCATTTGTCTGACTAGTCCTTCTTTAATCAGGAATAGATATCACAGGCTCGTGTGAAAACGAGATAACTCAGAGGAAATGGTCCACTGGGCTTTTTTAGGCTGAGATTCAAACCCAAACTATGTGTCACTGTTATTAACCACCAGGATTTAACAGACACGCACACACAAACAACTTTAAAGCTCTATTATGTAGGTTTATCAGGCAAAAAATACATAGTTCACAAACATTTCCTTCAACAGTTTTACATGCTGTTCATATCAATCACCAAAGCAGATGTGTCTATTTGCTGCAAAGTAGACAGGTTCAGAGGGGTGTACTGTATTAGGACTGGAGGCCAGTCAAGGTCTGCTAAACCCCTGCTGGCAATGATGGGGTCAACCAGCTCAGGTCTGCCATGCAGCTTCGGGATGTCTACAAGCTTTAAAATGTCTTTTTGACCTTTCTAAAGCTTTTTTGAAAGGTAATTGCTAAGGATCTGAGAACAATGAGATAAGGAAAAGTTCCTTTTCGCCTTACTTTAAGAGAGTAATGTAAACAAACAAAAGTGAACTTGGTATAAAAGTGGAGCTTACTTATCTGCTTAATAATCATATTCCAATTGTCACAGGGAGCATATAGGAATCTTTATTTCATATCACAGTACTCCAGTATTACTAACCATTTGCAGACCTATAGTGTTAAAAGGTCATGTTCAAATCCCTGACCCCCATGTGTCGATATCACATAAGCACCATTGTTATGACCCTTGGAAGTCCACACCTCCGCTTTTCCCTATATAAGAGCTCAAGGCAAATTGTCCCTCAATCTACCCAGGGATTGGATGACAAGCCAGTTACGGGCTGGTGAGTGGATAACGCTGATTTAATCACTGGGCCCATAAAGCCATTCATTGGCATCTAATTAGCCTCAATGAGGGTTGTTAAAGGATCCGCAGTTTACATGTTATGTAGGAAGACAATAGTACATGAACTGACAATGCCACAGCACGACTAAATATATGAAAGATGGGTGTCTGAAATAGAACCCTTTTGTTTGTAATGAATCCAATGACTGTTGTTTGGTTTGTACCTTGGTTAGTGGTAAACCAGTGTTTTCATAAACATAGAAGAAGAACAGCCATAGTGCAACTGGACAAGATGTCCCTGTTGTTCCCATCAGGAACATATGGTCATGACGAGGACAGACATGTTCTGTGGCTATTTCATAGATACATTATTAGATACATAAATCAAGAGCAAACAGCATCAGATAATGGTCAAATGTAAGACTGCTCAGGTTGTGTGAAGCAGATTCCATTCCATGTATCTTGAAGGGCAAATTATAACGCAGGTGCGGTAGTATTTCAGACATGTTGTATACTGATACTTTGTCCTTATATTAACATGGTGTGACATTCAAGCCGTTAACATAAGTAACTTCTGTAATAATCTATAAATACCTGTTAATAACGTAGCTTGGAAGTCAAAAATTCACAGAGGTTCCAGAAACCATTCTCATTCGCCAATTGGTCTGGTGATGGTGTGGCCAGTTTTTACCAAATTAGATATTCAAGTACTCATCATAACCCCCCAAATACACATGATTCATCTAGATTGGAAGTTTTTATATTTTAAAGTTTGGTAACTTTGGTAAGTGGATTGTAGCACCACCTATTGTCAGATCACGGTAAAACTCATGTCCAGTTTCAGTGGGCAAATAGTATATATATATTTGGAAACTGAAGTTTAGGTTTTTTGGGCTGTTTTCCCAAACATATTCAAGATACAGTTGAATAATGAATATAGGCTTACCTTCATTTTGAAGGTATTCACATCGAATATGAAAGGGAGGGTTTAGGAATTAGAGCTCTAATACATAGCCCCCTTTTTCCCAAGGGACCAACGGTAATTGGACAATGGACAAAAATGAGATTTTACTTAGCAATACTAAGCACACATTTATTATTTTTCATTCAAACCTGTAGTGCCTCAATAAATGCCCCAAAACAAGTGATAACGAAATGTGACTTTATATTGAGGGACTGTGCATCTGAGTTTATTTAGTGTAACTATCCTACAAAAAACAGGATTGCATACACGGCATATACTTGGTGCAGTTCCATGATTATGCTAAATTGTTAAATGATGAACTGTAAAAAAGGGACAAAAACAAGAGGAAACTATCATTCAGGGATGTCAATCACTGTCTCCTGATGGGTCATTAGCACTCTATGTGTAATACTTCCAGGCCACAGGGATGTAGTACCAAACTCGATACATCAGCTCTAAGAATTTCTTCACACCAGGGACTGGACTCCAGTCCAGATAAGAACACCCATGTCCAACCTTAGGTCCTTGAAGCAGTACTGGGTAGGAGTTGGTTTTCGGAATGAAGGCTCTAACTTGCATTGTGGCTGCCAGTGAAGAGTAGTCCAGTTCAACCTTTCAGATTTCTGATAGAGAACAAAGGAAAATTTTCCTCGACGGGAAGTAATTTAAATTGAACGGGAACTAAGTCAACTTTAAAACCCCCACTTATTCAAAACACCCTGTCAAACTCTGTTTGGCTGGTGGTGGCAGGGTTCCTATTTTGATTGGCTGGCTGCTGGGGCATGTGACCTCTCCGTCTGGGTGGGGCCAGGTACTCAAACATGGAGGTGTTGTGTGTGGAGAGCATGTTCTTAAGATCAGAGGGCATGGGGTCGGACCAGAAGAAGTCGTGGTTGAGAGCATCGTCGCTGTCTGTTCGCTGGGAAGGGTCGAGCACCAGCAGTTTGTCAATAAGGTCCAGGGCGTAGGGATCCTTCACATAGGCTTTGAGTCTGTCTTTAACTTTCCTCTTCTGGCCTTTGGGAAGCTCCATTTTCTGATACAGCTCGTACTTCTTGTCCACACCTGGCCATACCTGATTAGAGTGGGAATATGGATCTGGTTAGGGACTGTATGACAAGACAGTTGGTGTACGTTTGTGTACATGGTGCATAATTGCGTCCATGTGTTCTCTTCTCACCTCTGCCGTGATGGAGCCACACAGCTGACTGATGAGCGTGAGCTGGTGCTGTTCTGTGTTGCCCTGCATGATGGGACTCCGTGTCCACATCTCTGCCATGATGCATCCGGCTCCCCACAGGTCGATGGGGGGGCCCGTAGTCTCGCTCGCCTAACAAAAAACAAACCTTCTGATTAGGCACAGTCTCGTTTTGCTGGAATGTCCAACATTTACAGAAACTACCCCCTAAGCAAACTTTCTATGAAACTATTCATGCGTCATCAAATAGTATTCTGTGTGTGTGTGTGTACATCTCTGACTGCCTTCCTTACCCAAGAGCAGCTCTGGAGGTCTGTACCAGAGTGTGACCACACGGTTAGTGTAGCGGTTGCCCTGGCTGTTCTTGGCCAGGCTAAAGGCTCGTGCCAGACCAAAGTCGGCCAGCTTTAGAACGCCGTCTCGGGTGATCAGCACATTCGCTGCCTTCATGTCTCTGTGAAGGATCTGTAAATGTGGAGAAGAGAAGAGTCACCCACCTTCATATAAATTGCATTCAGAAAGTATTAATATATAAAAGACTGTAAGACACTGTCATGCATATTCGTGTTTCTCATTTCAGAATTGTTTAGAATGTTACCGACTGACATTTGCAAGCTCATTGATCCAGCTAGTACAAATCAATTTGAGTGGACAACATCTTATACGTTTACCTTGTTCCTGTGGATGTAGTAAAGCCCATTGAGCAGCATCTGCATCACCTTCTTGATTTCAGCCAGTGTGAACTTCACATTGGCATTGCTCAAAAGTCCCGCCAAGTCGTGCTCACAGAAGTCAAAGACAAGGTATATACTGCCTTTGTAGCGGTTGAACTGTGTAGCTGTAAATGGAAGGAGAGTTGATGAGGCTTTAACATCATTTAACTTTTCCCACTTTCAGTATCACGCACATTGTATAAACTTGTGCACATATGATCACCAAGTCAAATTCCACACAGTTACACAAACTAATATGTTGACATGACTGTCTTCACTTAATGGCCATGCACAACCACACAGGTCATTAACAGACAAGCTGTCAACAAAAGTTGTCAAAAGATCATAAATCCACAAATGTCATCTGCACATCTGTAACAACAGCACCAATAGTGACACCCACCTTTGGTACGGCAGATCTCTATCAGATTCACAACATTCTCATGTTTCAATAGTTGCAGAATCTTTATTTCTCTCAGTGCTGTGATGGGGAACTGTGAATAAATGTGAAACAATGGCGATGAAACAATGAACAGCAAATTAAAAGGGCGATGCATGTGTCTGACTTTTACAATTACAGAGATTGAGTAAACGTATGGACTAAAGTAGCCAACTATTTTGACTTGACCCGAGCACAAGAACGAACACAAAAGCCTATTTCTTACCCCTTCTTTCTCGTTCTCCATTAGAACTTTCTTCAGTGCTACCTTCTTTCCAGTTTGTCTGTGCTTGGCTTTGAACACTTCACTGGAAAGGTAATGTGATTGATCGGTATAAATGTCAAATAATGGGTCGCTAAGCTAGTAGTGACATAACACGTGTATTCATCACTGACACGTTTTGCCTCAATTAGAATGCGACGAGGTACAGTTACCTAACCAATCTGATTAAGTAAAATCAATACATAGGGCCAAGCTAGACAGTGTAGCTAACAAGCTACTTCTGAAGAAGCAAATGTGGGGATCTACTTCCTCGATTAGGTGTATGCGAGCTTTAACGTTGCTATCAACGGGTATTCCGTGACATTAACAGCATGCAATAAGGCAATTTTACCCAAAAGTTCCTTGGCCAATTTTAGCAAGCTTCTCATATTTGGAGAACTCGTCACAGAAAGGGAATTCAACGCCATCGTAATATTTGGACATGATGGCGGCCTCCCGATCGGGCCTGTGGATGATAATTTAGTTTCGTTAACATGATATCATTTTCACGGACATAAATACAGTATTTTATGGAGCATATTATATTATGCAACAATGCATACATTGTGTGATAAATGAATATAAGTCATACTTTTCAGCCGCACCGGCGTTTCCACTTTTGTCTCGCTGCATCCTTGTTTGTGTGTGTTTCACTCTACAATAAAAAAGCGTTTTTCTACGGAAGCCATTAGCTACGGAAGCCTAAGAGGGCCGTAGGCCTGTCATTGTTTTTTTCAGTAGCCGATATTGTATTCATCAGTTTCTCTCTTTTCAAAATGTTTCACTCTAGTGGAGACATAAAAACAATAAGTTATTGTGAAAATTCTGATTTTTAGCTAATGATTAAATGTGTAAGCTATTTCAATTTCCCTTTAGTACGGTGGCCCTGAAGTGCAAAACACACCCCCTAATATGAGTGCATCCCCAAATGAAAACACTCCCCCCAAATACGAGTCAACTCCCCCCAAATAGGATGACTTGCTCACCTCCCCCAAATGGAAAACAACATTACATTATTGTAACTCAACGTTTAAAAACCTGTTCCATAGGGCTGCGATTTACCATCGCCATCTGGTGGTTTACTGTGAGAACTGTACTTGTAATTCACACTAGATTTAATTCACACTAGATTTGAACCACTAGATGGCGGTATTGAAGCGCAGCCCAATGGCGCTGTCGAAACAGTGCCCCTTAAGACGCAATTTATACTTTTGCATAAGTAGGCCTACTTGCTATGAAATGTCGTCCAACCTGTTGAACTCCATGGTTGAACTATGATCAAACGTACAAGGAGGACTTAGCTCAAAATGCATTCTCATCAAAACCTTTATCTTTATTATCTACAAAACGTCAACTTTATATTTCAATAAATGCCATTAGATAGTAGCCTAAACAAATGTCCATTCACCTGAATTGTGAATGTGTTTGAACTGTACAAGGAACTGTACCTAGTAGGCTACTGTTGGATTTTTATTTTGGCCAAACCCAAAACTGTGCCCTATATGGCTTAAAGGATAGCAGTAAACTGGACAGTGCAATAATAATAACCAACGGGAATTGTGGTTATTTGACTCTGCATTACATTACATTTACTAACATTAAATCAGTTTTAAGATAAACATGTTACAGAATAAAGGTTTCAAATCTTACTCTGCCATGATTATGCAAATCAGAGAAAGAGAAAAAAGCCAGACCTCAAAACACACTAATGGCCAAGTCCAGATAATGGCAAAAGATTAGAGAACAAGAAAAATAGATAATATGCACTTTTATAGCCTAACCAACTATCATCTATAAGAACAACCAATCTGCCCACATCTTGACTCTTATCCATATATCACTATAATGGACGTTGCACACTGGGTGTGACAACTTAAGTCTTCAGCAAGAGGTGGGGGACAGTCTCCTAGGCTTTATGCGTCATGTTTTTTGCACAGATATTCAAGTAGCACATACATTTTAAACCAAACCAACTTTCTACTTACGTACAGGCCACTAAAAAGTTCACAACAACCAGTTCAGTAAGTAGGACTGTGGTGTAATTTCTATTACAGGACTTACATAACATTGTGTAATGTTGCATTGTTAATAGTTATGTGATTCAGATCTCGCCCCTCCAAGTCATATGACTGTCACAGGTGTTGCTGTCAACACTCAGTCGTATGCATCCTCCTATGATCCAGTACAGGTTTTACAAACCTCCTTCGTCCTCGTGATTTGTTGCACACACCAAGAATAGAGGACATTTGATATGGAATACTGCAGGTAGGGAAGGGGAAGTGAAGCTTTGTGACGCAATACACCATGAGAAAATAGGGCAGAGGTGTATAGTCTGCTGTGGCTACAGTAAAATCCTGAAAAAGTACAGGATCTGGAGTATCTGTTACCAACTGTTTATAAGGAAGTGACTAAGCATTCCTCCATTAGTGTGTTTTGTGTGTACAAGAGGAGCGTTGGAAAGCAGCATGAAAACGATTGTTCTATTGGCGTGTCTGGTTCTGGGATGCCTGGCTCAGAGACCTCACCCCTGCAGTAAGTAACCAAGTAAACAGTGTGTGAGAGACACCTAGCATTGGGAATATCTACTTGCTATTAAAATAGATTACATATTACATACTTTATGGTCAAGACTTCATTCTGTTCAGTCTTAAATGCAATATGATGGCTTTTTTATTTTGACTTGGGTCAAAGAACATATTTAATGCAAATTGTGTCAGTAGAATCATTCTCAACTTCCTCCCCTAGAATCTCCACCTCTTCTGACAGGTAGCCTCTCTGTGGTGAGTTTCCTAAAGGGGGGTTGCCAAGCATACCCTGTATCGACCCCTTTAATGGCATATCATTGCAACATTGTACACTGCATAAAGTGTAGGATACACAATATATTAAGTATATCTGTATATGGTACAATACATATGGTTGAGTCAAATAATTTACAAAATAAGACTAATTTGACTGAATTTCGACTAAACTCCAGATCGGTTACCAATGCAGCATCCTCCTGTATTTGTGTTTAAATCATTTACATTTCACAAGAATTCTAAATTAAATTCAGAATTCGTCCCTCACCTGTTGCTCAAATATTGGTTTATAATGACTGATTGTAACCCACCCTATTCACTACTCACAGGTTCATCATGATCTGATGGCCGGTGCCAAATATACCTATGATGCGATTGGGAAGCGTATCCGCTTCAGAGAAATTGGTTCTTACCAGAACCAGACATTCTTGATTGATGCGCTGCTGCTCTTCAGAGAGGTAATCAACAAATCTCCCCAAAACATCTAATGTTTCTCTGCTAAATCTGATGCGAATTATGTGTGGGGGGGAAAAATACAATGATAAGCATTGCCGCCCCTTTAAATAAATGTTTTATCAGGGTGTCATCTATAAGATCAACCATCAGAACCTCACGTGTAAGAAGGAGAAATTAAAGGCAGACTTTCATCCTATGGAAGTTCCTAACAATGCAACTCTGCTGGGGCAAGTCATCTTGGGTGGCTCCTCTGGTCCAGGAGAGGGTCTTCTGGTTAATAGCTGGTATGGAGAAATGAAACAGGGTAAGAACATGAGAGTTAATGTTGTGTTCTTTAGTCTCCCTTCCTCTTCTCACGTATGGGCTCTCGTTGATCTTGTGATGTTTTTGTCGACAGGGAAATATGTGAGCACTGTAACGGAATTTGGATGTTTGCCTGTCAGCACTTTATTTCACACAGAACGCACTGGATGGATGTTGACAAGGTTAGTCTGCATTTATTTAGCAAAAAGCTACAACACATGTTCTACTTAAAATGTTTTATTATATTTATTTTGTATGTGTGGTATATCTGATTATTCAATTAGCTAATAGGATATAGTATATTAAAGGTAAATATCCATAGAGATCTGATCTGTATTCTGTATTAATTTCCAGTTTCTTCAACATTCTCATTGGAATTGAGGACCCTCAAGATTTCTTCCCTCCTGAGTTCTGTCAGGATGCAGTGTCAGACAACAAAGGAGAACCTGCTGACTTCTACAGCCTGTTTTTTGAGTAGTAACAATAAATTCAAGTATTTTATTTGTTCTCTATACTTAAACATATGCTAATACCATTTAGATCACAATCATATATGTTCTCATTTGCTATGAAAGTCTCTGAAAGTTGAAAGACATGAAAGAAACAATATGTAACTTTTATGGGAGTTTAAAGGGATGACCTGCAATTGGCATTTTTCAAGACACATGTAATCAAATACTGGGATATGTTACTATCTTCTACCTTTAAGCTTCTATTTCCAAGTAACACTGGAATCGTTTCTGTGTCATGTGTGAAGTTAACTGAAGTTTGTAATTGCTCAATACTATTTTTGTCTAGCTTTTATACAGGCATTTTCCAGACTGCACCCCTGATAAAACAGGGGTCACTATAAAAAGGGATTGTATGAATAAACAGGTCATACTGATCACAGTGACATTATTGTTGCACAGATCTCACACATTATTTTGTGTTTTGTTTTATGTTGACCGCCTATGCGAGACATGCCTGGTTAAGGTTACACCCCTTTATTAAATCACGAGGAAAAAGAGCCATAGTTGTATGATATTTAATAAAGATCCATTCAAAGCATTCACAAAGCAATCGCAAACAAGTATTCTCCATCTTCTGATCTCAGGATGTGAACAGTCCAATTCAGCACAGTATAGTAGGCTACCAACTAGGCTACTATGCAGCATGTCGTGGTCTGATTTGGTAGCAGAAGTAACAAATTCCCCTCAAATCGCCTACCTCTTGCACGCATACATCTGCACTCACCCCCCCAAGTTCCTGGCCCACTGTTTCCAACCAAAGCAGCCTGGCGTCAGGGTCCTCGTCTGAAAACTGCAGATATAACCCAGAACTTCGTAATACGCGCAGAGACTGCTTTAGAACCTGATCAGCTTTGCCTCTCCCTTCCCTGGATCTCAACAAGGCATCTGTTGTACCCTTATCTATTATTAGGTCTAGGCTTTCAGAGCCATAGTGTTGGTGGAGTTCTGTACAATCCAGTTCTAAGAATTCCAGTCTTGAATCAGGATTACGAGGTTCTGCTGCTTTGGTTCTAATTTGTTCTTGCATAAAGCGCACAGCTACTGGGGAAATATCTGCGCAGGTCACATGCACTGCAGAGAGGGAATTCTTGTATATATCAGGACCTAAGGCAGAGGTTCCGCAGCCCAAATCCAATACTTGGAAGAGAGTATTAGAGTCCGGTTTCGAATCGAGCAAGGGCAAGATAAAGTCCTGAACTGTGCCAAAACCAAAAAACCACTCGAAGTTCTTAAAGTTTTGAGTTTTGCCGCGGTTTTCAGTGTAAAACCGGTCCCAAGTTGCTTTCTTATCCATGTTCTCAATTAATTCAGCTGGAAGAAGAAATGAATGTGATTAAATAAAAACATTCAGACAACATTTCTCCATTACAACTTTATGTCTCACATTGTCGCTGATGATAAAGGCAGAGAATCGATAAAGCTACAGGAAGTGATGAATGATGACGCTAAGGCAATGGTATAGCCTGTGACGTACTGCTACGAGTTAGCAGTTCAGAATGGCATGTCTTGTCTTTCTGATAATCATGCATCTAGTTGAATGTATATTGTGTACGCAAACATACTTGTAAGTGAAGAATGTTTCCTGGAAATCACCGACACGAGCTTCCCTAACCTTCTGTATGACATTCGCAACACGTTGAACATCAACGGCGCCATGATGATGCTCGTTGAACTGCGCAAACGCGCAGGCTGCGTGTGAAACGCGCATGCGCTTCAATTGGCCTAATTTATTTACCAAAATATCTGATATTGTGCAAGACCACGAACCTTGATAGGTTTATGTCCAAAATAAGGGCTGCAAAAGCCTACCGACAGTAAATGTTCATTTTTTGTAGGTACTACGGCAGTGGCCGGCGTCGCGCCAAGGTAGGCCACAAGGTAGGATCACCTGGCCGCGGGAGCGCGCGTCAACGTGCGTGAACTACTTTTATGCAAAAAGTATCACCAAAATGATGGGTGATGTAAATTCACAGGAGGAAAATGTACGTTACTAAATAATCTATATTGTTATGTGCTGATTTGAGCCATGGGATAAATGTCTCAACAGGAGGGATTGAGATAACGAAATAGTGTTTACAGCATATAGATTTTAATACAATTCAAGAAAGCCTATTTAAGAAAAAGGTTTTTAGCGTAGGAATGGGCAGACGACAAGTTAATTGTCTTCAACTGATCTCTGAGAATGTGATTTTCAATTACTGTACAACCTTGTTGTCTACTTGTGCAGGGGCAGATCTACATGGGGCCTACATGGGCCAGTGCCCCTGTAAAAATGTCCCTGGCCCCCCGTGGCCCTCCTGAGCTTTTTTACACGTTTTTCTTCTTGTAGTAGTCATCATGAACCGAGGAAGGGACAATGCAGCCTTTTTTGCCCCAGTAAATAAAAAACATATCAAGGTATTGAGAGAGTTGAGGAGCTAGAAGAGGGAGAGCCAGAGCCGTTTGTATAATTTTAATGTAAAGCTAAATTAAAGTATTTAATGTTTAAATATAATTTGTTTCCGTTTTTAATGTGCCCTCTGATTAAACACATGCTTTACCAAGTATTGCAGAGTTGATGGACCTCAAGGAAGTTTTATTACTTGCGGCCGGCCTTCAAGGAGACAAGTAGCCATGGTGCTAACATTTTCATCTTTCTAAAAAGGCTTCAACCAATCTTCAAAGTTCAAAAACAGAACTGGAACTCAGTAAAGTTTGATGCAAAGTGTTTATTGGTCTTGAAGGTGAAAACAAAATACCAACATACATGAGCCGATCCTGGGATCACACTGGTCTTTTACTTTCCAGGCATGCACTTATATACAGGTATATGCCCACCTCTTGTGTTACTCTACTATTGGTAATTTCAGATGGTCTCAGATTTTTACGCATCACACAATTGGTCCCTTGTCCTGGGGGTTTCCGATAACAAAAGCGCTCTTTGTTGCTCTTAATTAGGATGAGGATGATCACCTTTTTTACACAAAGAATTCCTCCCTACATGGGCAAGTGCTGTCATTGACCAGGCAGCTCCAGATAAGACTTGGCGTAGGGCCATAAATGTGCATCTTGATATATAGCTCAGGTCTCTGCCTGCGAAGGGAGATGCATATCTACTGGTCTTCTCCCACACTCCTCAGCCCCTGACACCCACATCTCACACTAAGCTCACTATCTTCTACCGTTTAGTGGTAACAACAATCAGTCAACAGCTTTACACATGGTTTCCAGTAATAGAGAATATACTAAAAGGGGTGATTGAGATTTTCATTTTCAATAGAATAGATCCATAGTCATAACCCAAATTCATCCTTTCAATTAACACAACAACACCCACAATCCCTTGCGCAAACAGTGCGAGTTAAACAAATGACGACCCTTGGGTTGCTAAAGTATGTAAAGCCGTGTCTTGGACAAAGCACTTAAGATAAATGTTAATTATTTTATCTTCATTTGTCAGATCCGTATAATTGTATTTTACTAGTGAGGACTGTTTCACAACAGACTCTACCACTAAATATTAAGATAAAAAAAAATTAGGTTTGTGTGAATTACTAACTTAACAGACCCTAGTCTAAGGGCCAATCCCAATACTACCCCTTACCCCTACCCCTTACCCCTAGCCCTTACTTTTGCCCGTTCACGTAAGAGAGGTCTTCTCCCACACCCGTGACAGGGCGTCAGCCACCACGTTATCATTACCCTTATTATGACAGATAATGATGTTATAGCTCTGTAAAATCAAAGCCCACGCATAAGGCGGTGGTTTTGATTGTACATTTGGTTCAAGAAGAACAAGGGATTATGGTCAGTAAATACTTGGCCGTTTGGCCGTGGAACTAACAGATCCGCTTTACGTATCCCTGATAGTACTTCACAGGGGTCATCAACAAATGCTGAAACAGCAGATGCCGCCATACTTAAGCCTAGACACTAGTAACACCACACCAAAGACACTGTACACACAGAGCTACAACACAACCAGTAACCCTCACTTAGCCAGTGAGCTAGTCCTTTACTCACACCCCCAAACACCACACCTCAATCACCCACCACCAAGACGTCCAAACAGCAGGGAGTCAAGATCCCGGACGAGCCTCCAAAAGTGAATGTGAGCCTAAAAATGACCTAACAGAGCTATTTCTGTTTTCCTTTATGGTGTTTTACAAAGCCAAAGAAGGGTCAAGGAGCTTCAGCACCCCTCCTACAAGATGGAGGCTGCCTGTGACAAGGACGTGAATCCCAGTGGCCTCTCGTAAGGGGGATGCTTTCGCTGTGATGCTGGCCTCGACTGGTACAGATATGTTGTCCGGGTCTGCCAGGACAGAGTCCCTTCCCTGGCAGATCCACTGGAGGGCTCTAAGGACGCAGGGGAAAACTAGGGTGTCGCTCTTGTGTTTGGCCATCAGGGGGAGATGGTCATGGATGAGCCCCGCAGCATTCGGCCCCTCCTCCTGGCCGGTATGCAGACGCCAGCTCTGCTGATGGTCTAAGCAGCGGGTCTGCATGTTCTCCACAGATAATTGGTCTGGGAGAGGGGAGTGTGAGAGAGCGAAAAATCCCGAAAAATGCTGAGGACATAGAATCACTAATGATAGTGTAGTAGCAGTTACAGTGCCTTGCATAAGTATTCACCCCCCTTGGACTTTTTCCCATTATGTACTGTTACTAACTGGAATTCAAATAGACTTAAATAAACTTTTTCCCGTTTGATCAACAAAACATGCATAGTACTTTGGAGGTGCAAAATAAATTTTATTGTGACACAAACAATAATGAGAACAAAAAAGTTGACATCTGTTGGGTGCATAAGTATTCACCCCCCTGTGTCAATACTTGGTAGAACCCCCTTTCGCTGCAATTACAGCTGCAAGTCTTTTGGGGTATGTCTCTACCAGCTTTGCACATCTAGAGATGGAAAGGTTTGTCCATTCTTCTTGGCAAAAAAGATGAAGCTCAGTCAGATTGGATGGAGACCGTCTGTGAACCGCAATCTTCAAGTCTTGCCATAGATTCTCTATTGGATTGAGGTCTGGGCTTTGACTGGGCCCTTTTAAGACATTAACATTCTTTAATCCAAACCATTCCTTTGTAGCTCTGGCTGTATGTTTAGGGTCATTGTCCTGCTGGAAGATGAACCTCCGCCCCAGTCTCAAGTCTTTTGCAGACTGCATCAGATTTTCTTCAAGGATTTCCCTGTATTTGGCTCCATCCATCTTTCCCTCTATTCTGACCAGTTTCCCTGTACCTGCTGAAGAGAAGCCTCCCCACAGCATGATGCTACCACCACCATGTTTCACTGTTGGGATGGTGTGCTCAGGGTGATGGGCAGTGTTGGGTTTTCGCCACACATAGCGTTTTGCATTGAGGCCAAAAAGTTCAATTTTGGTCTCATCTGACCAGAGCACCTTCTTCCACATGTTTGCTGTGTCTCTCCCACATGGCTTCTGGCAAACTCCAAACGAGATTTTTTATGGATCCCTTTCAACAATGGCTTTCTTCTTGCCACTCTTCCATAAAGGCCAGATTTGTGGAGTAGACGACTAATAGTTGTCCTGTGGACAGATTCTCCCACCTCAGCTGTGGATCTCTGCAACTCCTCCAGAGTAACCATGGGCCTCCTGGTTGCTTCTCTGATTAATTTTCTCCTTGTCCGACTCTTCAGTTTGGGTGGACGGCCTCCTCTTGGTAGGTTTGCGGTTGTGCCATATTCTTTCCATTTTCTTATGATGGATTTTATGGTGCTCAGAGAGATGTTCAAAGCTCTGGATATTTTTTTATAACCTAACCCTGCTTCATATTTCTCCACAACTTTATCCCTGACCTGTTTGGTGAGCTCCTTGGTCTTCATGATGCTGTTTGTTCAGTAATGATCTCCAACAAACTCTGAGTCCGTCACAGAACAGGTGTATTTATACTGAGATTAAATTGCAGACAGGTGGACCCTATTTACTAATTAAGTGACTTGCAAATGTGACTTGTGAATGCAATTGGTCGCACCAGATCTTTGTTAGGGGTTTTACAGTAAAGGGGGTGAATACATATGCACTCAACACTTTTCAGATTTTTATTTGTAAATAATTGTGAAATCCATGTAATATTTCCCCCCACTTCCAAATGATGCACTATTTTGTGTTGGTCCATTACATAAACTCACGATGAAATAAATTGTAATCTATGGTTATACCATGACAACATGTAGAAAAGTCCAAAGGGGGTGAATACTTATGCAAGGCACTGTACATCTCTTTAAGCTCAGATCTCCATGAGAACATATTATATATATTATGTATGGTCAACAACATTTGTATTTGTTCCGGGAGAGAACCAGCTCACGTTCTCAAATCTAAGCATACTTAAGTACTGCCTATTTGTAAAGTTCATAGTGCCATTTATTATGGGAAATGGTAGCCTTACCTGCATGACATGATGCTTCAGCTTCAGTTATGTTGGGGCAGAACACCGCAAAGTCAAAATGACAAGGCTATGGGGGTGGGGGAAAAAGGAAGAGATGAGCAAAAAGATAGAGTTCAATATCGATATTTTGTGGAGCTGGTCTGCATAGGTCAACCACAACTACATCTTGGTCGCTGTGCAAAAAGTTTACAGCTGCAACCTAACCAAATCTGTCTTGAGTACAGAGATGGATTACTCCAATCTATTCAAAGGTATACGGAATACAACGGTACCTAGGAAAGATTTGCTGGACATGATGTTAGTTTCCTCCAGGATCACAATGACTTTTACTTAGAGACTTGCTGCTCTTGTTGGTTAGCTGTAACTGATTTACAATTCTTGTTCTCGCTGTGAAGTAGTTTACTGTTGCTTGCCTTTCCACAGGTACACTCTTGCACTTTTAAGGTCCATGTTGTTCAATTGTAACTTGTTTAACTTCATGCTCTTATGATTCTTCCATTTGGCACTTATTTTTGGTTTTTCACAATGTACTGTATGCTTCATGTTTGACTACCTGCAATGTTGGGGATATCTCGTTGTTATGATCAGTGACCTATGCACTTTTGTAAAGCTCTCTCTTGGAAGTCGCTTTGGATAAAAGCGTCTGCTAAATGAATACATGTAAATGTAAATCTATTCATATGACTGTCACTGAAAGTATTTGAGGTTTGTTTGATTTGTAGTATGCCCCTTTTGGTTTACACAGGTGACCTAATTCAAGCGAACCACAAGTATTGGTACATATTGTTCACTCACCACCAACAGTTTCAGCATGGCTGCACCGTCTCTCTCTCCTATAACATTGAAAAGAAGCACCCGAACCACAGGTCCACTGTGTGGGTACAAGAGTTCAAGGTCAGGTCAGTGTATTGGATTTGAACTAATAGTTTGCACTGTTTCAGTGCCCATGAAAGAAAATGATTGGAATACCGTACTGCAAACTTAACTACAGAGTAATGAAATCTGCTACTGTGCACAGCACAGTTATGTATTCGTATAAACAGGACATATTACTCAATTCCAAATCTCCATGCTCACCTTGCCCTCTTCTCGTGCTGAGCTGCGGCATTGTTGAACCAGTGGACGCATGCCTGCATGCTGCGCATGGTGTGGGCTCCATCCAGGAAGTAGGTGACAGGGCCGTGCTCCAGAGTCTGTGTGCGGCCAGGCCACTCTGTGTCTGCTAGTCCTGTGGACCAGAGAAGTGGAGTGATGAGGGGAGAGCAAGAAAGTGTTTTGATGAGCCAAAGGAAAGGTCCATCCTGTAGCACTTACACTAATTACAATAACTGATTTGCTTTGTTCAATTGTATTTACCCAAGGTGTTTGTCAATTCTGATTAGTTGTTCGGATCACAATGTAATTACATTAGACTACACTTCATGTGAGTGGTAGGAAGGAGTTTGACCACTGACACACAAAAACATAATTTATTGACACATCAAAAGTGGGATATTGTTAGTTCATCTTTTTTTCCACGTATGGGTTTGTTACAAGAGAGGGTTTAAGAGTTATTCAACATGACTCACCTTTTGCCATGATTGGGCTTAACTGGAAGGCTGAGGCTAGGGGAACAGTTGTGGTTTCCCTTGTTAGGGATGGGAGGCCATCTTCTGTGGGTGGACAAAACGGTTAGGTCTGAATACATTGAATGCAACCGACTGAATTATTTGATTACTATATGATTTAATTACTACACAATGTTGGTCATAATCAGACTAGAACTAGGATTTGATAAACTGAAGGAAGTACCTCACAAAACATGCTAAACAAAAATACCAAAACACTAAAGAAAGCAGATGCACACTTTTTGAATCCGAAATGTACTTGTGCCACATACACACACACACCTGGCAAGCAGCGTCTCTGTAGCCAGGTGTGGCTGAGCTGCAGGGCCAGGGAGGCATTGGAGAACTGATGCTGCCCAGCCAGGCCCAGACGCAGGGTGTCCTCTGCTCTGTACTCATTCAGCTCTGGGCACACCCACAGCGGACACTGGGAAACACACCAAACAGAGGAGGGACAAGACCCAGCGGAAGGACGTAAAGATTAATGACATGATAAATATGTTTGTTAGATCAGGCTTATCAGATAATTGTGTATACATTGCTAAAACATATTTATCGAAGGCTCCAACACAATACATTTTCTACATATTCATTCAGTGAGCTTCAAATACAGCCTCAACATGGAGCAAGCCTCCAACTCAGAGGGTATAAAGGCCTCAATATACTTCAGTATATCAATTTTATAAAAGTATGTCTAATCTCATTACTCACAAACTCCACTATTTAAAAGCTGCCTATATCCATGAGGAGGCAGGTTAGAGACAAAACATTTTTTTTAAAGAATGACATTTGAATATGATAAGATTCTGTATTTTGTGCTTTGTCAATTTATCAGTAGTCTCTTACCCCAGTCTCCACAGCACGCTCTTTTAGAACCGTCATAGGCTCTTCAGGCTGCTTCACAGTGAAGGCTGGAACCCCTGGCTGGGGGAACGTTGAGAGAACCATTTGATTAATGACACGTTTCTGTAGTTTGATGATTGTATCTTTTTTGCTGTGTGCCATCAGTACTGTCGGATGTTATTGCTTTGTATGCAGTTACAGGAGAACATGGAAGTCACACTGTACCCTTTTCAAAATTGTCAAAAAAGTACCACAAAATACACACAAAAACAGAACTATGAAAAGAAAGTATATCTTTCTAATATTATAATCACCTTGAAGATGCCCCCTTTATGCCAGGCAATCTTCTCAATGGTATCCCCCAAGTCCTGGATGTGATCGATACCCAAAGATGAGATGCCACACACCCATGGTCTCCTGTCATACACAGGTTAAGTATTCTTTCTCACCCTCTCTAGATATCACAAAAAATAATGACAAAAAACACGTATGTATAAGACTTTCATGACTTGCTGTTGCATTTTCTGTTGCACAAATGTAAATACAATTATTTTATCAATTAGGAGCACATAATGGACCTCACAGTTACAGATTCCTCACGGGTCAGGCTATACTTGGAACCATGTTACAGCAACTTCACATAAATCCCTGTTGGTATTAAGTTAGCTGTAGTCTAACATGTCATCTTAAAAATAAGATATATGACTTTTAAATGGTTTTAGCAGCATTTCAGGTGGATTGATAAATACAAGGTGTTGCATGAGAGCGTGAGAAATACATTTTGAGGTGGCCGATAACATTTCAAAAGCATGTGCGATCAAAATGCTCGCAATTCTGAGCCTTAAAAATGAGAAATCAAATAAGTTATTTTTATTTGTCGAGTCTATAATAAAAGATGTAGTTAGAAATAGGCCTCTCCATGTGGTCATTTTATATAAACTATTTATTGATTGAATTGACAGAAAATGTGCCATATCGTGATATGTTTTGTTACCGGGATATGAAAAGATTTTTATCAGGATATGAAATTTTGGTCACATCTTACAGCCCTATTTGGCATTTTACCTGATTATGTTTGTCCAGTCATAGGCTCCACCGATCCCAACTTCAAGAACAACTAAATCCACCTAGACAAAAAGAGTAAACGTATCATACTAATCCACAGTTAATGGCACCTGGAGACAATCTTCTTTCCATTTTTAAGGTGACCAAGAGGTCGTCACTGTGTTTTTGAGTCTAAATCCAGATACATCTCACATGTTAAGAGATGTGGTGGGGCCAGCACAGTGTCAGTATGGAAAATGAACCAATGGGCCGCTGTCCGTACTTTATGGGCCGGGCTATTTAAAGTTTATATATATATATCTTTTTTTTTAAGTTTATGAAAAATAACAATCATATTATATTGGCCCCAAGTGCGTCAGTCCATCTGGCATTTGCCCGGTATGCCAGATTACCAGTCCAGCCCAACCTGAACCTCACAAAGGTGTGATGATCTACCTTCTCCTGAAGGAAGATGTGAAAGGCCAGGATGGTGAGGAAGGGAAAAAAGGCAGGCATTGTCTGCCCGTTACCATCCTGTGAGGGGTAGAAGTACAGGGAACTATTAGCTGTGGCAAATTATTAAATTGGACAAAGTGTGCAGTCACATGATGTGCATGCACTGGTCATTATGGACCAGTGCCAAGTTATTTGAATAAAAGCCACTGACAATGGTACATGAACCGAGACATAGTTTGTAATAATGTTACTATGCTTTGCATCCCATGTAACTATAAGTCACTTTCCAATATTTAACTCATTCATCTTTCATTTCGTCATTCCTATGGTCTTAAAAGTCAAATCAATTTCTCTATGCATCACTGGGGAATTTCTTATGATGACATTTTTTTTAAGTGTGTACCACTGGGACATTTTTCCAGGCCTACCTTTGTTTCATCCAATCGCCCATAAACCTGCCAGAAGTATTTGGTGAAGAGTTCTTTGCTGATGGGTTGTCCATTAATTCTTATCCTCTCCCTTACTTGTACTAAATGTGGGGAACTACAGGGAGATACATACAATCTTTAGCCAGAATCCTTTTTTACATTACGTTTTCTCTGTCAAGACGGCAACTCTCTGGAGAAATGGAAAATGGCATTGCAATGGCAAACAGCAAATGAATACAACTACACGTGGATGACCGTCATTGTTATTTGATACTGACTTGTGATTTAGTCATACTGTACCTATTAAACCCAGTCCGAAAGCCGTAGCCTCTCAAAATCTTCTCTGTGAAGGCGCACGTTGATCCCTGATGATATAGGAACAGTGGTTATATACACACACAGCACAGTTGCATGTACAATTAATTTTAAAGCAATGCACACAAACACAAAGACTCACCTTGCCCTTGGTTCCAGTGACATGAATTATATTCAGACGGTCAAGATCCTCTACCTTTGAACCCACAAAAAATAGGTTTTCACTTCATTTAGATTAAAATATATATTAATCTATGTATGCCTTTTGAGTTAACTGATTTTTCAATAGTTTGAGGATGAGGCTAGGAATATCCAGTGTACCACCTAGTTTGGGCGATATTACATTTTAACTTTTTTTTCTTTTCTTAAAAATAAAATACAAAAAAACAAAGGAATTATTCAATTACGATTTTGGATGTAAATGTTTTACATTTTAACATTAAACATGACTATTAAAAATAAACAACCAAAGATTTGCCCAGCTTTAGTGCCACCATACTTTAGTGAGAGTTTTAATTTCTCTCATACACAAAATGATATAAACAAAGGCATTGACACTGACTTACCTTGCAATTCATTGCACATTCTAATGTACTCTGCCACAGTATGCATGTTTACATCCACAGTATCCTTACTGCTACCTAATAACTTCTACCTCACCACTTTTTTATTTTACCTGTGTACTGGTCAGCGCTGCACTGTCTCTCACTGTGCCTATTGCCTTGTCAAGCACTTTATGTAGGAACCTCGTGAAATACCTGTCTCATGTAGTGTTTGTTGTCTATGTTGTTTATGTGGCACCATGGTCCTGGAAGAATGTTGCCTCGTTTCATTGTGTACAACCGTACATGATTGAACTGACAAATAAAAAACCCTTGATAGATTGACATTGCCAGTGTGCTGGCTGTGCCAGGAGGAAAAGGGATCGTCCTTTAGGCCTACTCACCTCCAGTCCAGTCCGCTCCAGGAAGCCCCTCATGGCCTGGAGCGGGAGTTGGGGATTCCCCCCCTCCCGTCGCTCCCGCCGCCGCTGCTCCAGTGCACTGGCCGTTGATTTTAAGGTATTGAGGGTGCACACAGCGTCCTGTGGTGGCAAAATGGTATACTGTTTCACTGCCGGGACGTGGAACTTTTTTGAGGCGAGCCACGGAAAAGGTGCCCTGGTGGGAGGGGCCCTTGGTGTCATCACAGATACAAGTGAAACACATGTTGAGTTCAGTTGTATGCAAAAGATTGGGGTCAACAGGTTTTTCTGGAAAGCCCACAAAGACATACTTTTGTTTGAGGACATTGTGTGTATCCAAACCCCCTCAAGGGCAGTTACACGTCGTCACATGGAAATTGAGAGAGAAGTCTGGGCCAAATTAGAGGCGGCTTTAAAAAAAGGTCAGGCAAGTGTTTTTCAATAATTGAGTGCAATTATAGCTAAAACACAGTTGGATGTAGTTTCCGCAACGGAACATTTGTTGTTTTGTACATGAAGATGGAGAGAATCCAGGAGCCAGACACACCCACCATGGCATGCTGACGGGGAAGGAGATACACCCGCACTCTCTCTACCTCCATTCTCTCTGTTTCTCCTTTCTCTTTCCATCTTTTTCGCTGTGACAAACTACAAGCACATTCCTTCAGAAATCTCTCTCACACTATAAGCTATGCACACAGACAGACACACATACACACACACACATATGTACACTCACAGACATACACAAACACTCTCTCTCACACGCACACAAACACCCAGTCCTGATACGCATTCCTGTTACGCAATGTTCATTACTGTTATTCAATAGTTTTTATCAAAAAAAATACAGTTAAACCACTGCTTTTCTCAATTGTGTTACGCCTGTAATGTATCCAATAGTTTAATTAATTACATGATAATTTTTTATTTATTATCATTGGGTCTCCTTTAAAATGAAAAAATGGCTTTGTGTGCATATATTGTGATTTTGGGACAGAAATACATTATTTAAACATGCTACAAACCATATCCTGTAAATAAACACTTTTGTGAGAGAAATTAGTTGACAAAATGCATCTATCTCCCACTTTGAAACCTTGTAAAAAATGAAATAATGTTACCCGAGAATGACCAATATACATTTTGAACAGTGAAGTGTGTGTTATTAGATTCAGTGTTGAAAAATGATTTAAAATTAAGTTTGATTCTAGTTAGTACAGGCACATGTCACCCATTCGTTGGAATGGCAAGTAGATCAGCACATTTGTTAATATCACAGCAATACGAGCCACACAAAGTTAAAAAGGGGTATATTTTACCTGATATTCCATTTTTGGAAAGCGTGGAGCAGCTTTGATATTTGAGCAGTTAAATGACAATTGTCAACTTTGATGTCCAGTCCTTGTGCTTCAACCACCCTGCTCTCACTTGCAATGAGTTTTTAACACGTTTGACGCTTTATCATGAAAACAGGTCCGGTCTCAAGAGTAATTATTGCACGCCGCCGGCGCTGCTGTCCTGCAAGCATCTGTTTTTATATGACCAAGTCTCAAACATGTTAAACCTCATTGCAAGTGAGAAGATACTAACAAGGCTGGGTTCCCACTTTTGGGGGGGCTAAGCCCCTAGATAAAACCTTTTATTTTATGTTCCTCATGTTCCTCCAGAATAATTTTTTGAAAATATCCTTTTAAATAGTGTCCTCTCGTGGGTTTTAGGAAGAGAAATGAACACATTTAGATTTAAAATATGAAACAACATTTTTTTTTATATATAATAAAAAATGGGCTCCAGCCCCCACAAAATAGGGCTAGATACGCCCATGGCTGGAGCATCTATAAAATGGTTATGATTGTAAACACAAAACTGTTGTGTTGGTAAAGGAGTTTACTGAGAGGGAAATAAAAGTTGAATTCTAGGAGGGACCTCATGCTGTGAGCAGGGGCCTTTTTATATAAATGAGTAAAATAATGTACATTTACATTTATTCATTTAGCAGACGCTTTTATCCAAAGCGACTTCCAAGAGAGAGCTTTACAAAAGTGTATAGCTCACTGATCATAACAACGAGATAGCCCCAAACATTGCGGGTAGCCAAAACTTGTTTTAAAGATTCGACAGAAGTTACACCAAGACGACAGGAAAGTAAGACATTCCAAAGCTTGGGGGCCACTGCTCGGAAAGATCGATCCCCTCTACTTTTAAAATGAGTGCAGGGAACCACTAAAAGCTTCTGACCTAGTGACCTCAGATTACGATTGGGCAGTGATGCCGGTAACGCGCTACTTAGTAACGCGTTACTCTAATCTGACCACTTTTTTCAGTAACGAGTAATCTAACGCGTTACTATTTCCAAACTAGTAATCAGATTAAAGTTACTTGTCCAAGTCACTGTGCGTTACTATTTTGTCATTAATAGTCAAATATATATTTGATTTCTTCTTGTGTCTCTGGTAGTGAAGTCATGTAGCATATGCGACAATTTAGTCACGTTTTCAGCATGAGGGTCACGTCACGTGTATAGGCTACATAGACCTACTACGCAGTGATACAAACAACGGAGGAGAGAGAGAGATGCGAATTTTCGAGTTGGAAATACAATCACTATTTTGAGTATTTGTCAGCTAAAGATGGAAATATCAAGGTTCGTTGTACTCTGTGCTGGTGGCGACAACGTGCTATCAAGCTACAAAAACAACAACGTCAAATTTGAAGAAACATTTGGAGTCGCAGCACTGCACAGTCAAATTTACAGAGCAAATCCCGTTTCTGTGACTAAAGTACAACCACGGGATACTCGCTCCACTGTTTTACTCATAACATGCGATTACAATATAAGATTAGGCCAAAGTTACAAATGTAGACATGATATCAGCCTACATGTGTTGTTATAGGCCTACACTTGTTTTGTTTTGTAAAACCACTCCTTGCTTCTCTAATGCTGTGAACAACAGGTACAATGTGCATAAAACATGTTGGAAATAATTTAATTGTTACATTTATAAACAATGTAGATCATAAATAGTAAGTTTTGCCATTACAATGTTAATATGTCAGGTCAAGAAAGACTGTCATTATAGATTTTTTTATAAAAGCATGTAGCCTTTTGTTTTAGGAAATCGTTTTTAAGTTCAATTTAAAATGTCAGAAAATACTTTGTACATTGTTGTTGTGTACATTACTGTTAAAAATGAACTTTTAATGAAGTGAGTGTTGGCAAAACCGGTTGTCATTTTTATGTTGAGGCGGCAGGGGTGTTGTTGGCAGCTGCTGAATGTAACTAAAAAAGTAACTTGTAATCTAACTTAGTTACTTTTGAAATCAAGTAATCTGTGAAGTAACTAAGTTACTTTTTAAAGGAGTAATCAGTAATCAGTAATCAGATTACTTTTTCAGAGTAACTGTGGCAACACTGCGATTGGGGGTATGAAGCTGAATCAATTCAGAAATGTAATGAGGAACAGTGACATAACAGCATTCGCAACTACAACCTAATTCACATATTACCCTCATTCCGATAATAGGACAGTGTAGCACAGCACATAAGCGCAGCTAGTTCAGGCAGGGCAATCGGGCAGCGCGCGTCATCCGCTCATTACTACGGTGGCCCTGAAGTGCAAAACACACCCCCTAATATGAGTGCATCCCCCAAATGAAAACACTCCCCTCAAATACGAGTCAACTCCCCCCAAATAGGATGACTTGCTCACCTTCCCCCAATACAAAGACACGCTCCTCCAAATGGATAAGTAACCACCTAACATTAACTCAAAACCACATTACATTAACTCAAATTGGAAATGGTTGGTACTTGGTACAACTCTTTCGTCGCTGAAAGGATGCAGTAACTAACAGGGAATAAGAAATTGATCAACAGAAGTACGAAATGCAATAGCCTGACGGAGTTACGTGCACCAGGACAGTTGTTTAGCTATCGAAGCAGGTAGCAAGTAGGCCTACCTATGCAAAAGTATAAATTGCGTGTTCAGGGGCACTGTTTCGACAGCGCCATTGGGCTGCGCTTCAATTTCGCCATCTAGTGGTTTAAAGGGTAAATTACAAGTGCAGTTCTCACAGTAAACCACCAGATGGCGATGGTAAAGCGCAGTCCTATGGAACAGGTTTTTAAACGTTGAGTTACAGTAATGTAATGTTTTCCATTTGGGGGAGTGTGTCCTTGTATTGGGGGGAGGTGAGCAAGTCATCCTATTTGGGGGGAGTTGACTCGTATTTGGGGGGAGTGTTTTCATTTGGGGGATGCACTCATAGATATAACATCGGTAGAAAATTGAGCAAGTTATGGTTATTTAAAAAGTACATGTTGCACCAACACGATGTTATGGGTGAGCGATTCGCATGTTCCAAGATGGCCGCCATGTGCGGACGTTCTAGAGTCCGCCTTTAAGACATCTGGATGCACTCATATTAGGGGGTGTGTTTTGCAATTCAGGGCCACCGTACATTACCACACCTGTGTAAGCCAGCACAAACCCATTGGGCCAACTCCAAGTCCGATAAGACTGCATTAAAAGGCCGTGCGGATACGCACACACACAGCCCATTTAGTGCTGCTGCCGCCCTCCACCATCCCCTTCTCCCCCATGATGTCTGTATGTTCTATCCATCAGGGGGATGATATCTCTATTGCTCCCTGCCTCATATGTCGTGTATGTATGTGTTGCATCGAGGAGGCAGGGAGTGCTTCCCTTAGATCAGGGGTCGGCAACCTGCGGCTCGAGAGCCGCATGCGGCTCTTTGGCGCCGCCCTAGTGGCTCCCTGGAGCCTTTTTAAAAATATGAAAATGGAAAAAGATGGTGTGAAAATATTTTTTGTTTTAATTATTAAAACCGAAATGTTGAAAATAAATATTTATTATACACATTTTTACAGCATTGGATAATACATTTTATAAAACAATTGGGTTCTATCGACTTATTTAGCTGTTTCTGATGGACGAGAGACGAGTTCCATGAGTTGAAATCCTGGACATCCCAACTCTGACTTTTCACAGCTAATTATAAATCACTCCGCGATGAAACATTCGCGTTGATACAAATAAGTAACCATGACAACAAGGACAAGTCAAAGCCTCCATTTACAATTTTGAAAGACTTTAACAAGCTAACTTGTATTTACAACAATGAGTGACTTAACCTATTTGAAAAAAAAATATTTTCAGAATGTACTGTGTCAGTGTCACGTAACCGCTCATCTCACATCTCATTCGGTATTCGATTCACCTCGCTAGTCAATCTACTTCGACAGGCTGCGGCCAACAAGACAGTAGTACTAGACTAGCAGCAACTCTACACATGGCCGATTATTTTCTTCTTAAAAATAAAAGATTTTATTTGGGGACAATGCTCGAAAGCTGGCTAGTCTTGTTGTTAAACATAGCTCTACTTTCAAATTATAATTAATGTTTGGAGAATATGTCAACTTTGATGCGATCAGCTCACATCCATTTGCTTCCACTCTCTAGACTAGTTTAGTAGGCTACTTTGTTCGTGAAAATCGGGATATTGATTTGGAGACAGTGACATGGCTGGTTAACTAGCAAATCTTCTTGTCAAACATACTGTAAAATTATATTGACTGTTTGTCAACCGTACACAATGTTATTGCCTTTGAATCTTGCTAGCATTATCTTAGCTTTCGGGCTAATAACTAGCTCAGTTGACGTTGACAATGGAACTATTTTTTTTCATTGCGGAGGAACAATGGCGAAATAAACATGTTTTAAATCAATAACTTCGTGTTTAAATGTTAATTGGTTGACTATAAATTGTTGTATAAAAGCAATATAGTACTCGTGCGAATGGGGTAGGTAAGGGTACGAACACCACCCGTGGGAATATCCCTTACCTACCCCAGTCTCACGAGTAGCCTACTATGTTGCTTAAATATTATTTCAACGAAGATTTACGTTAAGCACTAGTTTAAGCACTATTGTACAGCAGAGTAGTCACGTGGTGCGTCATTCTCTCCAGAATGCGCTGCAGGAAAAATAAACATTTATTCATGAATCATAACAAATACTCATTATGTAGGCCTATTTGTAGCCTACTTATCATTTTGATAGTAAGCTAATATAGCTAATATAGACACTTACAGCATGTGTTGCCTTCATTATAAGGCTTTACATTTTTTGCGGCTCCAGACATATTCGTTTTAGTTTTTTTTGGTCCAATATGGCTCTTTCAACATTTTGGGTTGCCGACCCCTGCCTTAGATCATCCACTCCGCCAAAGTTAAATCTACATTTCCATGTCATGTAACAATAAATACTCAAATATAATACGTGATTGTCTTGACTGAAATAGAAATATGCTAGCCAGGCAGTGCGCACGTTCACGCGTAGGTGAGTGGAAATCTGGCAGAGTGAAATTTAGTCACAACACCTGTTTATGTTTGAGTGTATGTTTATCGGACATTAAACCCAAAGCTGCCACTATCTCTTTGAATGAATTTTTCAGCCGTTGTTTCCAGTTTTAATTGTCTTTCTCCTTGAAAAGAGATTGCCAGGCATGGAACTATAAAAAGCATATTGTGAGCACACCATTACAGAATGTTACCATATATGTGAATTACTTTGAACACAACATTCTTCAACAAATGGTAAATATAAATGTTATATTTATTGCACAAACATACAAAAAAATATATTAAGACAGTGTACAAGATGACAAGCTACGCTTCGTTCTTGATTTGTTTTTAACTGACAAATCTATTGACGCAGTGACATTTCTCAAGCAACACAAACTTTGTGTTACAATACATAAAGCTCACGTCCAATTCTTAAACTGTCACTTTAACATGGTATTCATACTAATGCCAATGTGTAAATAATTCATGTGAAACATAAATAGTAACTATGCCTTCTTACAGAGCAAGAAAGTATGTACAGCCTTGTCTTGGACAAAGCACTTAAGATCAAATAATTAACATTTATCTTCATTAATCAGATCAGTAAAACTGCTAAGTATTTTATTAAGAGAGCTATTTCTAAGCCTTTATCTACAATTGGTACACATTTGAATGATGCCGTGCTTGTGAAGTTTTAAAATAAACGCTAAAGCTTTTAAAGCACAAATTATGCAATTTATGATCATACCACTTAATGAGGCAATGAATGTCCATCAAGAGAGTTAGTGTTAACAGTTTTTGGCTTCAAGTAGAGAGAGGCTTAATGTTTACAATACACAAAAGGCAGCTGTGTGTTTCTGGCTAAAACATTTGGCATCAAGTTGTACTTGCCAGGTCATATAGTCATCATATATTAATATCAAACAAGCGAAAAATTCAATATCTCTGGCAACTTATCTGCCATGTCTATTAAATTTGATATTTTAACCAAATCACACCCACCAATGATGCCACTAACCCCTACCATACACCCCATCTAAACATGTTACTTCTATAGGCATAGATGTTGCTTTTTCACATGGAACAAGCCCAGAGGTATGCAACAACTTATATCCAACTACTTGTACACAATCGGCAAACTAAAACTCAAACCTCAAATGGTGTTTTACAAAGCAAAGGAAGGCTCAAGGTGCTTCAGCACCCCTCCTACAAGATGCAGGCTGCCTGTGACAAGGACGTGAATCCCAGTGGCCTCTCGTAAGGGGGATGCTTTCGCTGTGATGCTGGCCTTGACTGGTACAGATATGTTGTCCGGGTCTGCCAGGACAGAGTCCCTTCCCTGGCAGATCCACTGGAGGGCGCTAAGGATGCAGGGGAAAACTAGGGTGTCGCTCTTGTGTTTGGCCATCAGGGGGAGATGGTCATGGATGAGCCCCGCAGCATTCGGCCCCTCCTCCTGGCCGGTGTGCAGACGCCAGCTCTGCTGGTTGTCCAAGCAGCGGGTCAGCATGTTCTCCACAGATACATTAAAGTTCTGTTGGTCTGGAGGGGAGGGGTAAAGGTCTGAGTGTGAGAGAGCAAAAAATCCCGACCATGCTGAGAACATAGAATCACTAATGATAGTCTAGTAGTAGTTACATCTCTTTAAGCTCAGATCTCTAAGCATGAGAAAATATTTGTATATGTATGGTCAACAACATTTGTATTTGTTCCGGGAGAAAACCAGCTCACGTTCTCAAATCTACGCATACTAAGTACTGCTTTTGTAAAGTTCATAGTGTCATTTAAAATGGACAATGGTAGCCTTACCTGCATTACATGATGCTATGGCTTCAGTTATGTTGGGGCAGAACACCGCAAAGTCAAAATGACAAGGCTATGGGGGTGGGGAAAAAAGGAAGAGATGTGCAAAAAGATCAAGTTCAATATCGATATTTTGTGGAGATGGTCTGCATAAGTCAACCACAACTACATTTTGGTTGCTGTACAAAAAGTTTACAGCTGCAACCTAACCAAATGTGGCTAAAGTAGTGACGGATCACTCCAATCCATTCATATGACTGTCACTGAAAGTATTTGAGGTTTGTTCACTCACCACCAACAGTTTCAGCATGGCTGCACAGTCTCTTTCTCCCGTAGCGTTGAAAAGAAGCACTCGGACCCCAGGTCCACTGTGCGGGTACAAGAGTTCAAGGTCATGTCAGTGTATTAGATTTGAACTAATAGTTTGCATTGTTTCAGTGCCCATGAAAGAAAATGATTGGAATACCGTACTGCAAACTTAACTACAGAGTAATGAAATCTGCTACTGTGCACAGCACAGTTATGTATTCGTATAAACAGGACATATTACTCAATGCCAAATCTCCATGCTCACCCTGCCCTCTTCTCATGCTGAGCTGCGGCATTGTTGAACCAGTGGACGCATGCCTGCATGCTGCGCATGGTGTGGGCTCCATCCAGGAAGTAGGTGACAGGGCCGTGCTCCAGAGTCTGTGTGCGGCCAGGCCACTCTGTGTCTGCTAGTCCTGTGGACCAGAGAAGTGGAGTGATGAGGGGAGAGCAAGAAAGTGTTTTAATGAGCCAAAGGAAAGGTCCATCCTGTAGCACCTACACTAATTACAATAACTGATTTACTTTGTTTGGATCACAATGTAATTACATTAGACTACACTTCATGTACTGCTTATTGTGGCCAGTAATTGACTCCCTACCATTGCAAGTGTTGACGATAGTAATTTCATAGCAAGAATAACATGTTATTTACAATCATTGCCTTCATGCCAGGAGCTAATCTAATTATTTAGGCTCCTCTACATAAACAAGCAAGCTGTCAAAGCAATGGACGAGGGATTTAAGTTTCTGGCCAGTTTAAATATTAGTTTGAAAGTCTTACTCTACTTTCTGCTGCAGGGCATAACAGCTTAGTGTCTGTATTCATACCACCGTTAAATGTGTGAGTGGTATGAAGGACTAACACACAAAAACATAATTTATTGACACATCAAAAGTGGGATATTGTTAGTTCATCTTTTTTTCCACGTATGGGTTGTGAGGGTTTAAGAGTTATTCAACATGACTCACCTTTTGCCATGATTGGGCTTAACTGGAAGGCTGAGGCTAGGGGAACAGTTGTGGTTTCCCTTGTTAGGGATGGGAGGCCATCTTCTGTGGGTGGACAAAACGGTTAGGTCTGAATACATTGAATGCAACCGACTGAATGATTTAATTACTACACAATGTTGGTCATAATCAGACTAGAACTAGGATTTGATAAACTGAAGGAAGTACCTCATAAAACCTGCAAAGGGAACAAAAATACCAAAACACTAAAGAAAGCAGGTGCACACTATTTTAATCCGACACGTACGTGTGCCACATACACACACACACCTGGCAAGCAGCGTCTCTGTAGCCAGGTGTGGCTGAGCTGCAGGGCCAGGGAGGCATTGGAGAACTGATGCTGCCCAGCCAGGCCCAGACGCAGGGTGTCCTCTGCTCTGTACTCATTCAGCTCTGGGCACACCCACAGCGGACACTGGGAAACACACCAAACAGAGGGACAAGACCCAGCGGAAGGACGTAAAGATTAATGACATGATAAATATGTTAGATCAGGCTTATCAGATAATTGTGTATACATTGCTAAAACATATTTATCTGCATAAATCGAAGGCTCTAACACAATACATTTTCTACATATTCATTCAGTGAGCTTCAAATACAGCCTCAACATGGAGCAAGCCTCCAACTCAGAGGATATAAAGGCCTCAATATATTTCAGTATATCAATTTTATACAAATATGTCTAATCTCATTACTCACAAACTCCACTATTTAAAAGCTATATCCATGAGGAGGCAGGTTAGAGACAAAACATTAAATTTAAAATGACATTTGAATGTGATAAGCGGAAGATTGAAAGCTCAAGTCCTTAGCGTAAAGTTTATTACTGCCTTAAGAGAGGTTGACCAAGGTGAGAATGCAATATTTTTCTTCTCATAAACATTACATTTCCATGTCTATTCCAGGCCTGGATACCTCAATTTTTACATCCTCTGTGTAACAATGTCTAACTGTATTTTGTGCTTTGTCAATTTATCAGAAGTCTCTCACCCCAGTCTCCACGGCACGCTCTTTTAGAACCGTCATAGGCCCTTCAGGCTGCTTCACAGTGAAGGCTGGAACCCCTGGCTGGGGGAACGTCCAGAGAACCATTTGATTAATGACATGTGTCTGTAGTTTGATGATTGTATCTTTTTTGCTGTGTGCCATCAGTACTGTCGGATGTCAAATGTAAAGTACCACAAAATACACACAAAAACAGAATTATTAATAAAAGGTTATCTTTTTAACATCGCAATCACCTTGAAGATGCCCCCTTTCTGCCAGGCAATCTTCTCAATGGTATCCCCCAAGATCTGAGTGTGATCGATACCCAAAGATGAGATGCCACACACCCATGGTCTCCTGTCATACACCGTTAGTATTCTTTCTCACCCTCTCTAGACTAGATATCACTAGGAATACAACAATTCCAGTTAAGGACAAAAAACAATGACAAACAACCCCCATGTATAAGACTTTCATGACTTGCTGCAAATGTAAATACCATTTGGTATATTTCATCAGTTTATATTCTGATCAACTACTCTTTTGCTAGTCCATGCTGCCACTCTGCTCAACATAGTGATCAAGTTCTACATTAGCAACGTAACAGTTAACTTCCAGAAAAACCTTCCGCTACATTCAATCTCAGATGCAGCCGTTTAATATATTTGAAGGGGGTACAAATTAGGATCACATAATGGACCTCAGTTACAGATTCCTCACGTCAGGCTATATTTGGAACAATGTAACAGCAACTTCACTTAAATCCCTGTTGGTATTAAGTTAGCTGTAGTCTAACATGGGGGTCAGATGAATAAGAGGTTAGGGAATCGGGGTATTAATCAGAAGGTTTTTTACCTGATTATGTTTGTGCAGTCATAAGCTCCACCGATCCCAACTTCAAGCAAAGCTAAATCCACCTAGACAAAGAAGAAAATTATCATTTGACTAATCCACAGTTCATGGCAAAAGATTCACCTGGAAACAATCTTATTTCCACTTGTAAGGTGACCAAGAGGTCGTCACTGTGTTTTTGAGTCTAAAACCAAACATACTTAGCCTGACAGGCACAAGCTGAAATCAGTCTCATATTTGTTTTAGTAAAATGTTTACTCAGAATGCTTTCATGCGTTTTGGGAACACCTCCAGGTTACATGTCCATACAAAAAGCATTTTTTTTTAATATATAAATTCCACAGGATGGAGTTAGGTACTTGGATAGAAGTTTGGGCAAGGAACCTGCACACTTGATTAAACTCAAATTAAACTGCAATTAACTTTAAATTAAGGAATCCAAAAGAGAGAAAATATGGTTTAGAAGAATACTATGTGGAGAGCTTAAAGATGACTTTAGATTACATTATGAGGATGAGTAGAGTGTGCCAGGAAAACAAACCAGCGAAGTGTAAAGAGTTGGATGTCAAGGGTGGGACACTTTCCTATTCCCTTTAAGTTCTTACTGCCTAAATAAAACTAGGGGTAACCATTTTGCATCCAATAGTAAGGATGATATATGGACATGATCTACCTTCTCCTGCAGGAAGATGTGAAAGGCCAGGATGGTGAGGAAGCGAAAATAGGCAGGCATTGTCTGCCCGTTAGCATCCTGTGAGGGGTGGAAGTACAGGGCACAATTAGATTGTGGCAAATAAAAAAATTGGACAAAGTGTGCAGTCACATGATGTGCATGCACTGGTCATTATGGAACGAGAGGTCCCACATTATCTCACTAAACTTAAGTTTGTGGCTGTGGGAACTAGCTATCCTTTAAAATAGCCAAGTTATTTGAATGAAAGCCACTGTAATGTTTACAAAAGTTGCTTGGCTAATGTTACTATGCTTTGCGTCCCATGTAACTAAAGGTCGCTTTTAAATATTGAACTCATTCATCTTTCTTTTCGTCATTCCTATGGTTTTGAAAGTCAAATTAATGTCTATGTATCACTGGGAAATGTCTTATGACATTTTTAAAAAGTGTGTACCACTGGGACATTTTTCCAGGCCTACCTTTGTTTCATCCAATCGCCCATAAACCTGCCAGAAGTATTTGGTGAAGAGCTCTTTGCTGATGGGTTGTCCATTAATTCTTATCCTCTCCCTTACTTGTACTAAATGTGGGGAACTACAGGGAGATACATACAATCTTCAGCCACAATATTTTTTTAATCTCTTTCTATGTCTTTTAAGACAGAAACTCTCTGGGGAAATGGAAAATAGCATTGCAATGGCAAACGACTACAACTACCGGTTGTATGATGAGTCCTTGTTATTTGATACTGATTTAGACATACCTATAAAACCCAGTCCGGAAGCCGTAGCCTCTCAAAATCTTCTCTGTGAAGGCGCACGTTGATCCCTGATGATATAGGAACAGTGGTTATATACACACACAGCACAGTTGCATGTACAATTAATATTTAAAGCAATGCACACAAACACAAAGACTCACCTTGCCCTTGGTTCCAGTGACATGAATTATATTCAGACGGTCAAGATCCTCTACCTTTGAAACCCCCAAAAAAAAATGTTAAACTTAATTTAGTTTAAAACTATATAATAATCTATAACAACAATGCAGAATGAGTATGCTTTTTGAATAAACTGATTTTTCAATAGGTTTGAGGATGACGCTAGGAATATCCACAATGTGCCACCTAGGTTGGGCGATATTACATTGATTATTTTTTTCTTACTAACAAAATACAAAAAGACAAAGGAATTGTTCAATTACATACATTTTAACAATAAAAATGACTGACACAACAACAACACAACTGTAAACAACCAAAGACTTAAGACCCCCACACCCACATTGAAGTCCTAACAGCACATTGTTGCAGCTTGGAATCCACTTAACGCATCGCTGGATATGTGAATGCCCAGTTATCCTTTAGGCCTACTCAAGCTCAGGGAAGCAGTGGAGGCTCCGTACCAGGCTACCCAACTTATTTATTTTACCTGTGTATTGGTCGGTGCTGCACTGTCTCTCACTGTGCCTATTGCCCTGTCAAGCACTTTATGCAGGAACCTCGTCCCCAAAGGGATTGTCCTTTACTCACCTCCAGTCCAGTCCGCTCCAGGAAGCCCCTCATGGCCTGGAGCTGGAGCTGGGGATTCCCCCGCTCCCGCCTCACCTGCTCAAGTGCACTGGAATTGGTTTGTAAGGTATTGAGAGTACACACAGCATCCTGTGGTGGCAAAATGGGATATACTGTTTAGAATTTACAAGTTTAAATATTTTATATAGTGCTACAAAGGGGTGGACAATTTCCATAAAGGTATTTTCAAGAAAATTCCCATCATGGTACTTAAAAATATTTTTCATTCAAGTTTTGTCCATTGTCCATATTTGTCTAAATGTAAATTAAATCAAAGAGCAAGATATGCACACGATATGGAAACAAATAGTCATACAATCCCAAGTAGCAGGAATCCCAAATGTCATTCGAATCTGTTCCGTAGGCAATTTAGCGCCCATAATGACCTAAAGCTTGACGGACCTTCTTAAAGTAGTGACCGGTGGCTAAGGTAGGATTGGTCAAGGCCGTCTGTGGGAAGGTCTTAACAAAAGGTCAACTGGGTGTTTGGGCACAGAGATAAAACAGCCAGTTTAATTATCATTGAGGGTGTTGTGCATCCTTTCTAACATTTCACTTTTAATAACCGTAGTCTGAATTTGAAACGGGGAAAATACTGTATTAAAACATTCAGTGTATCAAAAAACAAAACTGTAGATCGCATGTGCATTTCTCTGTTCATGTTTTTGCATTTATTGATTTACGTTAGCTAGCAAGCTTACCTTTAAATTTAGATACGTTTCAAAAATGAGAATATAACCCAGAAAACGTAGCTACATTGGTGTCATGTTGCTTCCTAAAGCCAACTAACGTTAGCAAACATGTCTATTCAACTGCACATTTTGCACGTGCCATCTGGCTAAAGTTGACCATTTGAATAGGGTCAAGTCAGCTATTTTAAACTTGTCAAACTAGCAAATTGGCCAACTAAATCTAGTTTGCAAATTAGTTAGCTTGTAGCTAGTTAGCTAGATCAGCACATTGGTTATCACATGCTGCACACACACGAAGTTACAACGGGGTCTATTTTACCTGATATTCCATTTTTGGAAACCGCGGAGCAGCCTTGGTACTACTTGAGCAGTTGAATGACAATGTCAACTTTGATGTCCAGGCCTTGTGCTTGAACAACGCTAATACGGAGCTCCACTCCCGCACGCGGGAGAAGCGTACCATCGTGGGGTTTGACTAAAGTGCATGCAGGAAGCCTTAACCAAATTTGGGTGCTTCCTTTTTTAACATTATGCAGGAGTAGGGTGAAGCAGACGTTCTCTGGGTGAAGCCAGACTGAATGTGTAATCTAATTTCCGGTTGATTTTTTCCTGTCTTTTCAAAATAAAGGTCATGTCAGAAACTGTACTTTTTAGTGCACAATGCCCATCATGAAGTCGGTGATAAAGATGTCGGTGAGACACACACACCGAAAAAATAGATAGATAGCACACAGTGCCCGTGATGAAGTAGTGACACAGATTCCTGGAATTATAAATAGGGCACAGTGAAGCCATCTGTGAGTAAAATGTCGGTGACGTGCACAGATTAAATTGTGTTTGGGAAAGGACTGTCCCGGATGTAGTTTGGGTGAAACTACAGCGGCTCCAGTGAAAGTGTATTATTGAGTTAATCCATTATTTTATTAATTCCGAAATTTAAGCAGATAAATAGTGTACTCATGTGTCATCTTACGGTGTCTGTCAAGGAAACAAAATAGACAAAAATCAATGCACTCTATTCAAAAAGGGTCAAACTACAAACAATGAATTACTCATCTTCAAGGAATAAACTGTAATTCAAATTGGTATCCTCATAACTAAACCAATAAACCATGCTCACATCTCAGTGAATGTAAATGACCGGATACATCTGCAGCTTGTGGAAGCAGAGGCAAAAGGACAGACTAAGGTGTATAGCTCAGTTGTTAGAGCAGTCTGACAGGTGTGTCTAGCTGATCCATTAGAAGGGGACTCAACTATATTTTTTCCATTCAGGATGTTGTGGCACCTCAGGAGAATTCTGTAAAAGTGGATGCACAACATATTATTTTATTGTTCAATTTGCACACACTTGTTGCATCCTGTCAAATTGTAAAAAGCATCACTCTTCTCCAACCCTTAATGAAATTGCTGCCAAATCCTCCTAACTGATGCAGCCCAGGTAATTCCTACTTCTACCTGGACTAGAATAGGACGTCCATCTCAAACTGCAATCATACCACACCTCATTTATAGAAGCCGTTCTCACCATTGTATTTCCCCTACCAGAGAAACACAGAAATCACTCTAATCACCGTTTTGATTGTTCAGAAGAGAAGAACCAAATAATCCCAATGGCAAATACATTTGAAACCTGAAACCTTTTGTACAACCTGTATGATTTAGGCTACCTTTGTTGTGCTATCTTTGTCTAATCCTGATACTGGATTCATAATTGTAGGCTAAATTTAGCAAATCAATGTATTATTCCTTTTCTTTTGAAAATGAGACCCCCAAAACGAAAATAAATGGAATTCAATATCGAAGGTTATTGCCTGTGGTCGACACAAGGGGGCATCGAATTCACTTGTCTCGTCAGTGTGCGAATACAAAGACAATCGGGGCGGGGGTCAACTTCTTCTCCAGGGCGTAAAGGGAACCCAGTACAGCGCAGGCGCGTGCTTCTATCATTAACACTCTTGTGAATATTGCAATTGGTAATTGCCATTACAAATACAATCGTGACAAAAATATTAGCCTACAGATCTAAATTATATTACTATTTTTGGGGGTATTAGCTAGCTAACTTACCTTTCTTGCATTTTCTCACTACGCAGCTACACTCTGAGGTGATTCAACCAGCTTCTTTATTGCACACTTGTCACTTGCGGGTCAAACCCGCAACCCCAGTAATTCCCACTGCGTCTCGTGACACCTGTGCAGGCGAGACAGAAGTGCTTTCACACACATAAGCGCAGCTAGTTCATTCAGGGCAATCGGGCAGCGCGCGTCATCCGCTCATTACCACACCTGTGTTAGCCAGCACAAGCCCATTGGGCCAAGTCCGATAAGACGGCATTAAAAGGCCGTGCAGGCGCACTGACACACACACACACACGCGCACACGCACACGCACACACACACACACACACACACACACACACACACACACACACACACACACACACACACACACACACACACACACACACACACACACACACACACTCAGCCCATTTGTTGTATGATCAGTGCTGCCGCCACCCTCCACCACCCCCTTCTCCCTCATTATGTCTGTATATTCAGGGGGATTATATCTCCATTCCACCCTGCCTCATATGTCATGTATGTAGGCCTGTGTGTTGCATCAGGAGGCAGGAGTGCTTCCCTGGTTTAGATCATCCAGTCCGCCAAAGTTAAATCTACATGTCCATGTCATGTAACAATAAATGCTCAAATCTAATATGTGATTGTCTTGACTGAACTACTATGTGGTGTTTCTCCTTCCGTGCTCCACAGTAGTGGAATAATCTAATCGTTCAGCAACGCAGCATTCCGTCACTACCGACGAGGTCTTAAAAACGCATCTCTTTAAATGTCTCTTTAAACTTAGAAGACTTGTGTAACTGCTGCCGTCCTCTTGTGCATCGTGAATCCAAAACATATTGTAGGCTAGCCTCCATAAGAAATAGTGATATTGAATTTAAGAAAGCCTATATTGTTTTGTTGCCCTGTAATATTGTAGATGGTGCTGTAGGCTATAGTGCATATGCACTTTTTGCATGTGGCTTAATTTTGTATTAAAGCCTCTGCTTAATTATTACAATGTTAACTGTAATAGGCTATAGGCCTACTCTACTACATCCCTTTGATGCTTTGACATCCATACTTTCCGTCATATTATTATGTACAACCAAAGAGTATTTCATTAACCTTTAACAACGCAATCAGACTGGAGAGGAACCAAAACAACTGTGATACGAAGTAAAAAATAAAAAAAATACTATTATTTTGTATTGAATGGGTCACATGACTGCCTCACATGACTAAAATACTTTCTTGTTTTCGAAAACCTCTGTTTTCACAGTCTACACTAAAACGCGTTTTCACATTTTGGAAAGCCAAAACGGAGATACAAGTATGCGTTTTCAAACAAAAAAAGTAGGCCTATAAGTGTGGACATGGCCACAGAGAGAATACTAAAAACATAATATTCAATTTTCAAGCTCATGCGGGCATTACAGCACAGGTGTCACTAATTAGCCTATATACTGTGCTTAATTAGTGCAGATCAGTCATCCTTGTTTTTGGTACTTCCGTTAAGGTTACTTGGATGCCAGGTGGAATAAGGCAAATCCTGTAGGAAACCCTTTAACGTTTTAAGTTGTAAAAAATCCCTTCATGTACAAAGAGTGACAGGTGAAGTGACGCAAAAGCAAACTATTTAACCACTTACTTAATAAGCTTATGGCGTACTACAGCACCTTTCTGGTGCTCAAATCTCTTAATTAACAGGACAGTGGATGGCTAATTAATGGAATAGAACTAGGTCAGTGGAAACTTACCTGCCCTGTGGCAGATTTTCATAAATGTACTTTGCTCATACTTACATCATTCTAGGTGTGATCTTTGACAAAATACATTAGCTTTTTCTGAAGATGCAGCAAGCCAAAGTTACATTTTGGAAAGAAAAACACCAAGTACATTTTACAGAGTGCTGTATATAGCAAGATTGTTGTGGCAGACAGGTAATTGAGTCCATCTGGTCTGAACATGGGGCCAAATGTATTTAAAGCCCTTAGCCAGAGAGGGCTTTCTGCTTGGTTGATCTTGACTGATTGATTATTGTCTTGTGTCTGTTTGAGTGTATTCATTTTGTCTTAAAAGTGGCAGCATTTTTTTACTGGAATCGTTTAGCAAATGGGTTTGTCAAAATACATTTTAGGGGTCTTGAAGGGTTTGACCCTCTGACTTGGCTGCTAATTTATAAATCCCTGCTAAGCATGGGTGTCTATCCGGTGTTAAGCACAATTACAGACCAGACAATTAACGCCTAACTTCTTTACAATCCCCTGGTAATCTAATTTAGACAATTGGTGCTGGATTCCACAAGGTATAAAAGCCACAACCAAGACAAGACTGACTGTGGAGTTGATTAACATCATTGTCTTTAGACAGCAAGTTACCTGTCAGAGCAGACCTTAGTGACTGAAGATGAACGGCACGGAGGGCAGCAATTTCTACATCCCCATGTCCAACCGGACTGGGCTTGTCAGGAGTCCTTATCACTACACGCAGTATTACTTGGCAGACCCATGGCAATTCAAATTGCTTGCCGCCTACATGTTTTTCTTGATCTGTTTTGGCTTTCCTATCAACGGTCTGACACTGCTGGTTACAGCTCAGAACAAGAAGCTCCGGCAACCTCTCAACTTCATCCTGGTCAACTTAGCAGTTGCTGGAATGATCATGGTTCTCTTTGGATTCACCATCACCATCACATCTGCTCTGAGTGGCTACTTTGTTGCTGGACCAATGGGCTGTGCCATTGAGGGCTTCATGGCCACCCTTGGAGGTAAGAAAAACTGTATATGAGGCTATAAATTGCTTATATTGCTTACTCACCGAGCTACCCTGTTACATTTCTTGACTTGACAAATATGCAACTTACATGATTTTATCATTTGAGATTTTAAACACAATTTAATCATTGTATTAATTCTCAATTCTAGGTGAAGTTGCCCTGTGGTCATTGGTAGTCCTGGCCATTGAGAGATACATTGTGGTCTGCAAACCTATGGGGAGCTTCAAGTTTGGAACCACCCATGCAGGAGCAGGAGTTGCTTTCACCTGGGTCATGGCAATGGCCTGTGCTGCTCCCCCACTTGTTGGCTGGTCAAGGTACAATACATAGTACTTACAAACACATGAAGCCAATATTTGTTCAAATTATTACAAATGATTGTATTAACCAATAATGTACTTGGTTGGGAAATGCACTGTAAGTAAATATATATTCTCTACACAGGTACATTCCTGAGGGCCTGCAGTGTTCCTGTGGCCCTGATTATTACACACTGGCCGAAGGTTTCAACAATGAGTCCTACGTCCTATACATGTTCACCTGCCACTTCATTACTCCTGTTGTCATCATTTTCTTCACTTATGGAAACCTTGTGTGCACAGTCAAGGCGGTAAGATATGTTTGGATGTTCATAACTTATAGAAATAGCTTTTTCCAGAACAGTTTTAGTACTGAAAAATGCAAACAAGCTTCTCATTGAAACTGACTTTTGTGATTATGTTCTTAATTAGTCCAGAGAGGTGAATGGAATACCAAGCTAAATGTTGATCACTCATGGAGTCATCCTCCACTCTTATCTTTTCACAATTTCAGGCTGCAGCTTCACAGCAGGACTCAGCCTCCACCCAGAAAGCTGAGAAGGAAGTGACACGTATGTGCATCTTGATGGTGGTGGGCTTCCTTGTGGCTTGGACCCCATATGCCAGTATGGCTGCTTTTATCTTCTTCAACAAGGGAGTTGCCTTTACTGCCCAGTCCATGGCAATCCCTGCCTTCTTCTCCAAGAGCTCAGCCTTGTTCAATCCTATTATCTATGTGCTGCTGAACAAACAGGTGCGTAGCACAAGCTAAAACTTGAAAGTAATTCAATTCCAAATTCCAAATGGTTTACAGTTCTTTGCAACTGTATTGCTACTGAATATTTGTAATGACACTGTATAGTTCCAATTTTAATTCTCTGTTCCACTTCTCTGCTCTCTTCCAGTTCCGTAACTGTATGCTGTCAACTGTAGGCATGGGCGGTGGAGGTGAAGATGAAACATCAGTGTCAGCGAGCAAAACAGAAGTGTCTTCTGTGGCACCGGCCTAAAGATGTCCCACCTCAACAAGCAAGACAACATGCAATTCATCACCTTGATTTCCAGTCTGATCTGAATATGATCTTCAAAAAAATACAAAAAATACAAATAAAGACATAGAAAGGCAAGAAAAAGAGACGAGGGCTGTTTGAGATAAGACTCAACTCTATCTGCAATCTATATCTCTGTACCCTCATCACAGTGAAGGCAATCTCCAGACAGGTCTTGGAGGTTTGTAATATACCATGTGGACAGCAACTACTGGATAAACAACAAGGCAATATCTAGTTAAACTCATTAAAAAAGTATCTGAAGAGTCAGAAAATTTGCTATTAAAACAAGAGCAAACTTTCCGCTGCTTGGTGGTAACAGATGTTTGAATGGCTGAGCATCAGACCTGCCGATAAGCTCTGATGTTTGACTCAATCACAAAAGATATTTTTGTTATTGTAAGGCAAGAATTTATTTTTTGCCTGTGTCATCATTTGCTGTATATAATTTATTTTATAAATATACAAGTTAGATTAAGTTAATTAAATGCATGCATGAAAAAAAGTATCTTGTCTTCATTGTCTTCATTGTTCTTGCCACAACACTAAGAAGTAATCTCAGTCAACACAACATCAACTAACTCAACATCACTTCTTGCCTGCATTCACTTCTAACAAAATTCACTTATAACACCCGCCTCCCCCTTTCCCAATTTCACTAAAGATCTCTTCACAGCTCCTAAATTCTAACAAAGTGAGTCATGGTGAAATATCACTTAACTTTAGTCAGAATCTTTTCTTTTTTCTTTACAGCTCACAAAACCTGCTTTTTTGGAAAAGAAGGCTAATGCAAAAGTGGGAATTTTTATCAGTACCACTTAATGTGTTACGGTTTTTGACAATTTATATATATTATTAGTGGCATCACTATGCTAAACTTGCAGTATAAGAGACTACAGCCTCTTACATGCAATCCACCATCATTAAGAGTTGCCTATTCTATAACCTAAATGTAGACTGTTAATAGCCTACCACTACTGTCAATTGGGCATTTGACGTATCCAATAGCAAATTATTTGTTATATGCTGTTTAAATTTGTGTATGTATTAACCTCTTAACCTCCTGTTTCCTTTAGTAAATGAGTATTTATAATAACATGACCTGCTCTGCTTGCTCCACCAGCCGGATGCTTGGTTGTTACTATGGTTATTTCTATGGTCACGGTCCTATTTACAACAACAAAAATATGCCATGGTCTGATATGGAGTTTATACCAACACCATATCTGGAGACACAATAATGTAGAACAATAACATTTACCTTTCCATACAGTATAATCTTATATGTAAGTTTAAAGATTGAATAGCACATTTTAAGTATTTCAGTTTGCAGTGTCCTTTGATGACTTAATAGTCTACGTTCGTATGACTTGTGTGTATTAGTAGTATTTTATGGTGGAATACTGATTTGAGGGCTTTTTCATGCTGCGGCCTGTTACTCGACCCTTCAGCATCTCACAAATGAAAAATCGTTCTGTTGAGGAACTTTAATGTTGTGTTCACAGTTCACACCGAACGCGAATGTGCTCGAATGTGCCTTCGAATGAGGGGAATGCGTGTGTGAACGCAGCATAAGAAACCCTGTGATCAAGTCCACAGCAACGAGGATACTCCAATACTTTGTGTGTTATAGACATGAACGATGACTATCGAAGCAAAGCTTTTGAAAATGTAGCTCTGAGAAGCCTATAAATAACATGTCGATATGAATGCACACTACAAAAAAGAAAGAAAACGTTATTGATTAAATAGGTACACTGTCACATATCAGTCATATAGCCTATGTGTCAAGTTCTTATTTGCAAATTAACACGCTATTTAGTTCTCAGAAATATCGCAGTGCCAGATTAACTTTTACTACTTGGCCTGGAGGGTATTCCAGAAAGCAGGTTATGATATAGGCTACCCGGGTAAATTAACTCCCCAGTCGACACCCAGCGTTGTAGCAGCGTTGTAGAAGTTGCTACAACGCAGCAACCTGCTGATGTTGCTACTAGCAACATCAGGTTGCTGCAAAATGTTGAATCAATTGTGAATTGAATTTATTTACCCGGTTATGTTGCATAACCTGTTTTCTGAAATACCCACCTGGTCTACTTCCCTACTTCAAATATATGTAGGCCTATTAATTTCATTTGAACTTCTGTAGATCTTTAGTGATCCCTTTGTTGGGTAGCGTGCCTAGTTACAAATAATACAAAAGGATCACAGAAATAACTTCTATGTTTACATATGAGCTTGTTACTGTTGACAACAGTTTATTGTAACTCATAGCCAATGAGAATTATGAATTGACAGTTTCTGACTAAGAAACCTCCTACAAAATGTGACTGGCAGGATACTGATCCAATCACAATGACCTTTCTTTGCATGGGTATATAAAGCAACACACCCTTGTAATCTCCATTTCAAGTATTTTACTACAAGAGTTTCGTCGCAGTGGCAGATGTGTGTATTTTGTAGTGCTATTCCAATTTAAATCAAAATGAGGGAAATCGTACATCTGCAAGCTGGACAGTGTGGGAATCAAATTGGAGCCAAGGTTGGTCAGTTTTGGAGATATTATTTTAACCAATATGCTCAATCTTGGCTAATTTGCGTTCACTACAAGAACGTCGGTAGCTAACATCACTAGCCTAGCCATCCTAGGCTATCTGTTAGGATACGTTAGCCATATTCGGTGTACTTTGTAAGTGGATTTGTGTAAGATTATATCAACTATTGTCACTCTGACTTAACTATGACTAACTAACGCCTTTTCAGTTTTGGGAAGTGATAAGTGACGAACATGGCATTGACCCCACTGGAACATACCACGGGGATAGCGATCTTCAGTTGGAGAGAATCAATGTGTACTACAATGAAGCAACGGGTATTTTGTTATGTCATTGTGTACACGAAAATTACAAATTGTATTTGATTACTTCGTTCGCACTGGTCTCATTTTTAAAACATACGTTGCTTTCTAGGGGGGAAGTATGTTCCCCGTGCAGTGTTGGTGGACTTGGAGCCTGGCACCATGGACTCCGTGAGGTCGGGTCCATTTGGACAGATTTTTCGACCTGATAACTTTGTCTTTGGTGAGAAACTGTATATAGTAGGGGTGTGACAATATATCGTGGCACAATACGTCGCGGGTGCAAAAGTATAACAATATGTAGGCTATCGTTTTTTAGATGTGTCATCCGTTTTAGGCTATCCGGTTTGAACTACGAACACGCAACGTTTTGCACCTGCGTCACGCGTGCACAACATTTAACATTCACAGTTTGAACTGGGCAGTAGTTTAGCAAGCCAAAATGAGTTCAACCGATTTCAATCGATAATTTCAATCGAACTCATTTTGTCTCATTTGATACGGTAACGACTAAATCTTGCAATGGGTGAGATTACAAGTACCAGAGAATGTCTAATATGCGGAGAACCAACTGCCACTCGGGAAACTTCCGGGTTGTGAACTGGTTGCAGTCCCTCTGGTTCCATTTGAGGGCGCTCACCATTATGTCTTTGGCGCTCACCATTGAGTGCAGAATGAATGGAGGTCTATGGAGCTAATACCCCTCAAAATCCACTCAGAGGATGTAATTGTGTCTTGTAATTTGAATGTTGCATTCGAAAGAGGAGGCAAAGAAAAATATTATTTAGTTCTAAAAAGCCTTTTACAATATCAATGACGTCATAGAATCAGCATTCATTAGCAGAATGCTAGCGTGTTATGATAGATAGATAAATATGGGCAACAACGACTCAACCTGTAAGAAATAAAAATAACTTGAGTACTCGTTCATTCAACTTTCGACCTATAATCCATGTTGAACTTGCATAAACTACAATCAAATCTGAGATCTCTCGACGACAATCGGGCAAAAGACACATTTAGCCGTCTAGCTCCATAGACTACCATTCAGTTTTCACTCATTGCTTCATACCGGCGATCGCCCCCAGTGGAACTCTGGTTGAACTGCAACCAAATTCGGTACAATGGGGCTTAATAGGGTGTGGACAGGCTCGTCGTATATGGGCTCTGCAAGTACTAAGTAACCCAAACTTGAAAGCCGTTTATGTTGAGTTTAACTTCAACAGAACTAATTTATTGGGATTGTTAACGTTTATTGCTTTTAGAAGTTCTGTCTTCGAATTTAATGTTAAACATACGTTTTGTTCAGTGCAACAAAAGTGAACACACCAACATTTTTACTTAACATACAGAAGTTAAAATAAAATCCTGAAATATTGCACATTCTTGACAATGTTCAATTTCTGTTAACTTTTTCGGGTTCAACATAACATTCATATCTCATTGTGAACCTAGTATTGTGATGCGTATCGAATTGTGATCTGAGTATCGTTACACCCCTAGTAGATATTTCCAGTAGAATTCTGCAGTGTTTACTTGGTTTCATCAGATTTGTTATTTAGTTAAGCATTTGATAATTTTCTCACAAACCTATGAGACTTTTACAACAAAATATTAATTAATTGGTCAAATGTGTGTCTTTTTAGATTTTGTGACAAGTGTTAACCATAAAGAACTTTGTCATGTCTCTAGGCCAAAGTGGTGCAGGAAACAACTGGGCCAAGGGCCATTACACAGAAGGGGCAGAGCTAGTGGATTCAGTCCTGGATGTGGTGAGAAAGGAGGCAGAGAGCTGTGACTGTCTCCAGGGCTTCCAGCTTACCCACTCCCTGGGTGGGGGGTACTGGCTCTGGCATGGGCACTCTACTCGTTAGTAAAATACGTGAAGAGTACCCCGATCGCATCATGAACACATTTAGTGTGGTACCTTCGCCCAAAGTATCAGACACTGTGGTCGAGCCCTACAATGCCACTCTCTCCGTCCACCAGCTGGTGGAAAATACAGATGAGACCTTCTGCATCGACAATGAGGCTCTTTATGATATCTGCTTCCGCACTCTCAAACTAACCACACCCACATATGGCGACCTCAACCACTTGGTTTCCGCCACCATGAGCGGAGTCACCACATGCCTTCGCTTTCCTGGCCAGCTCAACGCTGACCTCCGCAAACTGGCTGTCAACATGGTACCTTTCCCCCGTTTGCACTTCTTTATTCCAGGATTTGCCCCCCTTACAAGCAGGGGGAGCCAACAGTATCGTGCCCTGACAGTTCCAGAGCTCACTCAGCAAATGTTTGATGCCAAGAACATGATGGCAGCCTGTGACCCTCGCCACGGGCGTTACCTGACCGTTGCAGCTATCTTCCGGGGTCGCATGTCCATGAAGGAGGTGGACGAGCAGATGCTGAACGTGCAGAACAAAAACAGTAGCTATTTTGTTGAGTGGATCCCAAACAACGTCAAGACTGCTGTGTGTGACATCCCACCCCGCGGTCTCAAGATGTCCGCCACCTTCATCGGCAATAGCACAGCCATTCAGGAGCTGTTCAAGCGCATCTCTGAGCAGTTTACTGCTATGTTTCGGCGCAAGGCCTTCCTGCACTGGTACACCGGCGAGGGCATGGATGAGATGGAGTTCACTGAGGCCGAGAGCAACATGAACGACCTGGTGTCTGAGTACCAGCAGTACCAGGATGCCACTGCTGAGGAAGAGGGCGAGTTTGAGGAGGAAGGAGAGGAGGAGCTGGCTTGAGGAGGAAGGAAAGGAGCAGCTGGCTAAACACAGGTCCAAGTACTCTACTTGCCTTCAGGATTCCTGTGTTTTGTCTCTTTTTAAAATGTCACGTTTGGCATTCTCTTACCAAATCTATTAAATGCCTACTTTCATGGCAATGCCTTGTGATTGCCATTTGTTCCACCTTCACAGCACTTTTACCTTTTTACTTTGTTGTAGTAAAAGGTAATACTTTGACTCTTGCATGATGCCATCTGTTGGCAGGTTCAACTAATTAAATAACTTCTCATTTGACAGTAAAGTTAAAGATTTTATCAAACAAATATTCAAGGTTTTTGATTTTCACAAATCATTTGATGTTACCTCAATGGCCATTTAATTTGAATGCATCTGAGATTTGACAATCTTGAGAGTTTAAAGTGAATCAAAGCATAACCGAGTAGCATAGACTGCTGCATAATAAAATGACTGTTCTCTCAAATCCACTCTTTGCTTGATGTTCTGTCGGCTACTAAATAATAAAAATTCTGCACATCAGTGTTAATGTCCTGTTCCTGTACTTTTTTCTTTCTTCACATCAACCATGCAAGGCATCAATACGCAATGGCTACTCACATCCAGTAGATGGTGCTGTTGTATCGCAGATAAATTAAAGATGGATGAAGCTTCATGATATTACGATACCCAAATTAAGTTGAACGATTGTAATTCAACACACCAGAAGACGTTAGTGATGGGCCTCCTATCAGACAATATGTCCCAGTCGTTTTCTATTATAGACAATTATCTTCATAGACATGCTTTACTTTATGGCCAGTAATATACAATTGGTATATATAAGACACTTGAAGGCTACAAAATTCAATTTTACAGCTATTCTGCATATGATTACATTTACGGCTCCTTTTCGAATCCTTATGCTTTGGCTTAATGGTGAGTTCCCCTGTTTGCCTGCAGTGTAAAACACTTCACGTAACGTTTCCCTTCCCATAGGAGGAGCGCTTAGCCTACTTTGGGTCAGGTTTTAATGTACGGTTGCATTACAGCTTTTCTCCATTGATTTGACACATTTCTCCAAACTCCGGTAAGGGCTCTCAAACAATTTAACACGGTGATCCGCACACTTTTTAATTGTCCTAAACAGATTACATTTTCTAGTGCACAGTGCCCATGATGCAGTCGGTGATATACACACATATTTCTGGAATGATACATAGGCACTGCACTATGATGCAGCTAGTGATGAGGGTTCCCTCAGTGGCTTTGGTGCCTACATTTCTGTCATCACAATTGAAATTCTCAAAGTACTTGTTCAACCTCCACATCATCTAGTCAATTAAGCACATCATAAAAGCAATTTCTCATTCTTTTAAACAAACTGCCAATGCTCTGGTAGGCTACATTAATGCAAATGATTATGTAGTCAAAAATGGTCAGCTCTTTCCTACATGATCAATTGCTTATGTCAAATGATATATTGACGTGTTATATATGTTCTCTATTAAATGGTCTTACTCACAAACATCTACACATTTAGTTCATTACGTAAGTCACATGCACAATGGTTGAGTCGGTGCCCAAGCCTGTGATGCAGCTAGTGATAATAATGTTTGTTAGTTGACATGGTGTTAGTTGAATTGGAGTTTGCAATGTGCAGGCTCTCTTTGACTTTCAATTTATGATGTAGACTTCTTGAAGTACTTAGTACACTTTAAACTATAAATTGAAACACACATGCATATCCTGATTTGACTATTTGTCCAGAGAAAACATTTGCAAATCATTTTGTTGCCTGCCATGTGAAATGTGCATGTTTTTAATTTTGTTATATCCATTTGTAATTATATTTTACAATATCCCCAAATCCTGCTTTGTAGTATAGGCCCCTGGAAGTACTGCTCCAAGCAGAGCCCCGTGTTGATGACAGCAGTGTTGGTAACACTTACCTTCTGGTCATTATCCTGTAACTCATCAGCCTGCTCAGTCACGCAGTTCTTCAAAGCCCTGTGAAAGTTGCATCTTGTGCTCTGGGTGGTTGCCATATCTGGCTACTTTGATGTTGAAGAATCACCTGCACAGAGAAATGGGAAGAGAGAGCGCAAGAGACAACCAGAGAGGAAAAAGTGACCGGATTACAGATCCTGTTTTATGATGTATAATATGCTATCTGAGTCACTGATGTGTTCCTATCAAGAAAGTGTGTGTGTACTTGAGGAGGCTGGCAGTGAGTGCACTCCAGCCTATGACCTGCCGCCCTGGGAGCTCCACAGCATACACTACATTGTGACATTCAGAAAGCATGTCTATGATTTGGCAACCTTGGAAGTAAAAACAAACAGGGTTAAAGGACTCTGTCTATAAGGAAACAGGTGACTGACTGTGGAAGTTGGAGATTTTAAATCTGATCTTTAGATCTGATCTTCTGATCGGATCTTCTGTGCTCATAAAGTTAATTGACTGACTTTACACTGTGTTGGAATGTTAAAAAAAAGTTGTTGGTAGTTTTTCTTTTAGATGCCCTACTTGTGTGGTTCTTGTCTATTCACCTTTGACATGGAGAGGTCAGCCAAGCAAGCAATACTAATGGGATTTCATACTTTTTTCAAACTCTAAATATATAAATATATATATTTTTCTAGATTTGTATTTGTCTGTGTGTATTTTCTGCATAATCTATCTCTCCCATTTTTCTTGTCGAACACACTGTTTTCTATCTTGCCATTTTAATTGGATCATACTCCCTTTCCCCCACTTTATCCCTACATACTTATCTCTCTTTCTCTCTCCTTCACTCTCTATTCCATGCCCACTTTTTCTTCATGCCATTCAGCTCCTAGCCGGCGGCGGCTGTGCGTGGCTGATGGCATCCAGCATTCGGGCGCCACGCGCGAAAGGGGTCCTGTCACTCACTCGAGGCGGCCATATGTGTGCCTGCGTGAGCTCTGCGCCAGCGGCAGCCCAGCCTTGCCAGAAGACATTAGAGGAGCAGCGGGGCGTCATTAAGGCGTCGCGATGATTGATTAACCGTGAATAGTGAGTGCAAGCTTCCGCTCTGTGTGTGATGTACCAACCAATACCAAGTACTGCACGCATACACACACATACACACTTATGAAAATGGATGCACACAGACTAATGAACACAGACTGCACACTCTGACCTACTACCCACCAACAGACACATACACTGCAACACACAACATTTTAGGCTTGGCCCCACTTTAGAACGGAGACACAGAAAGCCCCTTGCAGTTCCGGGGGTGTAATTGTATCACAGCCCCAGTAGGAATGGGATGAGCTGGCTTTGCACTGAAATGAACACAGTCAGGGGGCCGTATCAAACCATTAGCGGCACGGCAGAGACTTTTCTCCACTCTGTCCAAGGAACGTCTTGTGGAAAAAATATGCCAAGACTTTATGAATCTGCTTTAGCTGTCCTGTGGTGACCATAGTGGTTGAACTGTCCCATAAAAAGTGGGCAAGATTTAAAATAGTGTAAAATGTCAGACACACCTTCATCTGCAGGCCATTAAATTGACACTCCATCCTTGTAAATTCGGGTTCAATAGTGTTGATTAATTGTGAAATTTTCATTGTGTGAAATCATAGACTTCTGCCCTATTAACATGGTCAGAATTGAGAATACAAGGTGGGACACAACACTCAATCACATTTACACTCTGAGCAACATGTGTGGTATAGAGCCAATAGTAGAAAATATTTAAAATGGCATCTGACAGACAACACATTCCATCTGGAACCTTCTCTCAGAAGGGTTAGATCATTGCAAATACAGTTGTCCTGAATATGACATTAGCACATGTGGCCATGGATAAAGAGATGATTTATACAGTCATAACTGGTCTCAATCTTCTTTCATGGTTTGGCGACTCATTTATTTAGTTCTATATATGTTAGGTAGGTTGTTACTCAGATTGTAGGACTGACTTCTCCACTGGCACATCTAAATCTTCCTAGAGATTACCCAGAATTCAAACCTCAGTCCTATCATCTTTTAATGCTGTTCAGATCCCCTTAAGTCGGTGACCAACAAACATTGTCACACCAAACAGCAGGACGAGAGAGACGGAGACCCCAAGACTGCCAATTGAAAGTTAAATGCCCCCTGTAAGCAGACCAGATAAAATAAAAAGGAAGGCCTTTTCCATTTAAACTTTCCGGGATTTCCGAGCAGTGGGGCATCACCAAATTAGATTATCATCCTCTAATGGCCCCCTGCCCTCCATCGTTCACTGTCCCTCCCTCTTCCTTCCCTCCATCTCATCCCTCCATCTCTACCCTCTCTGTCCTGAAGCCATGTGGGGCGTGTTTGTTCGCAGTGGAGGGGATGACTAATGAAATCGTTGGAGGGACTGTTTGGGGTTAATGTTTTCTTTGGTATTAAAATGCACCAGGCAGCTATGCCCCCACTGATTTCGATGAAAAAACATTTGGAACAGGGCTCATCAATCAAGAGTCGCCACACCGGAGCTGTCGAAATCCTGGGGTGCATGCTTATATGTGGGTGTGTGTGTGTGTGAGTATGCCTGAATGCATGTATGATGTTCAAAACACTCATAATCATTCAAAATTGAACATTGCGTTTGGCTTGATCTTTACACTAAAGCGAAGTCGAAAACCAAATAAACACAAACAAAATACTTTATATAAAACTTTAGAAGAGACAATACAGTTTTCAACTGAAGAAAAAAAGGCCTTGTCAATAGACTATTTGTGTTCTCATTTTGTATCTATGCATGAAGACTATGCTAAATGTGTGCTGTGTTGAGAACTCAAAACTTCTGACCAGATATTGTAACCAGATGATTCAGGTTGACTCTCCAAACTATACATGAACATATTCTAGGAAAATGTGGTGTAATTACTAATTTAATTTGATTATTTCCTTTCTATACATTACAGACCATACAGACGTCATTCACCCTTCCATATATTTCACTTGTTTTGACTGTTGTTTGAGATTTCATGTAGATTATTTAATCTTCTTCAAAATATAAACTTGAGAATCAAATGATGCTTCCTATCAATCATCTGTGTTTAATACTTTATGAAAATCAATGACTTATTGTCTATATGACTTTAATGACGATGGCAAAGGCATGCCCGAGAAGAAACTGTAATTGCTACCAAAATGCTTCTCTCAATACTGAATAAAGGGTACGAATACTCATGTCAAGGACATTTCAGCATTTTAATAGAACCCCCCCAAAGTGCTCCGTTCAGTGCATGCTGTGGGGTGGACTCTAGAGGAGCACAAGATTAAAATGGGAATAGTGTGCCGCTCACCTTAGTTTGAAGACTAGAACAATCACACCTTGCCCCTGGCTTTTAAACCCACCACCAGCTGGTTAAGTCAATCATCAAGGCAGAGGCAGGGTTCTTGGTATGTGTTTGAGATGTGTACATGTGTATGCTTGTGTGTTGTATTGTACAAAGCCAAAGCTGAAAGAAAAAAAAAGAATTTAAACTTGTGTCTGACCTGTTAAAGTAAAAACTGTACATCCTTACATCACATACCCAGCAAAACCAATTTACCCAAGTACATTTTTTTTGTTAGTCTGATCAACTCAAGAGTATCCTATGCAATAATGGAGGAATTGGTTTTCTTTTGTGTCTCCATCTATCACTTTCCGTTTCATTCTCTGCTCCCCTTTGAACTTGTTTCTTTTCCTATCCCCATTTCTGCTCAACCTTATCCCCCTCTGCCTTCTTTCTTGAGCTCTTTTATCATGTTCCTTCTTTCTTCTCCTCTCGTCTCTTTCTCTCTCTCCCTGGAGCTGGCATGTCAGTCACCCTCTCCCAGCTATGCCCCCTGCTGTTGGAAGGAGCTCTAGTGGAACGTCCCATCTGTCTCAGGGGAGGAAGGATGTGGTAGGGGCTGCTGTCTTGTCTCTCTCTCTCTCACACACACACACACACACACCACGGCCAACGTCAGTCGAAAACCACCATGGGAAAGATAGAAATTACACATACTATACTTGGAGGAGTTGATCAGAGCTCTGCTCACCAGGGCATTCAGTTCATCACTCTATCCATCCTCTCTATTGTGGTTAGATGGAGCATAACCATTATGCCAATACTGTTAGTTCAGATGTTCCCTAAGACCAGTGAAAGTTACTGAACACTGCAGCCACAAAACGTTACACAGTTTTGTAACACCATTTGTCAAGTCTTTGCCTGCAGAGAAATATTTTAAGTGATTGACACTAAGTCTGAGTTGAAAGCAAATTATTCTCAGTTCCAACTCACACATTTCAGGCCAGTTCACCGTCTGTTGACCAATTATTGTAACTTTGTTCTGGTTTACTTGTGTCTTTAAAGTCTTTCAGATAATACAGTGTGATTCAAGCACTGATCCAGGAATCTACTATCTGCTTGCCAAGGTAAACTATGACACAGACATAAAAGGGATGTTTGAGCCTGACAATGCCACCTTTAACCCTTAAAGCATTGGCTTACCATAACCCTATCCTTACCTGCAATATGGCAGTGAATTGATTTAATGTTTGGGGTATGAGTGTTTACGTATATCTTGGTGCCTGTCCGTTGAGTCAATAACCTGGATTTGAACATACCAGTGTTTTTCCCACCAGGGGGCAGCCAAGGACACAAAGGAGAGACCAAGTGTTTGAGACCTGAGATTGGCCTGAGATTCAAGAGTAGAGTACAAGGATGTAGGTACAATGTATACCACTACTTTATTAAATCCCCTGAGATTAATTAAGTTTTACATTTACCATTGAACAAGCATCGATTACATATAGAAATAATAAGTACTGTATATTTTACTGTGACGTGTGAGTTGCTCAAAATTAGATATTTTATTTGAGTAAATTAGTGAGATAGCAGCTAGTCTAGTGGTGACATTCACTCCAAACCCTGTTACAATTATTTGGAAATTAGGAGTCAATGCAGCAGATAATTATAATTTGTGCAAAAACAAGTTACCCAAAAATGGGATGGGTTTAGTTCATTGGTAGAGCATTTGACTGCGTATGCCGTAGGTTTGAACCCCCACTCTAAGATCTCTGCCCTCACCCTTCAGTTGTTACCTTAAATAGAAGGGTCAGCGAAATTTTTTGTATACAAATGGTGTCTATGGCAAGGCATTGGTGGTGTGAGTTAATGTGCCATGGGCTGTGCAATTTGAATGGAAGTGCAGAACAAACTCTAACTAAGGCCATGGCTGTAGTGAGTATGATGGTACATTGTTGGTTAGGTTATACACAAAGAAATGTGTTGGTGTTATATAGGATAACGCTTGTAGGTGCAAGTACTGTTTCGCTAACTTCTCTAACACACCATTAAAAGTCTACAAACTACTGAAACACATTCCTGATGTCACAATGTGTCCTGATGTCACAATGTGTCCCCCTGTCTGGCCTTTCCCCACTTTTGGACGATAAGTTTCACAATCTCAGACACTTTCTGTCATCTCTTCTTAATACCACTGTCCCCCAGCCAGCGGCTCTCTCGAGACCTGGTCTAGCTTGAATATAAGAAATGTTCATTTGACAGGGCCTTTGAGTCGCTTAACTGTAATGTCAATGCTGGCCTCTTTCAGATAGAATGGAGAGGGAAATGTCAAAAGAGATTTTATCATGCAGAGGATTGGATAAAGAGCGCCCCCTAGGTAGCCGACTTTGTGCCAGAGGTCGGTATATGTCCAGAAAAAGAGGGAAAAGGGGGTTTTCATCTGCAGGTGGTCCTATTGAATAGGAGAAGAGAGGGTATGGTTAAAGAGGTGACAGATGGATGGATAGATGGAGTTGTTGTGTGGCCAAAACTTCAGTATACAGTCTCCCATGACATGGTCATCACAAGATGGAAATGACAGGTTGAAAAGATGGGAAAGAAGGTTATTGTGGGAATTCAATATTTACTGAAAACATCTGTGAGATGAACAGTATGAGTAGACCAGGAAATATCATGTTCCTATTTGCTGCTTTTTTATTTTTTTTACAAATATCACTAACACTTAATGTTTTTAATAGTAGAAAATCTTCTAGACATCAGAGAACCACAAGGAAAGAGTAAATAAACGGATTAACAATTGATCACAGAAAGGTGTTGTAAAATGTGTGTTAATTAGAACAGATAGCTCCTCTCCTAGCTATATTTTGACCTGTTTACCTATAAATAGGAAGACAAAATTATGAGGGGCAGGACACAGAAGTCCTGTCACTGAACCTCCTTAATCATGCTGACCCTCAGTGGTCTGCCTTGACCTTGAGCACAAACAGGCTTCTTTGAGAAGTCCAGAAGCTCATTGTGAGATTTCAGTCCAGTCAGGGTGTACTGTGAGCTTGGAGGTATTTAGTTTACCTTTTATACCACCGCAGAGACAAACAGTGGTCAAATCGTTTTTTTGTTAATGGCAAGGAGTTGGGCGTCAGTAAATTTGGCTTCTGACTTTCATTCGTCTTGGCTTTTCTCCGCTGGGCTTGATTGGCATAGATCACATTTGTGTTGATTAACCAGCTTCACAAACATAACCGGGCCCTGAATAGGTTCCACACTTTTGATCTCTTTCGTCTCTTTGTCCCTTTTTTGTCCTTTTACTCTCACACATTTACTTTCTCTCCCTCCCTTTTTATGTCTTGTCAGGCCATGAATAACGGTCCCTATGCAGAGCGCACACACACACACACGCGCACACACACACGCGCACACACACTATTTAGGAGGATTCTTCAGCATGGAAGCGTGCTGTTTGGCTCGACTCCCTACCCAGTGCTTCTCTGAGAGAGGTGTACAGTCTCTCCATCTGTCTCTGGCTCCAAGTCTCTCTCTTTCTCCCTCTTCAATTAACTGATGAGCTCCTTCATTATGTCATCCATAGGTCTAGGTTGAATATATAATATGTTGATCCTATAGGTCTAGGAGATCCCAAAAATGTACTAGGCTTTAACCCTTGTGATCAGTCGAATGCATTTGCTGGTCTGGTATTTTGGTTGCACTGTCAATATGTAAAGGTATAAAGGTGTTTGGTTAGATACACACACACATACTGCATTGGGGCATAAGAATACAAAGACAGAGAGAGAAGTTTAGAGTTATGTACTCCTCATTCCTCTACCTTTGCTCCATGCATTTTCACACACACACACACACACACACACACACACACACACACACACACACACACACACACACACACACACACCACACACACACACACACACACACACACACACACACACACACACACGCACACACACACACGCACACACACACACACACACACACACACACACACACACACACACACACACTATTGCAAATGAAACCAGACGGACTCATTTATAGCCAATTAGCTCCAGCACAGTAAGCAGAGCCTCACCTGCCAATTAAAGAGCTTTATTGAAACCACCCAGTAACTATTTCAATGCAAGGGCACACAGAACATACACACAAATGCATGAGTAAAAACGTAAACAAAAACAAACTCATGCACTTGTTTCAGCATTCATGTTGTTCTGCTGTGTCAAAGTGTCTAGTATCCCCACATTGGCTATTGACGGTCACAAAGAACGTTCTCTATGTGCTGAACACACGTTATCATGTATTCCTTTATCAGGAGCTTTTATCCGAAGTGACTCGCAATGTGGCAGAGAAGGTCAGATGTAGTCATGACATTCCTCCTCTTTGACCGTCAATTCACGACCTATCAGGTTGCTCAGGCCTGTTGTGCAACCAACCTATGTGTTTCACTCACAGTTCATTTGTACATGTCAGTGTTTAGTAACACACAATGACCTGTATACCTACCTCATTGCTCTGAAATCCATGCAATCTTCTCTCCCTCTCTCTGTCTCTCTCTCTGTCTCTATCTCTCTGTCTCTCTCTCTGTCTCTCTTTCTCTATCTTCTATGCCTCGGTGTGACAACGCTGCCACTGTGATGTTGTAAAGATACACTGATTGTGTTAGCTAAACTGGAGGGTGGCCAACAGAAAAGGTTTTGGAAGCATGTGATAGACCTGCACATCAATTCCCCGCACCTGCTTTCTCCCAACATGTACAATTATTTTTGATTGAGCAAAAAACATGCAACCCATTTTCATGTATCAATGTTCTACTTTATACCTGCATTATTGAGTGAGGATAGAATGGTTGAAAGCTGGTAACACAAGCGGTGAATCCTGGGATGTTCATGTAAAACTCCCTTGAGGAATGTTTCTTTGAGTTTTTTCCAATAGAGAGAAAAAGAGAGAGCAAGAGAGAGAGTGAGAGAGACCAGATATTGAGGATAATGGTTATGTAGTGGTTATAAGACAAGAAGATAAAGCATATGGAGTGAATGAGAGAGTGAGATAATGTGCATGTGCATGCTTGTGGAAAGGCAATGGAAAGAAACACAAAGACAGCAAGAGGAAAAGACAGAGACCATGCTGCTGGAATGCTCCAGGAAATTTGGGGATTATGTGAGAAGTGAGCAGCAGAAGTGGGCTGAGTGTGTGTCAGCACGTGTGTGTGTGTGTGTGTGTATGTGTGGTGTGGCCTCTGAGGAGAAGTCAGTAGCAAAGCACTCGGCCAGGTGTTTTATTAACTGTCAGGAGTCTGTGATGAGATGATCATGAGGTTGGAACATGTATGTTTGTGTGTGTAACTATGAGGTATGCAAGTGACGTTTATGACTTGTGTGAAATGTTTTCGTGTACAGTGTTGATCTGTATTTCCCTTTATGATTAAGGATGTGTATTAGGCAATGTTGATGGTCTGATCCATCTCCAGCACAGCAGAGTACATCCTCTTTAATGATCTTCCCCGCATTGGCCTGCAGAACTGCTTCTTACGGTCCCTGTGGTCTGCCCCTAGTGGGGCACAAAATGGGCATTTAGTCGTTTATGTGCTATCTTAAATGTCCCTAAATGTGTATGCATGTGTATTTAGCTCAGAACAGAGACCATATCAAACTGAGTTCTGTTTTGTGGCGTGTTGTGGTTTGCTCTATTTGATAACAAAAGCCACATGTTAACAGATGAATATCCTCCTTGTTGCCCTCCATTCTGTGCCAATAAAGGGTCCCCTGCCATCCCTCAACTCCTCACACACAGGCACTCATGCAACAACACACTGGTACAGACAAGGCATCAATGGAGGGGGATTATTATGGGGTGCTTGTAGAGCTTTTTGAGAGCAGGTTATGAAATAACGTTTTTTTTTGTTAAACAAAACAAGGATGGATTTTGAGAGGATGCGGGAGAGATGGATGAACAAGTGGACTGATTTTTCTTTCCTGTACTTTCTATACTCTAATCATTCTCCCCATCACCCTCCCTAAAGTCTCTGTGATGGTCTATTTCTCTCAGATCAAAAACAGCATGGCCGTCCTTCACGTTCTGGGTGGAGGGAGGACGGTGCAGGGAGGTTGTGGCACTGTCAGGTATTCCATGGCCCACACATTTCTTCCCCATCGTTTGTAAAGCAGGTACCTACCATTGTCTAAAGATTATAACTTCCTCGTCAATCCATAGGGTAAGACATTACTGAGAGAAATCAGACATGTACTGGTGCATTGGAAATAGACACAACATAGTTAGCAAATGTCAATGTTTCGATTTGTACTTATTTGTCTTGAGCTTGATTTGAAAAAGGGTTGAAGATTAGTGATGACTCATTTCACAATCTTGCCAAGTCATTTGGTCTACATAAAGACATTGTGCGGCACTTAAGTTTTTATTCTTAAACACTCTCTGAGAACTGGAATAATTTTAGGCTCTTTAGTGGTCTATGTAGAAAATCAAGGCACGAATAAAAAAACAAGAACCAAACCACTTTCTTTAAGGTCGAAGGCAAGGCTTAGTATATTAATGTGTGTGTGTGTGTGTGTGAGAGAGAGAGAGAGTGAGAGAGAGAGAGAGAGAGAGAGCGAGAGAGAGAGAGAGAGAGAGAGAGAGAGACAGAGAACAACTGTGGCAATATATCTTGTCATCTTTCTCCTCTCCAGCTTGTTGGAGGATACATGTTCCACTTTTAGAAAGTGCACGTCTTTGGGTTCTGAAACGGACACCTCCCAAATTATAACTTTGCACACTTCTCAATTCTCCAGCAAGTCGTTAAACAATCTTTTCATTAAAATCCCACTATAAAACTTGCACAGACAGACACACACACAGAGATTTATTGCATTATAATATAGATGAATCAAGAAATGTGGTTATATTTAGATCTCTTTGCAAACGCTAATCGAGGCTAAATCCTGACAATAAATGCGTGAATGTTGCCTAATTGACTCATTTTAACTTAATGAGGCAAACAAGGAATGCCAGTGCACTGTATACCTTCAATACATCTAGATTACTATACAGTACACTGTGCAATACATCTAGATTACTATACAGTACACTGTGCAAATATTTGTGTGTGTGTGGGAGAGAAGGTTAAATGGAAAAAGAATGTGTTTGTGTCCTTGTCCACTTCCGGTTGCCCTCTCTCACCATAGTGCCCAGGACAACAATAACAAATGACTCCACGGCTACTCTGGGCTCCAGCTACCTCCTCCTCATTAAAACATTCCCCAAGCTGCCAACACATTTCCCTCTATGTAGGGAAATGTAGTTTCCCCCTCACCCTTCTTTTATTTTAGGTGCCTAATTAGGGTCCTATGGCTTGAAAGCTCTGTGTCGACTTTAACTGGGCAATTAGTGATATTGTGCTCTGCTCTCTTACAAGGGATTTGCAGAGTGGGGGGTTAGAGAGGGACATGGGCAGGATAGGGGGAGAGTAATAAGAAAAAGGGTGTAGGACAGCAACGCATGCTAATAATGGTAGAGGCCATGTTAGTAAAAGAGGCAAAAGAAATGGTAGCAAAACACACACCCCACACCAAGTTCTGTGATAAAGTTACATTAAGGAGGTTCAAAACTTTAAAAAAAATGGTCTCTAAGAAAAAAACTGCCACTAAATTTAGAGCTTGTTTTTTCGGGTTTTCCAATAATAAAGGTGTTCAATCTAAACTAGCAATGAGAAATGTTGCTAGACTGTTTTAGGTGTTGTCAGATTCATTTTCAGTAAACATGACATGAAATCTAATCAAACAGACAACGCTTGGAGGTTTATATGTAACATGTGAAGAAATCATGGAAACTCTAATTTCAGCCTAGTTTCCTCCAGTTTCTGTGTTCTTACAAACTTTTGAATCTTCTTTGTGCATCATCTTTTCCATAGCACATGCCATAACAGTGAGCAATGTGTTTAGTATTGGGTGGGTGAGCATGTGTAAAGCCTTTAGTGCATAAAAAAGTTTTTTTACACTTTATATTAAACAGGTATATGTGTGGCCATGTGTATTTGTTGGCCTTGACCGATTTCAAATGACCGGTTTTGAGTACCAACATAATCATCACAATCAGTCAACTATGTTTAATCCACTAATCAGATTGAGAGTCAGGTTCATTTGGAGCAAAAAACAACAACAAAAAAACAGATTAAAATCCCTGAAATATCCCCTCAGGGGTGTCTGCTTCTGCTGAAGCAAACATTACCACCCGACCACACACACACACACACACACACACTGTTTTTCATTCTCAAACACGAACACACACATTCAGTCTCTCTCAAACACAGACATGCGCTGAATCTTCTGTACAGACAGCTGTCGTGAAGAAGCACAGACGTAGCATATGAAAACATAAGCACCGTAGATCAATGCAAAATGTAACTGTGTTATTGTTAACTGGAACATAATTTCTCAGGGGCTTTGGGATCTTCAGAAGCATTCCTACTGTGGAGCGACATGAGAGGAGGAAGAGGCTGTGTGAAGAAGGAGGGGGGGGGGTGAAATTGGAAGCGGGAGGGAGGGACCATAGCATTGGGACAACAGCTCAGTCTAATCAATTTGGAAGTTTTCTTAATTACACATATGGCTCCTAACTGTGTGTGTGATTAAGAGTGATTCTTAAAAGTGTAGAGTGTGTGGCAGATAAGGAAGTGGACTGGGGGAGACATTGAAGCACAGTGTATTAAAAAGTGTAAGGGGTTCTGAGTGTGTGCCTTTGCCTTATGCACAGGCATAGGCTTGCTATATATAAATCCAGTCTGTATTGTTAAAAAGTGTGTGTGTGTTTCAAGGGAATGCGTGTGTGCTGGAGCTAGGAGAAGAATGTGTGCGCATGTGTGTGTGTCTAGGGCCCCGTGCTGTAAATTGCATCTGTTCCTAATTACAGAGTGCTAATGAAGGCCCGTGTTCCTGGCGAGCCCACTGAGAGCCAGGCTGGCCCCCAGCCTCAGTCCTGGCAGAGGGGGGAGGGAGAGGCCTGGCCCCTAGCCTCGGTCCTGGCAGAGGGGGGAGGGAGAGGCCTGGCCCCCAAGCCTCAGTCCTGGCAGAGGGGGGAGGGAGAGGTTCGAAGAGGACACACAAAAAACCAACACTAAAAGGTAGATACAGCTGGTTCCTTTAGCATTTAGCAGTAAAGGAACGCCATGGTCCAACATGATCACGGCTAGTTCAGGCTTGTTAGTCCAATACACTCAATAGGGGTGTCCCCTTATATCTCTTAAATCCGTGGTTCCTTGATGCTACCCCATTTGAGTTTTTGTACTTAATTCTTTGCAAAGGGGATGCGAGGTGTTGTCATTCAGGCAGTCAGCGTGTGAGTGTGACCCTGGTGAAAGGAGTGGGTGTAATTAGCAGGGATCTTTCCAGCTAACAAACTCCCTTGCAGCCAGGGGTGGTGTGGTGGGTTAGGCCTGTGTCAGACATTCCCACAGCCTGCTGAGAGGGCAGGTGGCCTCCCTCTTTACCATTCCCTCCATCCATTCTACATCCAAATAAACATGTGAAATAAAGCACGGCTGTTCAAATGCTATATTCTCAACATGCCCGACTTTCCTCAACAAAACATTCTGAAGGCCAAGGCCAATGTCTCAATAAAGTAATAAAACATTTCTCAACAATCCTCCCTTCCAACTTCTATAGATCAACATAAGGTGAATGTACCCGTCATACTCATACTCTGTTGACATACTCTTGTCTATTCTAGAAAAAACGGTTATACATTTAGATCAAGTTTACCCGTGTCAAGTTTTGAAAGACAGAGAGTAAGTTCGCCCCATTTGTACTGAGCACTTATGTCAAGTCAAGACAATATTTTGGTAACACACCCACTGTGGTGACCTCAAATGAAACTTGACTAACAACTGAAAAACTACAGTTTCGTAGAGACTGACCTGGGGCTTGCTGCACGGAGGCTACTTCCACTAGAACCAGTAGTGATCCCCCTACTGGCTAGGATGGGCATACCTCACAGGAGTAGGGGTAGGGATGTTGACTGCTGTAACCATACAAGTTGCTAGTGGAGTCCAGTGGTACACACGTAGCATATGGTTGGATATTCTATTCTTCAGATGTGTGGAAACATTTTCAATACAAACCTTACTGATTGTCATCACCTGCTTCCTTGTGTGCGTCCATGATGGGCCAATTACAACTTTGCCACAACAAAAAAAACAGGCCTGTGCATGTTGGATGGCTTGAGCTCGTTTTATGGATAAATAGTCAAGTAATTTATATATACATTTATTTTGACAGACTGTTACAGCATGTTACTTCTTCAACTCACACATCCCACATTGTTTTATTTTGTTGAGATATTAAAATGACATTCGTGGCTATGCCGCTGCTCCACACCCGAGGTGAACAAAGATAACGATTGTAGATGACAGCAGGTGTGAAGCAAGTTTGTATGATCAAAAGGTGTCTTTTAATGTCAAGCCCAGAGCATCTCCAGACTATTTCCAGCAACCCTAGATGGCTGAAGGCTGCATGCATCTGGGAATTAAAAGGGGACAGTAACCGTTCTTCTGTTCCAATTTACTCCAAATTAGTGGCTGCTTACAGAAATGTATTTGTCAATCATTAACTTTTAGTTGTCATGTTAACATTTGGACAAAAATATCGACAGCAGAATACGCATGAACTCAATAACCATGAAGGTAATATTTAGAGCATAAGTTAGTATTCAAACGTCCTGAACTAGGCTAAATTACATTATGAACTGCCTACATTTGAATATGTAAATAAATAAATCCCTACCGACACCTCCACCCAACACTGCTCTACCTATTCTGTGACACCTATCATGACCAGACATATGTCGGTGTAAAATTAAGACATAAGCCAGCAATATTTTAAGAGATTAATACACACCTCCATGTTCAATTAGTATATAACCTCTTCCCACATTTCAGCAGCAGCCAATTAATTTAATATGCAAATTACATCCTTGTCAGTCTGTGTGATTTCTGTTAATTAGTCTTACATATCCCATTTCCCATTGAAATGGAGGATAGGGTGCAGACGGTGTGTCCTCCAGGGAGAGATAAAGAAAAGAGGTAGACTGTGGTTGGGGGTAAGACTGGGTAGGACTGGAACCAGGCCCACAGGGACTATTGGAGACAACATGTGTCAGGGTCCAAATAGTGGAGAACAACTCCTCATACTAATTTGAATTCTCACGCCAAGGCAATGAATATGGTGGTTTAAAACCTGCTTGTAATGCAGTCTACCAGTATCGAGAATTTGTTCTTATCCACATTTAAGTTATATGATTCCACAAGATGGAGGAAGGTACTATAAAAAGGAAAATGCACCTGAGGACCTCAATCATAGTGCAGTAAAGATATATTGCTGTATGCCTCAATCATAGTGCAGTAAAGATATACTGCTGTATGCCTCAATCACAGTGCAGTAAAGATATGCTGCTGTATGCAGACACCACCCCTAGCAATTATATTTCTTATCCTTCTTTGTCTCTTTGGAAACAATACAATAGTTTTGCCAATATGAAAGTTAAGTTGAAAGAAATGCATGTCCTTCTGGGAGGTGGATGTGAGACAAACCCTTAGCAGAGACAAAGATATATTTTTCCTAAACCAATATTTTCCCTCTAAACCAATATTTTCCCTCTTAACCAATTGTCCTTTCAAAGGTATGTAAACATTTAAGGTGCAATAGTAACTGCTTAGCCCTGGGACGGTGTATCAGTAATCATTAACTTGTGTGAGTATGTCAGTGTGTTACACCTGTTTACAGTATGCGCATGTACTGTATATTTTCTATGTGGGGATGAACATTTGGCGTTGTGTGTCTACATAGTTATTTGGGAAGTGCAGTGTGGGAGGTGGGGTGTAAAATCAAGCAGGGACCCTCAATGTTGCTAATTCATTTACAGATTTAATTAGATGGATGGAGCCCTTGCCGTTATTAAGACAGGGAGGGAGAGAATGTTGCCAGCACTACAGCATTTTTAATTACGACTCCACAGCCTCGCTTGCTGACGTCTGGGGAACCAGTTAATTAAAATCCTCATTATTTTACTTTTAATTAGTTCCCCCCTCTTTTGTTTCCTCACACCATATGGCCAGGCTCCGTGGTCAAATCAACTTAATTGAGCTAATTAAGTTGATCAGTTTAATTATTCAAAGCACTGTGATTGGACGGAATTGCTACCCCCACCCACGCCCCAGTAGCTCCACCAATATTGCAGCGTCCTATTATGTGCCTTATCACCATGGTGCACTTGTGTACGGATATGGGCACTTGATAACACGAGCCATATCAACTGAAAACAAGAGAAGGGGCTCAGCAAAGCATAACCCACATTTACAAATTAGTTTTAAACCCTTGCAGTAAAATCTGAAGGATTAAGATGTTTTATCATTGACCAAAACAGTGCCTCTGACACAAATCTTCTTGATCCGTCCCTGACACTTTTAGCCTCGCACTATGTGGTCTTGGTTCTTGACAAGCAAGAAGCCGGCTAGCATAGCTCCCTTCACAAGCTTTAAAGGTTCAGTCTGTCCTCAGACTGGGCCCATGACTCAAGTTAATGAGGGCTGATTCATCTGAGTTGGTTGCCAACAACACCTCGCAACTTTACTCTTTCACTACCTCGTTTGTTTTCCGTCAACATCAAAAGGGGTAGGACTAGGGGAAGGGTGGCTATATTAAGTCTGTGCAATCCAGCTGCTTCCTTGCAAGATCGAGCTGTGTTTGCTGCAGAATTAAAAATCTAAAAAGAAAATGAAATGTTCAATCCTATCAACAGATGAGGGTCTCTTCAGGGCTACTTTTTGAGTTGTTTGGCACACATCACCAGAGCTCCACCACTGTTGCCAAACACCTGTTACAGATGGAGATGAAGCAGTAAGGTAAAGACAAAGCCCAGCTGCACCTGGACTGGAGAACCCAAACCACTGTGATTTTGACAAATATTCAAGCCAAGTAGGTTAGTTAGTAGCAAGGCCCTCTTCTGGGGAGTTTGTAGCATACATGATCAATGTAACATGTGACAATTTCTCAAATTAGTTTGGAGACGTTTCTTTCTGATTTCACCTGGAGGAGTTAGCCAACTCACCGTCTGGTCGACAATATTATCATCACGCTATTGGTGCTCCACATAACATCCAAAAGTAGGCAGGTTCCAGGAACATTGAAGTCAATTGTATGTCAACACACCCCAATGTAGTTTTCCAAAGTACTGTTTTATTTGTAATCTTGAGTTTCAAGCTACAATATGTAACATGTTAAAATGAATTCAAATATGAAAAGCAGCGCCCCCAACTCTTGTGTTAACTTTCCTACAGCTCAAGTTTGATTGACAGTGGTTTCACATTGTCTTGCCGAAGGCGATTGGCTGGAACAAGATTGCTGGAACATAATTGGCTGGAAAGTAGCAGGCTGCTACACAAATTTGGCACCGAGCTGTCTGTGTTGCTGAACAACTCTGAGGACCTCATTAGCTTACAGAACATGTTTATTGGGGACAAAACATTTGTTTTGTCTTACCTATTTTACCTTAAACCTACTCCTAGGACACCAACCCTTTGAGCCCAGCCTCATGGCATCCTCACTAGCCAAACCCCTGCGGTGAGTCAGTGGCATCTTTCTCTTCCTGGCACTTGGTAAAAATATCTGGGCTGTGAGGTTGCCTGCACAATTTTCTTTTCTTCACACAACATGAGGTGACAAAACAATGCAATTACACCAATTTGCATGTGTTAATTTGATTAATTAGTGAAATGGAGGAGGGGGGAAATAAAAGAAACAAACCCTACTGTGAAGTTTGTGCATCTTAAACTTTTTTCTGTCAAAAAAGCTAAATAGTTCTTGGGTGATATTTGAGAGAACTACTAATTAGTTATATGTAGATGAGGCTTGATTGGTTTGAATTCAAAGTATAACTTGCACCACAGAGTAGGATTGGAAAACTCCCTCCCCCTTCTACTTATGAAAATATGGAGATGATTGCAATTAAGGTTATTTGCATACGTTAATTAATTTGTCTGATGCTTTTCAAAATGACAAACTTGTAAAAAAATTATTGATCACATATCAGCATTTCTGCACATGGGCTGGCATCAAGCTGGCACTGTGTAGAAGGTGTGAGGGCGGCTCTACCGCATGCTGAATAAGGAGCACCTTCAGCAGCAGGTTAGTCACGCAGTGCTGCTCCACTGAGCTCTTCCGTGGTCCTTCGTACCAGCTGTTACCAAACTGTTCTACACTCCTGGCTGGCTTGATACTTTATGGACCCAAATCTACACAAACCAGTGTGTTCTCCACCATAACCATGTATTACATTTACAGGAAATATGAGGATGAGTGACCAAACATGAGTTTGACCAATACACTGTTACAAGTACACTGCAGTATGCATAGCAGGCTTGGAGATTTCTTTCTTTGCATTGACAATAATACAGTTTTTTTCTTATTCAAAGTGCTCTGAATCTAACTGAGATAATTAATTGTTAGACTGGTTCTCAGACTCAACCATGATCTGTCTGTGGTAGGGTGGAACAAGTGACAGGTCACATGGGGGAAAACTAATACCAAACTATTAAAAAAAAATGTAATTATGGCACAACCAAAATAGATTTGAGAAAGTTTGGGTTAGCATTACCAGTTCATAACCAGGGCAATAGGTTCATCCCAAACCACTTAGCAATACAATTTAAACCCTGACACTAAATAGTTATTTATTTGGGTGTGTAACTTCATTGGCCTAATTATGATGAGACACCACAGAGCCTCCTGGTAGACAAGGAGTTTTCTGGGGACACAATCTTAAGATACAGTTGGCTAAGTGAACCGTTTTGCCTTTACCTCTTTGTACTTTTGCACTGTTTGGTTTTAATTTCTCTTTAGCATAATCATTATTATAATAAAAAGAAGTATACAAATAAATAAGGATCATAAAAAAAGATGAACAAAAAACTCCTTGTGATATTCAGACATCACCATGGCAAAAAAAAAGTTGTGTTTCATTAGCTAATTAAATAAATAAGATCTGCAGTAGGATTAGTGCCATAAAACAATTACAGCATGCCATGAAGTAGAAGCCTTTAAGACGTGACGAGAGACACTAGGAAGGTTTGGATATACAATAGCAAAAAATAGAAGTTCACTTAATTCTTTGTTTTTCCCCCCCTTTTCAACTTTGCAGTGCAGTTAAGTACAGCTTCACAATGAAGATTTCTACTTGGAAATAGGAAAGGGGTCCCTCCCTTTTAATTAGCCCTGCTCACCAGATTACCCTCAAGAATGGAATTTCAAAGGCTAATCAGCCATGTTTGTCTGAGTGCCGCCGGCTTTCCCTTACCCGAAGCTACATTTCAGTTTGAAAGAACCATTTGTCACACCTTGCTACACATCCACTCTCTCCTAAACCCTAATCGCTGAGCATCAGGGAAATATGTTCAAATCACACACTTAGTTAGAGATACGAGACAAGTGGCTGGCAATATCATGATTATTAGTTATTTAGAAAGTACTTTTGTCGCAATATAGCTGCTTTACAGCATTTGAAATGGGGCCTGTACCTGCAATGCTATGCACACATCGTTTAACCATATAACACAATGCAATTGAATAACAAATATTTGTACAGTTGTAATAGTTCACCATTCAAAAGTCCCTTTCCTGTGTCTTTGACCAGTTTAGAAACAGAGCGTTTCAAACCGCACTGACAGAAAGAGAACACATATAGATCCATGGATCACGGCAGCAAGAGACATCCCACGGAAAGAAACACCTTTTCAAAGACAATCACAAATGCATACATCAACATAAAACCCAAACCACTGTGTTCATCTGGTCTGTGGGCGCTCCTTTGTTTGAGAGACGCAGTTTATCCAGGTTTACGTTTTGAGCCTCAAACCTAAATACTTTTCTATTGTTATGTGATAACCAATAACATTTTTATAAATCATAATTTTTGAATTCTATAATCACCCCAAAAACGATCACACAAATTTGTAAAAGACAATCTAGAAATAACTCACAGCACAAATCAATTTCAGAATCCTCTGTTTGAGTATCTCAAAGTTATATTTGTACGGTCCATTTTTGAAAGCAGGTTGGATGTACAATGAGGACATTTTACTACATTCACTTGACAGATCCAGCACCATTGAGAGTGCAAGACAAGTATACACATCACATCACCTCCTGCCTCTGACCAACATCTGGAATCTGCTTCTGTGATGTCTCAGTCTTGATTTGAATGCAGTCTTTCTGATATAGAAGTTATCATAGCAGTCCCCCATGTCCTCTATCGATCCCTGTGCACAAGCAGGCAGGATAGGTCAAGGTGCTCCATCATGCAAGATGGCTCCATGAATAGACCAGTCCTTTCCAGGTAAGCCACTTCTTAATAAGTCTACCATCATTGTTTGGCCAAAATTAGACACTGGGTTACTTGACTAAATCAATGTAATCTTCCCCTTCCCTTCTTTCCCATTCCCTTGACTGGGAACTTGATTGTACTGAGAAAGGCTTTGACACCCGTATCAGTGTCCGTAATGTGCACAGACAACAGCCTGGGTAACAGGATGGATAGATGATCCAGGATACATTGACAGGTGGAGAAAAGAAAGTAGGAGGAGGAGAAGGCACATGTTGCTTAATTCATCATCTTCTTCAGCACACCTAGGAGTGAAATAATGAAATGAGTATTTAGAGAAGACATACTTTATGCATTTTGATTCATTTTAATCTTGATTTAGATGGAGAGGAAGCTCAAATCCTGGCCATAGCCTCACCTTCTGGTCAGGCATCATGGCATTGCCCTGCAGCGGTGCCAGGTGACTGCTGAGGAGGCCCCCCCCCGGACGATCATGTTCGCAGAAAATGGTGCCGTTCACATAGTGGAATCGGTCACCGGGAACAAGGCGGTTCCTACAAGTGGCACAGGAGAAACACTGCAGAGGGAGACGAGGGGGGAAGGGAGATATGGATGAAGAAAGAGATGGAGAACAAATTATTGAAATGATTAACAAACTTGCACATGAACACCGTCTGTGGCAATAACAACTGGTGTCCACTTTCATGAACATCCCCACAACCAGACTGCAGTCTCAGACAGTGTAAAATGGTCCTGGATTTACATTTACATTTTACATTTATTCATTTAGCAGACGCTTTTATCCAAAGCGACTTCCAAGGATTTGCACAAGGGGATTGAAAGTACATAGTACAATAGCTCCTCAATTGAAGAAGAACTCACCTTAAGATGGTAGACGTTCCCCTGTGCCCGCATCACCATCTCACTGGCAGGGATGGACTGCCCACAGGCACTGCAAGCCCCGGTATGCCCAAACAGTCTGGAGGTTGAACCCAAAAAGACTCAGGTCAGAACAGGGCAAGAACATCCAATGGGAACACTACAGGGAAGAAGTACATTTGCATTTTTTCCACCTACTGATTCAGAATCAGGCCTCTATTATAATTTGTTGGGCACCTTTGGGTACAGCACGTGTACACCAGAGAACAAAGTACATAAAACTGACCTCCCTTTCTGGAAGCGAGAAGACAATTGTCTGGCTTAGAGGTTATGCCCAATAGTTGACTTCCCCTTTAAACCATCTGAGGGGAAAACAATTATCCAAACTGTTTCTGGTTTCAGCTAAATGAGAGGCATGTAAGGTGGTTGTGGTCAGAATATATGTGACTTACATGTTATGGACAAGAGCTACACATTTGGTGGATGTAAAATACAGCTGTATTCTACATGTTCACAAGTTTCCTCTTCTCTTAAACAACAACACAAATAGCCCCTCTCCCCTGCTCTTTATTTGAAATGCTTTTTAATTGTAGATTTGTGTTTAATAGGAAGCCTCTCTTCCACTCTTAAGCTCTGCTTATTGCTGTTCCTCATGACACCTACCAGACCGGTTTGATTTCAGCCTACCCCCTTCCAGACACACCCACACACTCTCCATATCAGTGTTCCTGATCTCAATCCAAACAGTAACTGTATAAGAGTGCCCAAGGAGCCCTGTTTTCTCCCTCTCTCTTCCTTCCTACCACCGTTTTCTCCCTCTCTCTTCCTTCCTACCCACTTGCTTCAGCACCACCTGGCAATGATTACAACTCTTTAGGCTACCAGTGATATACATATTGTGCTGTGAATTGCAGGCCATTAATCGCTCTCAATGCTATGGTGGACACCGTTTACGTTTGTAACTGGGACAGATAAGATACCCTGTTCTTTTACACTGACGTCAGTTGATGTCTTGACTGGAGACATTTGTCAAAGAGTAGCATGCTTTACTGGCCAGAGTTTACAGTTCATACTTTTTTTTATATTCACTAAAATGCCCACATTATTTGTTGCTATTAAATCAAGACTGCAATAGCCATATTGCATCTTGGCTGGGTTGGTAATGTTGTTAAGGTGCACTTTTTGCTACATCCTGATAGCAATCAATAAATCAAAAAATCGGTTGGCATTGCAGGTTTGTAATAAACATGACCAATCATTTAGTTCAGACCAAACTTTATGACTGGACGGCATTCAGACAAATGCAATGATAGGACGAGCTACTTGTCTATCTACCTACCCTCCTGGCAGTAGTCAGGCAGTGCATTCAAGTGTTTTGGGGGCGTGGCTTTGAAGGAAGGGGGTGTGATTTTGGTTTGAATCCTTTCGAACTCATGCCAGAATTGCTAGATTCGCCACACTTACCGACCGTGCCTGAGTGAAAGAGCTCTGTTTATTCCAATGCTAAAGTGTTTCTCTCATTCTCCCTACAGTGTATTATTATTACTAACATACAGAGTGCCCAGTATGCGTGGCTCTCAGCAGAATTCTGTACAAGCATTATTGGGTTGTGGGCTTCCAGACGGCACTGGATCAAGCCCAATATTTGCCCTGGAGGGTGCCCGCCCAGGCATTGCCAGCAAGGGCACCCACACAGTCCTCTGCCTATGCTGCACCAGTTGTATATCAGTCTGTGTTGCCCTACAAAAACCAAGCACGCAGAACCAATACGCACATTTGAACACACACACACCTACTTAAGTTCAGACTCAAATGCATGTAAAATAGATGCACCACACAAACACAGAGAAGACCAATGAGAACATGTGCTCACACACACCTACTTTACTAGTACAGACTTATAGCATTGAGTAGAGCTACAACATTGCAGAGAAGATGTTAACACACAGATTTCAGGAGATTAAGTCTTAGTCTCCTCAAACTAACTAACATATCTCTTTCAAGATAAAACTTATTTCATTGTATAACCGTACTTGACATTCGCACACAGTTCTCAGTCACACCAAAACAAAGTTTGGAAAGTGAGAGGAGTTAATAGGTAGTTAATAGTTTGAGAGATGACCTCCAGGACCTCCAATTTGAAGTGCCTTTACTTTCTCCTTCCTATTCTGTTCCAAAGATATTGCTCTTTAAAAACATATCCATGTCCAGGTCAAAAAGATAATTTGTATAATTCTACAAAGTGTCACTGTCGTGCTGATCTGCCCACCCCAGAACCAAGTTGGACAATATAATACGAACAGTCTTCCCTGCTTTTTCCATTGCGTTCCGTTTCTCTACCACCTGGGTTTCCAGAAGGAGAGGTGGAGCTATACAATAAGCCATATTGTTAACACCCCGTCTCCCACCAGTCTTCTCACCTGATGTAGTCATTCTTGCAGAGGATCATGCCCCCTTTGCTGTAGCAGGTGCTGCCGATCTCGCCCAGATGGGCATGGCAACATGAGCACTTGAGGCAGCGTGTGTGCCAGTAGCGCTCCATGGAGAAAAGCAGGAAGCGCTCTGCGATGCGGCCCCCGCAGCCGGCGCACTGCCGCCCTGCCACCCCGCCCCCTGTCACTGACACAGCCGACGCCTCCACCCGGCTGTTTACCATCGCTGGCCTGTAGGCGGAAGAAAGAAGGGAAAAACATGATGTTTAGTGACAGGGGACACATATAGATTTACTTGGGTAAATAGCCTTCTGACATTGAACTTCTCCGATGGTTCCAAGATGGGCATAACACCTGACTAAGCGTTATGAGACACTCGTCGGTAAGAGTCACAGTTGGTAAAACATTTTTTTTTAAGTTTTAATACATAGCTTTAACATTTATATCACTTAGAACTTGTTATGACAGAATAGGACCAATTAACATAGTCACAAGCTTTTCTTATAAAGGATGTGAAATAAACAAATACACATGCGCTTCAACTCCCAGAAAAGTCAGGGAAGTCCAGGAAATTGGAGCTTCCTTGGGAATGTTAAGGAGGACTGCCTCTCAGTCATCCGTGTTATTATCACTTATCCCGCACAAATCCATGCCATACCATATCATACCACACAGCAGGAACGTGGGTGACAGAGGACCGACAGACAGGAAGGACTTGGATTCCCATTTGGCACCATGGCTTATCAGTTGGCTTTAAGAGTGGGACCCCCTCTGGCATTAGGGCTTAGACAATTTCCCCTTAAAACGATGCGCCTTCCAGGCAACGGCTACTCTGGATGGAAGATGTCCTGCAGTAACCTTTACACCTATCACTCAGGCCTCACACAGAGAGGAACTCTATTAGGGCTCAGCAGCAAATAACCTTTGATGTCGTGGAATGTTATTTTAGTCTCTCAATGCATGTTTTTTGGTGTTCTGAGTTTAGGTTGTTGGGTTGCAATGGTCCTGTAGGCAAGGCTCATCTGTTTACCTTCATGCACTTGTACCCACCTGAATACCTTGCTAACAAGTGTAAAATTATCCTTGACACAAGTCATTTCTACTCATTTGTTGAAACAAATTGTTATAGTTTTGATTATTAAAATACTGGAAATGAGCTTGGAATGCGTAAATGATTGTGATCCAGAAACAAATATTTTTAAAGGGGCAGCACACTGAAATACATTCTACTCTTGCTGCGTTCATCGACAGCATGTCACATATGCACACTATCCCGTTTTTCCACAGCAAAAAGTAACTGATTTCAAACACAGCTGGTGATAATATTCCTCTCGAATCACGCAAAGTAGAACCATACCAGCACTCCACTCTGCGCGGATTCAGCTCAGATGCTTTGCAGTGGGGTTCCATGATTCATAATTACGGCCAACAACAACACTAAATAATTGCAGGGGACTGGATTTTATTTTCCAAATTAACAGCAGCATTGCAATTTGTCCTCCAGTGCTATTAATTTTGTGGTGATGGCATATTTAGCTTCACAAGTGCCCTTCCTATTACACACTCAAATCCAGCAACTGCTTGACCGCAGCCGGCTCACTATCCACATCGACACCTGGCTTCAATCAAGGAGTTCCTTAAGAGGGGGTCATTGCGAAGCTGGACAGACCTCTCTTCTCTCCGAAGCACCACGCAGGGAACCAAGACGTCTACCTCAGGAACCTTGGCCAAGGAGGAATCAGTGAGTTGTACATTGAAGTTACAAACTGGGCGGGCGTAGATTATGCGACGGAGGTTCCGTCCATGTAGGAATGTTTGCCTGCGGTCTACAACTGTCACTCGCTCTTGGAATGAAAAGGGCTGAGTCTATCGCCAACTTGTGTCGATTTTTAAGTGAAAACCAGAGTACATATTTCTGAATTATAAGCAACATACGTTCTAGCACTGGCATGGTTTCCACCCCCCCCCCTTCCCGCAACACTTTTGTGGATGTTAAAGAACCACTAAACCCTGCAAGATCAATGGACAAAGGAAGGTTGTTGCCCAAAATCTAAAAGTAAAAGATGGCAGAGGAAATAGAGGTCTTACATCTAGGTGCAGATGGCAGCAGACTGAGACAGTCATCGGCCACTTCCTCTCAGTTTCTTCTATGGGGGTAAGAAACAGGCACCAGAATGGAGATGCCCCGGGTGAGTTCTGGGAGTATAAATATCATCAGCTTGGCCACTGATTGGGGAAGGTCAACCATGCATCGGCAGAGGTTGGCACAGCCACAAGCAGGCAGTGTGACCTCTTGCTGGTTTTGGACTTCAATGCAGGTCCTTTACCAGCGGACCATAGATATCACCAGGAAGTGTGCTTTCCCCTGGTCAGGGTCAACTAGAACATCCTGGGAGAAAGTGCTGCAGCTCTTAAGACATTATTCAGATATGCTTGGAGTTATGAACTGTGTTTATGACCTTAAAACGCTAAATCATACAAAAAAGTAATATGTTTACATATTAAAAGCAAGGGTAGCGCAATGGTTTTATAGAAACAAGTGTTGCAACAGAACCGTGGGCAACCATCATAGCATCCAGCTATAAAAAAGGTCTATAATGTTAGCCCAATGAAGCCCTTATGTACAGTCACATGAATACACATCCTGTGTTTAGTCATTAACTTTTTAGTTTAAGCACAAGAAGCTACATGCCTGTGTTTTCCCCTCCACTTCCTGTCTCAAACTAGAATCCTTTTGCAGTGTATTAGGTGCGTGAAATCAATTACTAGGCCTATACTCATTACACAAGCCTCCGCCATCACAAAAAAATTACAAACAAACAAATTCTGGTACAATCTGGTGAACAGCGGCTCAAATCTGACCTTCAGTTTATTTCAGTTCTCTCCCTCCCTCCGGCAAGTTCTATGCCTCAGGCCTTTTACTAGGTCAGTGGCAAGTCAGACCAGTTTGATTCCCTTGACACCCTGAACATATCACAACACTTTTAATGAAAGTCACAGTGGACCAAGTTCAACCCAAATGAATCAGAGCTTGATGTTAGATATGATTAATCTGAAGTGAATTGTGGCCACCAAAAAACCCCACTTTACTTTCATATTGGGATGAGTACCCTTTAAGTGGACATGCAGGGGCCTGACTGATGTCCTGTAGCAGCCAGGTGCCACCTAAAACTAAGTGTCTAAGTTATGCATCGAAACTTCACTTTCAGCATTCCAAACCATGCCTGAGACAAGTTGCAGCAGCACATTGAATGCAAATAGTGTATTATATGCACACCTGCAGGACCAACAACCAGCCTGTGCTCAGAGTTGCCAAATAACCTTTATATAACAAGGTCCTAACTGAAAAGAAAATGCTAATCCTATGTTTTATCGTTGGTGAGAAAAGCCTGAACAATTACATGATCCTATACAAGACCTATACAATCTTATCCTTTACGTTGCCGAAAACACAAGAGGATTACATATTTTAGGAGGTTTTAAGGACTGTAGGCTGTAGCTTCCTTATCGGTTCTGTGCAGAAATCTGTTTAAACATGTTTATGTTTAAACCAAACTGTATCACTATACACAAACAAAGCATTTGCTGGCAGAAAACCATCTTGGTTTTATGAATGCAAGGCATTAAATTTAAATAGTTTTAATGTCTGAAATCATGACAGGAAAAAAATAAAAAATAGGAGCCCATTAACTGACTCTAAACTGTGGCTGTTTGGAAGAGTGTGCAAGTGTTTGCATGTGTGGGTGACATCAAGAAGGGAGTCATTTTTGTCTACATAAGTTTCAAGTTTAGTCTGCCACAGTCTGTCCTTGGAAAGGCGACTCTTGCACTATTGAAAAACTACTTCTGATGAACTACTACTGATGAACTTTAGTGGGTTTGGATTTTGTAGTAAACTTGCTCTCCCCCTTCACATCAATAATTAATTCATTACCAGCCCAAACAAAGGTTACTTGAATTGAAGGGATGGCTCTGTTCTGCTCTGGTAATAGACTGATTGATGAAATAACCGATAAAAACAAAAGCTAATGAGGAGGAACACAATACCTTCGCTGTCAGACAACAGACAGATGGATTGCATGAGGTTTACAGGTTGAAAGACCAAATGATGGTTCACTCACCAAACCCAAGTGTATAAGTATTCTCCACTGATAAGAAAGTTATAACTTACTTGTTCCGGTAAATACAATGACATGTCATCAAATGTAGCATATCACTTATTTTTGAGTATTTTATAGTATTAATCATGTATACACCACCTATACACCACCTAAAACATTTCGTATAGCATAGTTGTATTACTTAACATGCATCAATCGATGTGCATCAACAAGTCCACATTTCTCCCATGGAGGATTGGTCCGATCTTATTTCCTATTACTTGTGCTAAAAAAACTACTCAAATGAAAACATTTTACAGCATGGTGCAGTCAGAATTGGTATGGTACCAGAAGTACAACGTTATGACCAGACCCACTTGGCACCGTCACAGGCTAGCAAAACATCATTTCAAAATAACGTGCTCAGTTGGCTACACTCACCGATGTTTTCCCCTTACACCGGGTCTTTTTAACAAGCTCACAACTCCGCAATGTAAGGACTTGAATTTGGACAAGATATCGTAGCTCCATCTAACGACATTACAACCCCAAATAAATGTAGCATCCGAGTCGTAAAAGTGAGTCACGTCCCGTTTCTATAAAGAAAAAAGCAATTAGGTTGGTAGCCCGCTTTCCAGTGTAGCATGGGAAGAACTGTATTAGAAACTGGAGGCAACATCTCGAGACCTATCTAAAGCGCCAGTTTGACACTGGGTAGTGCAAAATTCGAGAAACATTTTAATTAATAAAAGTAAAAAGCTACGTGATGCAGCATGTTAATTCCGAATCGCTCACCTTGCCGTTGTGCTAGTGTCTGAGAAGCCACCGCGGAGAAATGATCTTGACACTGGTGCGCACTACCACGAGACGTGTTCTTGCCAAGTTCAACGACAGATGATTAAAAATGTCTGGGTGTAACAACTAAACCGTTGTGTATTCCAAATGAAAAGAATGCAAACTATCCTATTCCAAAAAGTAGCCTAACCTTTTCTTCCTTTTGCTTTTCTTCGCGCTAAGGTAGCCTAAACAGACTTCAAGACTTCCAGCTTTTAAAAAAACTATGAGCATTAGATATTAGGCCTAAATATAATCATTATTAAATAGATTCGTATTGTAGCCTATAGTGTATTTTGATGTTGCGGCAAACGAGTTCACGACTTCTAACGCTCTACGTCTGTGTGGAAGCTATTGCTACTCCTCCTCACACATTTAACTCACTCCTCCTGTGACGTGGATGAGGTTCAGCCCCCAATACAGTGGAGCCAGTTTAAATAAGCGCCGAAATAGACGCTAGCGCTCTGAATTAAAATAGCTTTACTGGCGTCCACCAGGACAGATTTGAGCGTCCTTCTCACATTCACTCTCATGAACTTTAACCTGAACATCCTACCTAACCTTAAGCGAATGGAACAAAAACTTCGATATTAGATATTCCAGTAGGCCTACAGCAAATTGACATAATTTGCCTAATCTATAGCCTACATAAGTATTTTTCTAGCCTCACTTTTATAATAGCAGCTTTACATGCATTGCAGCTGCTATATGGTTCATATTGACACGATGCATTTGATTGAGTATGTTTGGGGTTGTGGGGCTGGTCTTCGTTTTGACCTCGTTGACCATCTTACTTTTAGTTGCGAATTCTGTGATTGTCGGCGTCTTTATGTACACCACTTGTTCATTGGTTTTGTGCTTTATTTGGGCTGATTGCAAACATACAATTGAACAGAACCATAGGCTAGTGCTAGTCTATGTCGCTTAAACCTCACATTTAATCTCATGTTAACTATTTGTATAGTGTGACATCTTGTGGCGAAATTTGACAAGACAAGATCTGGAATTCCACTCAAACACACGGGGAACTCTTGGTACATCAACAAAGTAGTTCCATAAATCATAGAATGAAAGGCCATAATGCTGATACAATGTCAAGGGTAAATTAATTAAATCTCAAACAGATTAAATGAAATGATTGCAACTCAGGTTTACGAGGTTCGAGACACTCTGGATCACACTCCAACTCAGTAGGTGGCGACTATGCAACTGTTTGTTTGTGGCCAACCGTCTTTAAACGTCACGTAAAAAAGAAGAGCAGCCACATGGTTAGAAGCTTCGCGGGAACGAGCTATAATAAACAAATCCAGCAGACTGTCAGAATTTGATAGCCAAACCCAACATTTTGGTTTGTGTTTCAATTAGTTGTTTGAACAAGTGAATGCATATTGTAACTGCAGCAAACTAGCATCGGCTACGGTACCTTAAAATAAGGTCCATATTTATTTTCAAGGGTTTTCTGATTTGCTAGTGCTGTGAAGTAGTATATAGTACGAGGTCGAGCTTAGGCTACTAAAGCTAGCACAAAAACCCTGTACGGGCAAATTGGCTTGTAACTAGCATTTTACAGGGGCTGTAACTTTAACTGATTTTTTTCGAAGGCATTATACAGTACACTGAAACACAATGGCAGAGAGACCCGAAGACCTCAATCTTCCGAACGCTGTCATTACGCGCATTATCAAGGAAGCGGTAAGTTCACGTTGATTGTAGTCGGTGTGTAAGGTCCCAAAACGTAGCATCTATTCATGTGAAGCCTTTCTTCAACCTATGAGCAATAAGCCAGCTACAAATGCATGTGGCATCATTGACAACTTGTGTGCCAAGGTGGTGGCTAGCTAGCTAGCTACTATCAGTAGCTGGTTGTCTTATGTGCAGTCTGTATCTTGTTTTGTTGATGGTACCCACGCTACTCCTTTGAACAGCTTCCAGACGGAGTAAATGTGTCTAAAGAAGCCAGACGAGCCATCTCTCAAGCTGCTAGTGTGTTCGTCCTGTATGCGACATCATGGTAACAAAAAGTGCCTCATCAAACAGTGACAATATATTTTGACAAAATGTGGCATAGCCATGAATGCAAAAACATTTTGTTTAACATTTGTTTCTCCATTTATCACAGTGCAAACAATTTTGCTATGAAAGCAAAGAGGAAAACTCTAAATGCTGGGGACGTAATGGCAGCAATGGAGGAGATGGAGTTTGAACGGTTTTTTACAGCCTCTGCGTGAAGCTTTGGAGGGTGAGTGTTTCAAATGATTCTTGACACATCAACATAATTTAATCAATCAACGTAAACACTTTGACTTTGACTAGCTGGGTTTGAAGTGTACCATATAAGGTACTCGAGGGTTATGCTTTTTGTGTTGATGCGTTGCCATTTGTAGAGGCCGGTCCTGTGCATACCTACTACTTAACATTAAAACATTATTCAAATGCAGCTCACAAGAAGGGTCTGAAGGGAAAGAAAGAAGCATCAGAACAGAAGCGGAAGGACAAGGAGAAAAAGACTGACACGGAGGAGCATGACAAGAGTAGGGAAGAGGAGGATGATGAAGAGCACATGGATGAAGAGCAGGAAGCTGAGAATGAAGCTGAAGAAGTTGAAAACTGAAGACTGACCACCAGCAGTGATGAAGTCTTGGTTGAAATAATTTAAGTGCACATTTTCTGTATCCCTAGTTTTCCATAAATACCAGATGTCTGTAACTCCGTAAACTATTGCTACATGAGACCACTTAATATGCAAGGGTCAGAACCTGCACCACTAACAGGATGGGCTTAAGTCTCTACAAAAGTTAATGTAGGCATGGACAATTGGGTCATTTGTCTGACTTGTTACTTGGTCAATTAAGTTGAACTGCATATTTTTTCACTTAAGTGGTATAAATGCAATTTTTTGAAAATGGTTGCAAAAAATGGGTTTACTAATGTTTCTCAGATGGCTCAATTGGACACTCAGTTCAGGGAAAATTGTTAAACTGACCAAATGGTCAAACTAAAGGCTTCAAGTTTTGGACAATTAACTTTGCCACAGGGCTTAGTTGACTTGATGTACATATTGATTTGAAATACGTTTGTACTTGTAGCATATAATATGCACTTCCTTTTTCAATAAACATTTTAATTAAATGTTGTCAGTTCTTTAAAGGTTAAGTAAATTGTCTACCTCAAAATGAGTGTAGCACTTACTAATGTACACAAGTTAACTCCTAGTCACCCTCTATCAAAGCATTTACTGAACTATTACCATATGAAATAATGCATCACCTTGGAATTATGCAAAACAACTTTGACTTCATTTTAGAAAAACTTTATTCATTTGATGTTACTCTGATGGGCACTCCACTTTGCCACTGTTGATGTCATCAATGACATCATGGGGAGGGCGGCCATCAATTGTGCAACCCACAGACTGGGCTGTACCGAGAATCTCTTTGATGGTTCCTGAGAATAAATAAAATACAAAAGCAATAAACACCAATGTACGGCTTCAGCCTGGAATTTCCAATTGTCCCCTCATGCATTCGCCCTAGTCCTCAGGCCCTCCCTGCCCTTTATGTTTAAGGACGTTTCCGTGCTTCAACACACCTGATTCTAAGGAATGGGTGGTTATTAAGCTCAGCAGAAGACTGATAGCAAACATTCATTTGAATCAGCTGTGTTGGAACAGGGAAACATCCAACACATGCAGGACCAGGGTTAGACTATTGCATTAAATGACTGACATGCCAACAATGACAGGGGTCTTACCAGAGAGCTCCCTGGCAATAGAGCGTTCCCTCATCACACGAGCAATGCCGATGATCTCGTCTAATGTGACACTGCCACTGTGCTTAACTGGAAAAATAAGGAAGAATTGCTTGGATGGGTGCCACACATTCTGAACGCACACTAGTTAGAAAGTAGACACAGGTCATTTACATTTGTGAAGTGTTCCAGACCTTACGGCACAGAGTTGCCCACTGATTGGGCAGCCCTGTTTCCTAAGGCTGGGTTTCTCTTAGCCTCCACTGGACTAGACTCAATCACTCAAAGCAGATGAGCCAAGTGGCGGGAGGCTGAGGAGCAATGCAAGTTGACCGTCTCTACGGACTGAACTTTAGGGTGACTTACTGTTCTTAACCTTCTTCCTGTCACGAGGAGGCTCCTTCAGGGCCTTGATGATCAGGGCCGAAGCGGAGGGTACCACTTCAACCTACACCAGAAAAATATGTTGAGATTAGAAGGCTGAAACAATTTCTTGTTTAAACTAAGCTAAAGGGATTTGAACGAGCAAAAATATTTGAGACCTACTGCAGCCTGTCTGTTCTGGATGGTCAGCTTGACTGTAATCCTCAGGCCCTTCCAGTCACCAGTTGCCTTGGCAATGTCATCACCAACCTTTTTGGGAGACTAGAGCACAGCAGGAAGAAAATCATAAGAAATGGACATCATTCATTAAGCCTAAAAACTATTCCAGCAATGTGAATCTTATTGGTTTTAATGTGTGACCTATAACTTCTCATTTATGGCAAACAATTTAAATACAAGTCTTCATATCACAATTGTTATCTTATAGTACTTGTTTCTCATAGCTCTACCTCCATTTTATGCACCAACCCACCACAGCAAATGTCCTGCTTGTGTAACTCACTTGGCAATAAACCAGATTCTGATATGAGTACTTAAGTGGTTGATGTTCCAGACCTTTCGGCCAGAGTTGCCCATAAGTGTGGGCAGACCTGCTTCCTAGAGCTGATTCCATCTTAGCTTCCACTGGACTCTACTCAGTCACAAAACAATGACAGGCATAGTGGCGGGAGGCTGGTGAACAATCTTCCAATCTTCTGAATATCTCACTCACTTACCAGACCAAGTGGTCCAATTTTTGGGGCCAACGCTGAAGTGGCTCCAACTTCTCCTCCTGTGCACCTCATGTACACTGTTAAAACAAATTGTTTTAAGACTAGTGTGCATAGACGGGCGCACATCTAACAAACAATCCATGTTCTGGATTATAATATACAGTAGCATACTCTAATCCTGTGTGCTATATTTTGTTGTGTCAATCAGAAAACCCATTTTCTAAAACGGAATTTACTAGAACCTAGAACTTTGATACAATGCTCTCTCTCAATCACAACAATGTATAGGCCATATTTTCAACAGCTACTTCTCATTACTGGTCCTTTAAGCCTCAGGTTTACAGTAGGACACAGAAGGACTAAACGATGCCCGCACATCCAACATATTTTCCTTCGTCTGGGCATGATGGTATATATGGATCCATGCATTCAGGCAATTTCGAATCAAAGTTGAAATATGTATATTAAGCATTCAACTGCAAACCGAAAAGTAAAATATGCATTTGGTTATCAATCAGTTTTCGAAAATGTCTCATGTCTCCACGCGTACTACTTTCAGTCTAAACTTCAGAGCCCCACGTGGATGACAGAATGTTGGGATAGCTGGAACGTTACCAATAAGACTGTCCCACAAATCCTAACAAAAAAAAACTTAACACCGAACACATTCCCCCAAAAAAGGACTGGGTAGCAGATGGATTCCCAAAAATAAGAACCGTCTCCATTTTGCGACGCAATCTGAAACAGAAGCCATTATACAGTAGATTCCAAACATACCAACTTTAATCTCGGTAGGATCGAATTTGGGAGGCATGTTGGATTTGTAGAAATTGAGTTCAGTTCGCCTTGAATAAGTGAGGGTGTCGGATGAACCCGGATTCGGGACGACCGATTACTGTTGCACCTTCACCGTTAAAGTGAAAAAGAAAGGAAAGATGGACGGACATAATTGGTAATATAAGAACGAAAAGTCACGCGAGATTTCGTCTGTTACTCCTTATTCTATGGTGTTGCATAACGACATTCAACGTTATTGGGGCATTACCGCCACCAACTGTTAGCTAACAGTAAAACACATTAAAATCCCATGTAGTTTGCTAGTCCGAAAGCTTGCTTCTCACCCATTTTGATGGGGCATACAGTGGGTTAAAATGGTAAAAAAATAACATGTATTTATTTTGTGATATTTAAAAAAAAATTGGAAGCAATCAACAGAAAATTTGATTTAGCTTTCCCCTTCTGCCGCATAGGTAGTCTAGATCAGCTTGTCTAGTACCTAACCCGTCTCCTCCCTTCTTCGTCTCCTCCTGCCTCTTAGTTTCCGGGTAGTGGTCCAGTTGTTGTTAGCCTAGCTAGTGCTATCAAAGAGAGGAAAAGGATAAGTTGGAAGAAGTTTTGGAACAAACAATAGTGGTTTATAGATATTTAGAATAACCATAACAATTTGGTGATGGTATAAGCTAACTATTTTACTTGTTATAATTGTCATCATAAAACGCTTGGTTGAATGTCTGTATGTATTCGACGTGCTTCTAAACAAAACATCCTATCATCATTCCTGTCAAGAGATATCCAAGGTTAGTGAAACAAATTAGACCAGATAGTTAGGTTAGTCTAGAATATAGCTAGATATAAAATATTGCACTAGCCAACGTTTACAAGTTAAACAAGAGAGCTAGTTATCTTGCCAGGTTGTCTATCTCTTTGCTTAAAAAAATGATAAATGACATCTACTACAGTCTGTAGCCTTATATAACTGCTTCCATTCGGCCAGTTTGTGATTACAAACACATGTATCACCAAATCTGTTTGAACGCCGTGAAGCCTAATACTGGCTACACGACCACTTGTTTTCAATATCATGAGGACATGAATGCCAAAACATGAAGAATGTGCTGCTTGCTAGCAATTAGGTAACTAGCTAATGCGATGCATTGTAGTCAAATGACTATTAGAAAAATATAAAAACGTTATAGCCTAGGCCTACCAGCTAAAGGAGTATAGGCTAATGGCAATGGTAACACAAACCTTAATTTTGTTCTTCTTTATCTACAGTATTGGTGCGACAACTTCCATGACATTTTCTAAACCTAACCAGAACTGACCGGCAAAGGAAAGGGAGCCGACTAAGACAGTCTGACAGACACATAAAGCCCGAAAGTGGATCAGGCGGATGTAAAAATGCCTCTATTCTTTAGAAAGAGGAAACCAAGCGAGGACTCCAAAAAACGTCTGGAGTACCAGATAACTCTGGTGTGTATGTGTGTGGCAGAGAGAGATTGAAATGAAGAGTGAAAATATGTGTGGGTGCTGGTTTATCTTTCTATGTTCTAAAAAATACCTTTGTCTTCCAATGGTTTGACAGTGTAAAGCAGCAGGGGCAGATGACATTCTTGACATCTCAACTTGTGAACTCTCTGAGGTGAGTCCTGCTTCTGTTATGTACACAGTTATGTCTTTCAGAATAATAATAATAATAAAATAAATTACTTGGACAAAAGAGTAACAATAATGGCTTGGGTATCCTTTGCAGGTTCCTAGTAGTGCCATCTCCATATGCAAGGTGCTACAGAAGAAGGTATGTTCTTTGAAATCTCATTCAAGATAGGATGGGCTAAATATAGCACCATGTTAATGAAGGGGACTGTCCTGTGCAGTTCTAGACAGTATGTAGACATTACATAAATTAGTTGGAGCTGCAGACATTCTGTAGCGGCAAAATAAATGTCACAAGATAATTTAAAAAAATCCTCTAGGCATGAAATTCCATGGTGGCAAGTTTTTGAACAAGCATCATATTAATAAGGCAATATGCACTCACATCACTGTGATTTGATTCCCCACCAGGTCTTTATTCTCCATGGCAATGAGCTGAAATCTCTGGTGCCCAAAGGCTGCTGCATCAACTCTCTTGCATTCCTAAAGGTAGATAAAGGGTTAAACTGGACAAAAACATATTAAACTGTCACATGCAATATTGACAGTGCATTTAGATTTTACTCAACCACCATCTATGTAAAGAAACTCAAAAGCAGGGTATTATTTAGAATGACTGAGCCATGTAAAAGGCTTTTAAGCGCTTGATAGTGTGTGAATAACCTCCCTTTTCCCCTCTCGCTCGCACCCCCTCTCTCTTTCTTTCAGGTCTTGGATTTACATGATAATCAGCTGACCTCTCTGCCTCATGATATTGGTCAACTGGCATCCCTGCAGGTACAATGCCATCTGCATTCTTCAGACCCCTGAACTTTTTCCACATTTAGTTTTATTATAGACTTTGTTCAAAAGGCATTGGATTGTTTGCTGTTTATCGACACACAATACCCCACCCATTTTTGCTGTATTTTTTTTTACCATTGTTTAATCTTTTCATGGGTAAATGACACTCGTGGTTGGGCATTTTGTCCTCCCAGGTGCTTAATGTGGAGAATAATCTGTTGAAGGCCCTGCCGGAGGGCATTGGGGATCTCCGTTTTCTGCAAACGCTCAATGTTAAAGGTGAGGGATCTGGATGTCAAGAAAACTCAGAAGTTCAGAATTATTCTAGGGAGCAAGGGAACCATTTTGTATTTTAATGATCCCATGGCAAAGTAGAGTGCTGCTGTGTGTTGGTGTTGAAATGTTTTGCTCACTGCTTGTCTGTACAGGAAACCACCTCAGTGAGTTGCCCATCTCTGTTGGACAAATGAGCAGTCTGCGTAATATGGACATCAGTGAGAACACCATCAAGGAGCTGCCTCAGATCCTGGCCCGCGTCCGCACTCTGGAAGTGTGTATTTGTTTGTTTATCCAAGGGAGTTGCCATGTTTTTTTACTAATACTTCATAACTTGAAGTAACAAGTGTTTGTGTTTGATGTCAGAGCCTGACGCTGGATGCTGCAGGGATGTCCTATCCTCCTGCCTCAGTGTGTATCAGGGGAACGGCAGACATCCAACAGTTCCTCTGCACTGGTCAGTCAAGCTATTTATCTCTGAACTGTCGTTTACATATTGCAAATAAACCTGGGACATTTTCAACAAAGAATGGAGTTAGGATTATCTGGTTAGCTGATTTAGGAAAGCAATGAAAATCCCTTCCATCTTCTGCTACATAATTTAAGATAAATCTAAAGTGGTTTGTGGTTAGTTTTTGTTCTTATATGTCTTATATGTAGTTATTAATAAATGAATTGTATTACCTACATTTTGAATACGGTTAAATGCTTACACATTCTACTTAATGGAACACAATGGACTTCTTCACACATTTGCATTTTAGAATTGGGAGAAGAATACTCTCCTCCGTCTCAGTACCTGCTGCCTGTGCTGGAAAATGAGTGTGGAAACCAGATCTCTGACACTGTGGATGGTCTGGACCTGGCCTGGCAGGTTGGTTTACACAACTACTCACACCAATACTTGACCTTTGTTGTCTTTCTCTCACTCTTCTCTCTCACACAGTATATTTAGCTTCAAATGTAATGTATTTACCTAGGACAGCATGACAGTAGTAATCACACTAAACATCAAAAGTAATTATAGCATATGGCAGATTACTGGTTAGATGCTAACAACATTTGGGTGTCTTAGTACTTGTTATCTGTGGAATGACAATAAAGTTCAATCGAATCTAATGACTTCTCCTCCCCTCTTTGTTTTACAGAGCAAGTTCAACGACTACGAGAAGAGAAAGGTACAGGAAGAGAGACTTTCTGTTCATGAAATGGCATCGTCATCCAGACCTGTCGCTGAGCTCAAGTTCTGTTTCACTTCCTTTATTATTATGCTGAATTATAAAACAATTGGGTTCTATCGACTTATTTAGCTGTTTCTGATTGGACGAGAGACGTTCCATGAGTTGAAATATCCCAGTAGTCGTTAGCATGCTTAGTAAGTGCAGACATGCTTAGCTTAACCGGGGCGAATCAGGTATGCTGTAGTGGAACCGTCTGCTTTGCCTTTGCATGGCCCAGGAAGCTCCTTTTCGGGGGAGGCATTAATAGCTGGACACCCTCTATGATATTAGAACAACTTATAGGAGATAAACGAGACGGATCTAGGGACTGAAACAGAACCTGAGCTCAAGAAGTCAGTACGGTTTACCAGGCTGTGTTTGAATATTGATAAATGTAACCTTTCCTACCTCTTTTTCTTGAGAGGATCTCTACTCTTATTATGACTGAATAGGTTAAATACTTTGCTCCTTTACATGGATTGGACCACTTCAATCCATGACTCAAATTGGATCCATGTTCGATGTATTTTGAAAATGGTTGCCAACCAAGATTACTTACCCAATCTCTCTCCCTGTCTCTCTGTCTATGTCTCTGTCCCCTGTCACACACGCACGCCTACACACACACACACACACACACATGCACGCCTACACACACACACACACACGCACGCCTACACACACGCGCACGCCCACACACACACGCACGCCTACACACACACAGCAGGAGAAGCAGCAGGAGAAGCTTGCCTTTGAGCGTGAGCTGCAAGAGAAGCAGCAAGAACACACTCACCTACTGCTGATGAATAATAATCATAAGCAGGACATCCTACAGTCAGTCCGTCAGGTAAACCAACACACACACACACACACACACACACACACACACACACACATAATACACAAAGTTGAAGGTTTGAGTTGATGTTTGCCGTCATCATGTTCAAAATCAGTGGTTAATCATGACAAACACTAGTGTTGGATTCCAGCTTTCACCTTTGATGTTTTGTGTCCCAAAAGAAAGGGTTACACCAAAGCCTGTCCCCCCCCCTGTTCTCCCTTCCTGCAGGAGCAGGAGCGTCTTGAGATGGGCATATCCCTGCAGCAGAGGTCCCAGGAGGCGGAAAGGCAAAGGATTCTGGGAAAAGTCAGGCAAGCTGAGACAGATGTCATTAGCCGCATCAGTAACCTGCTACTCGATAACAAGCGGTGAGGGTAATGTGTTTGTGTGTTTGTGTGCACACAGCGCGTTGTGTGCGTGTTATGGGATTGCACATATCAATCAAACAATCAATCAATATTTATTCATAGAGCACGTTTAAAAACAACCATGGTTGACCAAAGTGCTGTACAGGAGGTAAAAATAATCGTTGCTGAAAAACTCCTAAACAATATAGATAAAAGTAGAGAAATCAAACATAAAACAGTACACAAACATGTAATTGTAATTTAAATGACTTTCTGTGCTATTTGACTAATCTCATGTGTGTGTATTCTGTTCCAGGCAGATCAACAGTGCAGAGTTTCTCCAATCCTTGGAGGAGAATCGGTAATTGGGAGAGCTTGTATTATTGATTGGCAGTATAGTAATCTGATACCACTCAAAGTAAACTTCAGTAAATGCTAAAGAAATAACTTTTTGTCATTGCACTACTATAGCTTTCACCATGTGGAAATGACAATTTTCCCTGAAAGGATGGAATAAGTATTTATCCCCCCTACAACTACAGGATGCGCATGGAGTACCTGGCTGCTATTACTCAGGAAGAATCTGATTGTCTGAGGAGGAAGGAAGTGGCAGGTAAACTTGCAAAGCAGTTCTGTTGTGGACGTCTCATCCCATGCATATACTGTTTCCTAAAGGACTTTGTAGATTCAGAGGCTGGACTTTTTCTTTCTCTATTATCTTGTGTCTCCCACAACCCTCTCTTAACCTCTGACCTTGTCACCGCCCCCTGTGCCCCCATCTCTCTTTCACTTGACCTCTCTTATCTTCCTCCCTCCTTCCCTCCAGTGGCCATGCAGAAGATGCTATCAGAGAGCTGCTCCGTGCGTCTGTTACAGCAGGCAAGCGATTCGCGCAGACAGAGCCTGGTCACAGAAGCCTGCAGGAGGTCAGATGTACACACTCACTCACACACAAACAGACACACACACACACACACACACACAGGCATGCAGCATAACTGCCTGGTTACTGTTTGTGTCCACAGCCTAAGATGTGGTAGCTGCCTAGAGACTAACGTGTCATTGCTAGCGAGCATGCACTCATTTGTCTCTCTGTTTCTGTGTCTCTTCTTCTGTAGTATGGAAAATCAGGACAGGAAGTGTGATCTTGTGCTCTCGCTTCAACAGCTCGACAAATCAAAAGCCATTGCCCACATCCTTCAGGAGGTGACTACATACCCACCCCACACTGCACGCGCACACAGATACACAACACACTCAAGCACAAATACGTTCACGTTTGTGTACATGTATGCCTACACACAAACGCAGTGCCTCAAACATAAAAATGAGAATAAAACCTCAAACGACGACCAGGCTGTATGTAAGCAGTCCACATCTGCGACAAAAAAGACAGCCACGACCATTCGCCAACATGAAAGAGGAGCATGGTCACATATCCTTTTAGGATCCTCCGATCTCTTCTGGGTATTGAACGTTGCTCTGTGTTGCCCTCTGCAGCAGGAGGTGCAGAAGACGGCCTTCCAGGCCCTGCAGCTGCAGAAGGACGGCGTGCACGGCTACATCCGCCAGCAGGTACGCCGGACAGCTCACACACTCATTTCTAAAATTAAATTAAAACTAATAAATACACACAAACAAATCACTATCAGTCCCTGTCGAATGGATTTAACGACACTAAAACCCACAGATACAGTATTTAATGTGCGTTTAGTTGACCTCAGTTTTCCTCTTTGAAGGCTGTTCAGTGGCTGTGGGCTGAGTGAAACTGTGGTCTCAGTGCTCCAGTTTCCTGTCTCATTTTATGGGTAGAGAAAGCATCTCTGATAACATACCCTGAGGTTTCTAATGGGACTATGAAACTCAGACCAAATCAGCCATGCACATCCTCCACCATGTCATTTTCACCTTGTTGCTTAACCACGAGACAGCCAATACCCTACTACCTCTTTTGCCCCTTTCATCCAATTAGCTTCTTTGAATTTATTTTGTTTACACCGGTGTGATTGACACACCATTCTATTACGTTAATTGATCTGCCTTTAAATGTATTTGATCAGCTATAAATATGCACGAATACCACCAATATATTTCCAGGAAATCAGGTCTGCAAGAAAATTTATAATGAAAGGATATCTGATTATATTAACTCACATATATAATAAGATGTATCACTAAAAGGTAGTTATTCCAAGCAAAAACCTGACCAGGGTTAACCAAGATCTTGTGGTCAGGGCTTGAAATTAACTTTTTTCCTCAGTGTCCCACAACTGTCCCGAATTCTACTTTGTATTGTCCCGGATATAACCAACAGTGTCCCAAAATTTTTTCGTTGTCGCCCCCGCAGAGTATATATAATTTGATTATTTTTTGTCACTTACTCATCACACCATGGACTCTGGTCCACCATGTAAGTTTAAAATACTTATTCCTTTATTAAACATATGAATTAGTCTGAGGGTGCCAATGGCTTTGAAGAATGACACCCTAAACTCGTGACACTATCACAGATAGTGAATATCAACCTAAGGAGAACCATGAACTCTGATCTGTTGCATTTCAAGAATTCTATTTTTTATTTTTCAATTTAATATTTGGATCTACTTGCCGATTAGGTAGACACAAAAACTACAACAACTGGAACATTACTCTCTCTTAAGTTCATAACACATTTTTCTCATACCAACGTTGATTGGCAAACTCGTCATTCTACAATTCTACAATTACCTTGCGACCCCCTTTGTACTCAGTACCCGATCTGACTGACGTTCTTGACCAAAATAAATAAATAAAAGCATTGGCTCATGGACAAAAAAAAGTATGATTAGCCGCTAGCTTACGTTTTTGAAGCTAACGAATCTAGCTTAGTCCCTGACTGAACAAAGAAAATACAAAAATGACAGTACAAATGACACCTCTTAATCTAATCAACTGTATTTCACATGATTTTAGCAAACATCAAAATAACATTTCGGACGTTTGTAGCTGCTATGCATAATTGTAAGGCACACTTCAGTTGCTAGCGTTAGCTATCGCTGAGCACTGCTAGCTAACACTGTCACAGGCAACGAACTTGGAGAAGACGATGAATGATGAGTTGGGGTGTCGGGAGTCTGCAGTGTTGGAGCTTGCCTTATTTGCTTTAGGAGGCTGTTTATTAAGCCACCTCAGCATTTTGTTGTTCTCCTTGTCGATTATATGGTCTGTCTATTACATTACTTCTCTGTCTGCAGCAACTGACAGTAGAATGGATGACGTAGAATGCATTCTATGATTTGCCCAATCGTGATTCGTGAGATGTCGCAAATGTAACTCGCCTTTCTAAAAGTAACGTCTATCTTTACTCATAATTAATGAATTTGCAAATAACGGCTGTTTGGAAGTAAGTTTACTTTTATTTATTTTTCACTGTCCCGGGATTGTCCCAGACAAAATACTTTTGTGTCCCAGAAGGATTTTTTATCGTCCCCGGGACATCGGGACACCGTTAATTTCGAGCCCTGCTTGTGGTACATGAGGAGATAATATCTTCGTTCCACGTCTAGCTGAGGAACTTAAGCAAACTCTGGAGTTATGTAGAGAAGATGATCATTAAAGAAGCAGCTGTAGCAGAGGACAAACTCAGTCCAGTTCAGTTATCTGCTTCTCACCCAAACCCCCTGTTATCTCCTGTCTTTAGATCAGGCTAATAGAAGGTGAGCTAATGCGAGTGACTAAACTGGAGGTCAAGCGACGCACTCTGGACACTGACAACCTGCAGGTATGTTTGTGTGGAGACAAATAGCTGAAAACAAAACCACTCATCCATCACGTCCTTTACCCTGAATGTGCTCCTTTTTGGATTCAAGATTTGCCTTTTTTATTATTACGCATTATTACGCCATCAGAACATTTCACGCCATTGTGAGGAAAAAAAGAGAGAGTGGAGAAGGAGTAAAGAGAATCCATACAGTCCATTCAAATGTTTTATTGGTCACAGGCTGAGCCTCAGTCTATCAAACTAGTCCTTTAACTGATCAAAGTCATTAAAACCAGCACATTTTGCTACGTTATTCGGTGTCACATCGATAGGAGAGAGCTGTTTTGGAAATATGCACAGGTTGTTCTTAAAGAGGTGTGTGTGTGTGTTCAGGAGGTGTTGTCAGATCAACGCTCCGCTCTCAGTGACCTTCTCCAGCAGCTGCTCAAACAAAAGAACCAACGAGAGGTGGAGCTCCAGCATGTTCTGGTGAGTGACCTGGGGTCGGCATTTCTGCATTGGAGCGAGACTGAACCAAGCACCACTGAACCCATTTCTATAGAATCAGGGGAGACCTGTGTCCACCCCAACCCCCTAATATGTGTGTGTCTGTGTCTTTTAGGCAGAGATGGAGAGGAAGAGCGATTCAAATCAGCAGAACTACTGGATGATCCAATATCAGAGACTGCTGGACACCAAACCTCTGTCACTGCGCTTGCAGGTGCACTAACCAGCCCTTCTCATCGGCCCCCTCCTCCACGCTCACTCCAGAAGACTGAATGATACCATCTTCTCTGTCTCCTCTACTCACCCCCCCCCCTTTCTCTCTCTCTCTCTCTCTCTCTCACCCTCTCTCCTTTCTCTCTACCTCCCTTACCCTCTCTTCTTAAACCAGGAGGCGGGTGTAGAGAAGGAGTTGGTGACGCTGTTGTACAGGCTGTCAGCGCAGCCCTACCTCCCCATCATGGCCCACCACAGAGTCACCGCAGAGGCCTTGCGCCACATGACCGACAGAGACCTCACCAAGGTGTGTGTGTTTGAGAGCACGCTGCCTGTCACCAGTACCTGTGTTTGTGTGTGCACGTTAATGTTGACGCCGAGCTAACGACTGAACGCGCAGCACCGCAGGTGTGGTGCTTATTCTTTAAGTCGTAGGATATGCTGCACGTTCTGAATGAACTTGTTTAAGCGCCTGCATGAAGGAATGAAACAATTGAATGAGATAAAAAACCTCACTGTTTTGTTGACAGCTGGGCATCAGTGAGGTGGGAGTCCAGAAAGCTCTTCTAAACTGGGCCAGAGAGCAGCCTGCCACACCCCCATGAAGGTCCATACAATCTTTTTACACACACTGTTGTTCCTCTGGTGATGTGGATGCTATGTCATAATGTTAAACAACTTTCTATACTGAGTCCAAATATTCAATATAATGAATCCTTACTACCTCATCTGTGTCCTCATGCAGGCACCTCCAAGACAGTCCAACTTGAAGACGAGGCCGGACCGTCCCCTCCCCTCCCCCGGGCACCCGCCCAGACCCCCACCCCTCCCTTGACTCCCGGCACCCCTGGGACCCCTGTTACCCCCTCAGCCCCCTGCCCTGTGGACGCACCAGGCAGCTCAGAGTGTGTGGTCTGCATGGAGACTGAGGTACACTGTGTGTGTGTCTGTTTGGGGGGGGGGCACATGGAAGATGCATACACATACTGGCCCGTGTTTCAAGCTCAAGAGTCCACAGCTGCGTGCACAACACTACTTATGTTTCGGGCTAGTTGTTAACACTTTATTATGTCTCATTCTCTCTCTCTCTCTTCCTCCAGGCTCGGGTCATCTTTCTGCCCTGCGGCCATGTCTGCTGTTGCCAGACGTGCAACCAAGCCATCCAGAACTGCCCTCTGTGTCGCAGTAACATTTCCCAGCGGGTACGCATCTATCACAATTAGGTTCCTCCAGGGCCCCCCAACGATGCTGATGGCACTGAACGCGACACGCGACACATTCGAATATGATCCGTCAAGACTACGCATTTGCACACTTTACACTTAACTCTACAGACGTGGGTGGGTGTGGCACGATATGCTCGTCATGTTTGTGTCATAAACAGAAAGGCCACTGTGCAGGAGGTTTGAAACATCCATGGACCTGGACAGGTTAGGAAATCATTAGATGTCACCTGCTTGTGTATAGAATCCCTTCTAATAATAAGATACTACATTTTAGAATCTGGGTGTAGGTCAGTGACTGCCGATCACTTTCGATAAAAGCCTCTGCTGAATGGATGCACTTTTATTATATTACATGACTTATATTAACCATCTAACCTTATTAACTCTTCCTCACAAACGACAACAATAATTGATGCATGACTGTTAGTAGGCGCTCTGTGATCTAGTATTAAATAAGATGAGAAGAGAGGGATGAACGAGAGAGAGTGTGAAGAGAGAGGGGAGAGCTTGAGAGGATATTCTTCTACCCCTTGGTTAAAATATCCTTAATCATGGTGAACCAAACCACTGGTTAGTGACAAACTCCAATGGTGGTCAAATAAGGGGACTTACTTTGGTTGCTCTATAGAACATCAAGACACTTTGATGGCCAGAAGTAGGTCTGGACACCCCTTCAACTTGGATTTAGCTATTCTATATTCATCCATTGCTGACCAATTGACAAAATGAAGGACACTGCCAAGCAATCGAGACGGTAGAACGTAGAACCATCATAGGATGCTCCCTTTCCATCATGTCAGTGTGTCCATTTCTGCCCTGCTAGAGCTGCCTTTTTACGTCTTATCGGCCAGCATCCGTGCCCAGCTTCAAGTTCCAACAGCCTTCCCAGCAGAGTGGAGGTTGTCAGAGCAGTAAAATGGGGCATCATCTCCATATGAAGGCTCAGGATTTTGGAATGAGAATGTTCCATCAGCAGGTGTCCACATACTTTTGGCCATGTAGTATATAAGTGGATCCATTAGTTGTGTTGGATGCAATTTTGATGTATTTATGACTTCAAAGGGATAGAGTCTTGTGACTATTTGGCATCGGTTTGACTGTTTTATGCCTAGGTCACACACCTGGACCTAACTGTAGCGTGCCTTTTCCCCACTAACCTCACCACACCTTCGGTCGAAAATGAAAGTGTGCATGTGTCTGTCACATCTAATGCTGCACCCTTTAATGCTTTGTCCTCTATAGCGTTGTCAGTCTCTAACTGCACTTTTCTATCCTCACTATTCAAGTGCGCTTAGTCATTCATAACTTGGCATGCGGCAGGAAATAACGGACATTAATATTGTATGTAATGTCGACAAATATATTGTATGTAATGTCGACAAAGAACAATCTGTGTAAAAATAGATGCAGGATTGCAATCCATTGAATAGTGTTAATTGTGAAATAGATGAGGTAGATTATTATATATTTTTTATGTGGTCATGTAAATGTGTCTTATTCTGAATGTTACTTTCAAGTCCAAAAATAATTATACATTTTATTTTGAGGGCGCCTTTCAGGCCACAAGGACATCTGTATAGGTTCAAAACAGTGGAGGTAAAAAAAAACAAGCCTAAAATCAGACAGATCAAACATATCAACTGGAAAAGTCATCCATGGTGATGCAGAGGTTTTGCTGTGTGGAGAGTGTGGATTTGGTGCTGATGAGAATGACCTCTTTGCTGTTGAGTTTGAGCAGGTTTATGTTCATTCAGTTTCTGATATCTTCAAGGTAGTTGATGAGGTAGATGGAAGGGAGAGAGGAGGCAGGTAATTTATATATATATATATATGTATGTATATATGTATATATACTAATGTCAACCAAACCCAACCAACACCACACTAATTTTATCACACACACGTACAGAGTTATCTTTCCTGAGCTTGTATCTTGTGCATATCACTTATTATTATGTACTGTATTGTATATGCATTTATTTATCACAGTATGCTGAAATGTAAACTAATTGTTGAATTATTGAAGCACTGCACAAACAGGCAGTGTTAAATGCCCTTTTTTTCTTTAAAACATCTATGGAAATCATGAATGCATGAATCATGCATTCCTGTGTTAACCATCAGACTATGATATGCCTTAAATGCTGAGTACATCTACATTTATCTACTCTAAAAATAGCCCTGTATACGTCATCATGAGTTTTATTAATTTGGTTATAAAAAATCAGTTCCTTTTTACAATTGTTATTTGCTATTATATCACTCTGATGAAAATTTGTTGACACCTTTCTTCAGTAGTAGGCTATATTATTTGTGTGATGTGAATAAATATAAAAAAATAAATGTGCATTCCATTTCTTTGCTTCGATTTTTCCAACCAATTTCATCATGCTTAACTTCATATTGTAGATGAATGAGTTTATCAGATTTCATGTATTGTTGTGAAATAAAACATTTAAAAAAGTCTGCCTAAAATCATCTCTGGACGAGGCATCTATGGACGTGTTGTTTGTGGATTCAGGAAGGTACTGGCTCAGGCTCGCATTCTGTTCTACAGTAGGGAGGCCAGCAGGCTTTTTAACCAGCAGACTGAGTTCGCAGGCTTGGCGTCAGCCTCCCCATGTAGGAAGATCAGCATACTGAACTCTTCAGGTCTTCACTATTGGCAACCGCACTCTATCGCCATACTACGGTGGCCCTCAAGTGCAAAACACCCCCTAATATGAGTGCATCCCCCAAATGAAAAAACTCCCCATAAATACGAGTCAACTCACCCCAAATAGGATGACTTGCTCACCTCCCCCCAATACAAAGACACGCTCCTCCAAATGGAAAACGACATTACATTAACTCAAATCCACATTACATTAACTCAAGTCGGAAATGGTTGGTACAACACGCTGAATGGATGCAGTGAATAAGAAATTGATCGACAGAAGTACGAAATGCAATAGCCTGACAGAGTAACGTGCACCAGGACAGTTGTTTAGCTATCGAAGCAGGTAGCAAGTAGGCCTATTTATGCAAAAGGACATTGTTTCGACAGCGCCATTGGGCTGCGCTTCAATACCGCCATCTAGGGGTTTAAAGTGTGAATTACAAGTACAGTTCTCACAGTAAACCACCAGATGACGATGGTAAAGGGCAGCCCTATGGAACAGGTTTTAAACGTTGAGTTACAGTAATGTAATGTTGTTTTCCATTTGGGGGAGTGTGTCTTTGTATTGGGGGAGGTGAGCAAGTTATCCTATTTGGGGGGAGTTGACTCGTATTTGTGGGGAGTGTTTTCATTTGGGGGATGCACTCATATTAGGGCCACCGTACCATACTGTAATGTGACCCCTTACCTGCGGAGGGCAGTAATACGCTGTTAAGCGTCGTCTGCCGCAAAACCAAAAGACGAGGTATTTCTCATCGCTTGATTAGCAAGTTGCCTGTGTCCCACTTGAGTTTGGTGGGGGGGTTTAACAAGTTATCAGGTAGTCTACAACTAAATATATTTCCTATTATATTGTCTTAACTATATATGCAATATGATCTACCCCTGTGGATCTAATTTCTGACTATGAGTTGGTCTTGACGGCCTGCTGGCTAGGTTATCTGTGGTTTACGGTGTATGCTGTTTCTAACCTGTTCATTGATTACGAGTGGTTTCTTACTCGCAGATTCGTTAGATGTTCATCATATTTAATTTATGTCATAAATGGCTAAAGACACAACGTGATTAAACAGTTCATATTGCAATTAAGACACGGAATAGACACCTAGCCTTTTCAGCCTTGTCTGTTGACAGTCTGTCATGTGATCTGTCATATTGTCATTTCTCCGTCAGAATGTCGACCTCATCTCTACTGATACTCTATGGGAGCCAGACTGGGACTTCTCAGGACACAGCAGAACGGATTGGTCGACAGGCGCTCAGAAGGCGGATGCTTGTCAGAGTGGAAGCTCTCGACAGTTACAGTGTGGTCAGTTGAAAAGATATACTCTCTTAGAGTGTTACATGAGCATGCTATTGTGCAATGAACAGGTATACTCATTAGCCAGCCAGTTTATTAGGTAATCAGTTCAGGGTATACATTTCCAAAGGGGTGAAAAAGCAAATTCACATGGATAGATTTGGTTTGTGTAATTACTATGAATGCTAACTCTGGCAAATCTGGCAAATTTACAGTGTAACCTCATCTCTGAGTCTCTGGTTGTCTTTGTGTGCTCTACTTCTGGCGAAGGTGATCCTCCAGACAATATGAAGGTACAAAAGGTTGTGAAAACCTTGACATTTCTGTATGCTAATTAGACAGATGCATTGTTTTATTCATTGTGATAATCATTTTAAATTACCTATTTATTTTTACCATAAAGAATTTCTGGCGGTTCGTGTTTAGGAAATCCCTTCCGGCTGGTTCTCTCTGTCGCCTTGACTGTGCTGTGCTGGGTCTGGGAGACTCGTCCTATTCCAAGTGAGACTGACATATTGAGCATACACAGCGAAAAGCCACTTCCTACACGTGTACGTTAACACTAGAAGGAGGAGGACACACACAAGAGACTCTAGATGTCTGTCTGGACACTTAATTCAGAATTGAAGCCCAACATTCAATAAGTAAGAAAAGGTCTGTCTGTGAATGATGGAGACATTCTGTTTTTTTCCTTTCATTTGAAGGTTCAACTTTGTAGCTAAGAAGCTTTCTAAGCGACTTTTGCAGCTAGGGGCCAATGTGTTACTGCCTGTGGGGTTGGCGGATGACCAACATGATTTGGGGTAAGTGACAAACCATGAGATAGAGATGTTGGCATTTGGGTGAACCAGAAATCAGAATGCAGAGTTTAGCAAATGCTAAAAATACATGATTGCTTATCACTGAATGATATGGATGTCTTGTGTTGAACAGTGCCAACGGCGTGATCGACCCCTGGCTCATATCGTTCTGGGAGAAGGTTCTCGACCTTTATCCTCTTCCCACCGGTACCAGACAGCTCAGCGACAGCGAGCCGTAAGTTTCAGATTGACCCTTACTGTGTATATACTGAGTATATTTTCCTTGTCAAGTAATATATATAGATATTTTTTGTCTCAACATTAGTATGGGTTTTTGTACCTGACAATTGACCCTCATTTTGCTAATCTTCTTCACAAACTCATTCTTCCCCTGATTCTACATGACTCCATCTCTCAATCCACACACTGTTTTGCAGGCTACCCCCAAGATACGTTTTCCATTTACTGGGCAATGCTATAGAGAAGGCCTCTGATAGGCTGAGGAAGCCAGAGAATCAGACCACACCCTCTCAGTCCAACCCCTTCCCGGCTAGGATGGTGTTTAATCGGAGAGTGACCCACACCTCTCATTTTCAAGATGTCCGGCACATTGAGTTTGACACAACAGGCTCGAATATAGAGTGAGTAGCCTTGTCTGCATGGATGTGAAATTTGTAACCCTGTCTGATATCAACACTCTTTAAATGGTTTTGTCTTTAAGGTAACCAATTCAGTAATGTGACAGACATTAGGCTCAGTTTGAATTTGGACTATGCAGCTATAAAACATTCTGGACTGCATTGTGTTTGCTACACCAAGGTCCATGTGTGTGTGTGTCCTTGTGTGCATGTTCCAGGTTCACAGCTGGTGACGTGGTGATGATGCGTCCCTGTAATGCCGTTGAGGATGTAGAACAGTTTTGTCAGCTACTAAGACTGAACCCTGATACCCAGTTTACACTTGCCCCAACAGACGACCGTTCAGGTGTGTATATGTCATGATTGAAGTTGAAGCTGACCTGAAAAGCTTATCGTGAAAGAAACATTGATACACTGTACATACAATGCTAAGAAACGCATTGATGAGCCTTTAATGAGTTTACTCTCTTGCTCTGCGTATATTGTAATTCAACCTTCCCTTCTCTCCACTCCACCAGCCCCGATCCCGTCCCAGCTTCCCCAGCCCTGCACGGTGCGCTACCTTGTTGAGAACTTCCTGGACATTGCCGCCGTGCCACGACGCTCCTTCTTTGAGCAGCTGGCCACCTTTGCCACTAACGAGCTGGAGCTTGAGAAGCTGACTGAGTTTAGCTCTGCCCAGGGCCAGGATGAACTACACGGCTACTGCAACAGGCTCCGTCGCACTGCTCTCGAGGTGTCTGTCGAAAGCATATTACACACCTGACATGCAACACCACCACCATTGTTGGTGTGTGTGTGCGTGCACATGTGTATGTGTATGTATGTATAATATATATAAGAGAGAGCTTTTGAGAGAGCAGCATAGTTATTTTTAAATATATATTTCTTTTCTCTCCATGGCAGGTTTTAACAGACTTCCCTCACACTACTGCAGAGATAAAGCCAGACTACCTACTGGACCTGTTCCCTGAGATCCAGCCTCGCTCATTCTCTATCGCCTCTTCCCAAAAGGTGCAGCTGGAGTTGAATCAGCTTTTGCTACTCTTTATGCCATTTGTGCTTCACTTTTACATAAAGTCGCCTTTATACCAATAAACAACAGTCATACCTGAGGTAAAACTTTAGTTAAAGTTCCATATATATCATTAATAAACAAACCCCTTTCTCCTACAGTTGCACCCCAATATAATCCAGATCCTACTAGCTGTGGTGTCCTTCAAGACCAAGATGCAGAAACCTCGCAGAGGCCTTTGTTCCTCTTGGCTGGCCTCCCTGGATCCCATGTCAGGTCTGTTAAACAGCGAGGAAGTCTGCAGCTGCTACATTCTCTTTACTGTATATTGTTACAGGTTTGCAGGGTGGACTGTTTTCACGCTTATGTCACAGACACCGTTTTTCTTTATTGTGATCTGGGATTAGGGCAATCAATACAATTTTAATGGTGGTCACATTTGCGTCGTACCATATTTCAGGGGACGTATATGTGCCTTTGTGGGTGAAGAAGGGGAGTCTAAAGTTCCCTAAAGACCCTGCCTGTCCTGTGATAATGGTGGGTCCCGGGACAGGGGTGGCTCCCTTCAGGTCTGCTGTCCAGGAGAGGGCAGTCCAGTGTAGGACAGGTGAGAGAACCTCTTCACACCCAACTCCATTGTTTAACTTCCCCTGATGGAAATGACGTCTGAAAGTGATTCACAGATGTGAGACAAATGTACACGTTTAGTCTTTGAGTAGTATGTGTAAAGATGTAAAAAGGGTATGTGGTTAATTATTTAAGCTAAATGTCCTCTCCTCTTGGTTTCAGTTAATGTGTTGTTTTTTGGCTGCCGGTCCGAGTACAAAGATTTCTACTGTCGCACTGACTGGGAGGAGATGGAAAGGGCCGGGAACCTCACTTTGTTCACTGCTTTTTCAAGAGACCAGGTTAATCAAACACGCACGCACACATCATGCGTTCTTCAGTTATGTCATGGTTACTGACAACTCAACTTTATTAACCTTTTTGTATTCAGGAGGACAAGATTTATGTACAACATCGTGTAAAGGACCAGGCCAAACTTCTCTGGGATCTGATTGCCAATAAGAATGCCTACTTTTACATTGCTGGGTGAGCCTATACAGTCAGGTCCATATAAGTTATGTCATTTTAGCTGTTTACTATAACATATTCAAGTGACAGTTATGTCAAATCCATTGTGGTGGCGTACAAAGACAAAATGATTACAATTGTGGTATTGGTTTATGTACATAAGTCCGTAAGAAAGTATTACTGGCAGCACATATAATGGTATCAAACACTTAGTCTGTGATTTGCGTTGAGTTCAATTTCACTGGTAACTTTTCAATCGAAGAAATCAGTCATTCGTGGGCATGCCAACCTATCCAGTGTTACCTAGTGATACTATGGATGTATAGATGACCTTCCACTATGTCCCTCTTGCAGCAATGCCAAACAGATGCCATCAAGCGTATGTGACGCCTTGAAGATGGTCTTTCAGAGCGAGGGGGGTGTGTCCTCAGAGGAGGCTGAAGAGATGCTGGTTGCCATGGAGAAAGCAGGCCGTCTCCAGAGAGAAACCTGGTCCTAATTTCCTGACCACTGTGTTTACAAATTGGGAATCCTATCTACCTTAATTGGCAATAGTAGCATTATTGTATGGCAAAACAACATTGTGTGTGCTTACTACATTTTGCAAATTAGGTTTTGCCAACCTTAAAATGTTGACAAAAGTGATTGTTTTGGAAGGCTGTGAAGAGTTTATTGGAGTACTTTAACCAAGTTTTTACGTACTTTAACCATTGAGTATTTACAATGTTTGAAGTAATACTTTATTTCAAGAAGATAAAGTTCAAAAGTAACTTCTTTAACTGCCAAACACAACTAAATGATCTCTATACCTCTCATAAAATGTCCTATACTTGAAATTATGGACTACCCATGAAATACAAACACTTTTGCAGATTAATATTTTGCAGATTTTGATTGCCGAAATGAATATTTCTCGTTAATGATGTGCTGCATGGTTGAAAGGACCTGAATATTAGGACATATTTGTTGCTTTGTATAATGTGTAGTATGACATGACCATGCTGTATGTACATTTGTTTATATAATTGCCTAGTTTATTAAATTCAATTATGCAGTTATTTGTGCCAATTTAAGCCTTTAGACATGTTTGTGAGCAATATTGTACAACAGCAATGAACTAGTAGGTCAGAAAATGCAGAGGTAAATCAATGTCAGTTTAAATCTGAACTCTCAACGATAACAAATACACAACACGGATTATATTTCTGTAAATATATATTTAATTCACTCCTGCCTTTCAAAAACAATCATGTTATAAGCATTCAACAGCAAGGTACCTAACAAAGAAATGGGATGTAAAATATGATCAAAACAGGCATATAAAAAGGACCGATGGCCACTTGTTTAATACACTCTGTGACAATCACTGGCAAACCAGCAACATGTTTGACTTGACATGTGAAGTTGAGGCTGACAATTCATGGTCTTCCAGAAGAGTCTCACAATGCATACATACAAGTCTTAAATATAGTGATGTCCTAAAACCTTACTTAAATACAAGTAGACAAAACACACAGCCACTAGGCAGGGCAGTCCAACTCTGGGCTATTGGAGGTTTGATGCGATCGTCTTCCATGGACGTGTCGAAAGCAGCATTTGGCATCAGCATCCATCCTTTTGGCTCAATGCTGCAGTAGGTCCTTGACCTTTGGCACTTGTGTAGAACTGAAAGGACTGGATAGGAGAGCCGGTGAGGACAATAAAGCCATTTCTATGAGACCTTTAGTTTTAAGTCATCTCATCTGCATTACATAATTCTGAACTCATCCAATCCTTTCCCATTCGGCTGACACAAAGATCCTAACGGCTAGCAAAGAGTGAGAATCCACATACGCAATAAACCCTCCACCCTCCCCTGAGTCTCAGTACCACGGCCCCTATCTGAGGGCCAGCATGTGGACCTGGTAGATCTCCTTGGGGAAGTTCATTTGCTGTTCTTCGTGGACGATGCGCAGGCCCGAACGCCCCACCAAACTCCGCAGGAGGGCCAGGTCCCGGCACACACTGCTGTCCACCTCATCGGGCACCACACCCTCGTACGCCACATTGTCCTTGACTACGATCAGCCCGTTGGGCCGCAGGCCACCCCGGCAACGCCGCAGGAACTCCACCAGGTGATCGTCAGTCAGGTGGCCTGAGAGGTAGCAGAGGAGAACAGATTTACAAGGATGTTTGTAGTATATGATCTATTGTATATATTTTAATACAAAACATCTCTCGATTCTTGTCTGATTATTAAACCACTACCAAATCAACATAGTGGCTCAAACCCACTTGTTTCACCCACAAGCAGTTTCAAATACCACTTGTTGTCCTTGCATAAGACTTACCAATTACCCACTGGATCCAAATGACATCATAACGTCCATCCTGCGGGACAAAATCCTGCAGGCCACAGCAGAAGTAATTCTCCACCCGTTTGCCGTCGTCTTGATCACCCAGGTATACCTTGGCCTTATCCAGAAACTCCTGAGTCACATCCACCAGGTCTACCGTGCGGAACAGAGGCAACAGCAGGCGCTTGGTGATCCGCCCGATGCCGGCACCGCAGTCCAGGGCACAGCCCATGCCTGTCTTTCCTTCACCCTCCTTTTAAAGCAAGGGTGGAGGTAGATCGGATAGTGGATGAGTAGCGGAGGTTGCTGCATGACATGCTGATTTATCGGCAGCTCACATTTGACAAGGTTTGTGCTCTTCAAAGGCAGATTCTGCAATTGGTAATCAAGTATGGTGTACTTTGAAGACCAACTGAATATCCTCATTAAACATAAAGCCAGTACACACATGAGCTGGCTAGTGGGATTCACTAAGGCTCTGAAACTATACTAGATTTTTTAATAATGTAACTATAACTGTTTATTTTATTTTATCCCACGTACATTTAAATGTGTTTCAGTTGATGTGAGAGGGAATGTCTTACGCCAAGGAACTTCTGCAGAAACGTCTTAGAGCCATTGAGGTCTATATTAGAGATGCTGCCATAGCCTCCAAGCATCCCGTCCACGGTTGGCGCCACAACCTTCCAATACTCCTCCGCCTTGGCGTAGAATATTGTCTCATTCTCCACAATGTCACTCATCTTATCTGAATAGCACAAATGTCTTGGGTTAATATACCTAAATTGAAAATCAAACTTCTCTTATACAATATGAAGCTACCTTTCACTGTTTAGGTTGCATTTGTATGCTTTTGACTAAATTATCCCAAACAAGTACCATATAGGTTTAATATTGTTCATGCAGAGAGTTGCATAGAGAAAATGTTTAAGTATATACTCTCTAGGCTTGCTGCACTTAACTTTGGTCACTATAAGTCTACTCTACTCTATATTTTGCCTTCCCAGAGAAACCTAAGGAAACGATGTGTAACCTGACCATAGGTCAGGATGGGCTGGATGCCATTCTGTCACCTGCCAAGTATGCAACAGCCAATTCTGCCCCTACTTGGCCCTAGTACAGAACTACGCTTATCTTGTGACTAGCGCCAGGGTAAAGTTGAGGCGTGACAGTGATTTAAATACACATTGGCTAGTTTAATAAAAGCAACTTTTCAGTTAAACTGGCCACAACTCATTAAGATGTCAAAAGCTACCAATAACAAGCTAACTTAACAGCGAACTTACGAACAAGCTAACAACAATATTAAGTATATCTTTATATATTATATCTTATTTCCTTAGACATTTCTGTACGATGCATCAACAGAATAGTCAACGAAAAAACTGACGCTGGATAAGAAGTTGCACGTGCTAACAGACTAGTTAGCCGGTAGGCTATGATTTCAAGTGGCTAAACCATATCAGACAGACAGACACGTCCTACCACAGGAAACCTTTAGACAGAAAAGAGAGGTGACAACTTACCTCGAGAAAGAATGTTTCACTTCTAAATAATCTGCACCTTGATCATGTCATACATTTAAAAAAATGTGCCTTTTGTGCCATCTGTGCCTTCCACTCAAAGCATCCCGGAAACACATTTCACGTAATTTCCTTTCCAGCCAGCTAAGGTCGTCGTAGTGAACAGTTGCTGTTTATCCGAAGAACGTACTTGTGTTCCTGAGAAGAACGTTCTTGCAAGTGTCCTTGAGAGAATGGTCTTGCAAGACCGCGAAGACGGACAACGCACCTATCTAGATTGAGATGCGTGTGTGCTTGGCTATTGCGCAAACTCACATCATTGAGGCAGCGGTATGACCGCATTTCACACGGTTAGGAGTTCAGCTAGGAGAACACACTGTGGAGGCTGTGTGTGCATGTGTGTGTCTGTTTGTATGTACTGTATGTAATCATATGTGGGTCTGCATCACTATGGCTGAATCTCTATTTAGGGAAGGGGGAGTTGGAGATCAAACTAAGGGACACATAGTGAATGCCACCTACATAACACACATGTTTACACATACAAATGTGACACTGTACACATGAAAACATGCCTATCACTGACCCTCAACCAACTCTATTTATGTTATTCATGTTAAAGTTGATATGAGGTATAGAATTTTCCACATATAATTCGCTGTGTCTCAAACCCATGATCTCACAACCCCATTTTAAATCCATGTTCCTAATGTGGAACGTCATATGAATTTGAAATATTAGTCATTATTTTTCAAAGCCAAGGGAATCACCAATCACTGCACTGAATTGAGATGGGAAATATTGAAGAAATATACCTGCTCTACTGTGACTGTCAATGTGGTGCTTGAAATAGGCATGAAGTAGTGCCACAGTTATTTGTCTCTCGCACCTATAAAAAACTCATTACAGCGACCGCCGACAATCATGCTGCTGGAAGATCCGGAGACTGTCCAATTAGAGGAGGGGAGGCAACTGCAAGCCACTCAAAGTGAAATGTAAAGGACTGTGGGTGCAATTGCAGAGTAACAGGTTGGGAAATGGAACATACATCCTTTTCACTTGTATTGAGGTTACAAAGATTCTGGTGTTGATCGGTAAAGCATAGTATCAAATATTTTCCCAAAAATGGCTCAAACCGAGATCTAATTCAATGTAGATGTTTGCTAAAATTCTGGTTACTGTAACTTAGATCATGGATGGAAACCCTTAACAGCATTACTGTCTGAAGGTTGCCAGTTCGATTCCCGGCCGTGCAAAATGAAGTTATGTCCTTGGGCAAGGCACTTCACCCTACTTGCCTCGGGGGAATGTCCCTGTACTTACTGTAAGTCGCTCTGGATAAGAGTGTCTGCTAAATGACTAAATGTAAATGTAGTATCTCTGTGAAGAATAAGCACACAGAACAAAAGAAAGAATCCATATGAATGTCTCGATTGTGATGAGAACATTGTTTGTTAACTGTTTGTCATATCCGTAATATTGTGGAAGATGGCATTTAAAAACGTAGTGTGTTGGAATGCAAGTCAGAGAGCTGGCGTTATGTGAGGCAATAGCTGCTACTGAAACAAGACGGTTGCATAGGGATAAGAACAAGATCAGAACAACCAACATTGTTTTAATCAAAAAGTCTAAACAGTAAGATCTCTGAGTGGGACAAAAGACAATGATGTTATGTGTCATAACATTATTGGCATTAGTAACAGCAGTGTAACTTCAGATCAAGTATTTTTGCTTAACCATTTATTCTACCATTTCCATTCTGAGATCCCACCTATAGATGGCAATGTTGTGCTTTGATTGTTGATATTCTGTGGGGATTCTGTCTATTGGAGTCAGTGTGATCATTTTACACAATCACTTAAAGCTGAAAGTATCAACAGTTGTCTATTCGACCCCAGCTTGGAAGCTGAATCAGGTGAATGAGTTAAGTTAGAGTACCTTTTTTACCTCACCGGTATGTGTATATGTAGCCCACTTAAGATTGGTTTGACCAGTTTTTAGTGAATTTGACTGTAACATGATCTTAAATAAAGTCTGAAAATGTTTCTGTCTGAATAGAGATTATAACTTGGTTCAAACTTGGAATGAATGCATTATGTTATGTGATTATGATATATACTGCATGTTCTCCAATATTTTAAAGGCACATTAAACTTTGGGCCAGGGGAGGGCAGTGTAATGCTTCAAGGTTATGACTTTACTCTGTTGGTTGAACATACAGCCTGAACCATGAAATACTGCAATGTTACAGTCCTCCTCATCAACAACCTTTTCCTGACAAAATATAATAGCAAATTAGGTAGCTCTGTTAAAATGCAAGGAAATGACACATGATGACACCCACATTCACAGTGACTGTCACTGCTCTATATAGTCCTGCTAGAATGATCTGAGTAAGCAGTGTGCTTCCTGTCCAACTCGGAAAATCCCAGACCTGCAGTGACATACAGTAACATGATTGGTATCAGCCAAGTAGAAAGGTACATGCTTTCACCTATCCAATAACATTAGATCCAGGAGTGCCTCAGAGTGAATGTTGTATTTCCAAATGTGAAGAAGTTATTTTTTAAATAAAAAGACTACAGGACAATTTGAGGACTGACAAGGCACAGAATATATGAATTGAGATCAAATTCCCTATTGAATTGCTAGGTTTTGGTTGTTAGCTACAGCGCTAGCTACATTTGTCTGTAAGAGATGGTGAAGGTTGCTAATTCAACGAACACATTCCTGACTAGTTAGAGGGTGGGGGACTTAAGGACACTTTTATAGATAAACATAAGCATGTTCCTGGATATGAAGAGTGTGCTTCTTATATCACACTCTTTTGTTACCCAACAGAATTTCCCCACCCCAGACTAAATTTTAATAACATTTGGGGTTGTAAAATAAAATAATTCTAATGTTGGACATGAAAAACAAAAGGATGTGAGAACACACAAGTCCTTTCCCCTCGCTAACTTTACTTCTGCCTCACACCCATTCCCAATCTCATGTTTTCCTTTCCTCTCTATCTGCTTTCCAGGCACCATGCTAAGCTCCAGGTAGAAGTTTTGCCATACCCAGAACCCACCTCCTGGATACATCTTCCCATCACTTGCCTTTACACTTCACATACACTAACGTAAGGTTGTTTAGTACAGAAACTAAATCAATGGGTTTTAAATATGTAATATGTTATATCTGTCTATGCATCCATATATCTCTACCTCTCTTTCTCTGTCTATATATATATGTACACTGTTCTGTATCTGTATAGGTTGAAATAGTTCATACATACATACTTATGTAGCCAATCAAGTTATGTCATGGAATCATGGACAATACACCCACAGACATTGGAGAACAACCTGGATGCCTCAAACATGCAAAGCAGTACTCACACACAAGGATGCTGGCAAGAAACGCCAGGCACTGCTATCCTCCCACTCCTACATGCACGCACAGACAGAATGATAGATGTGTATACAACACACACTAACACATACACACACACAATTAACAATGTGTGTCCTCCATCCACTAGCATGTGCACACACGTACACAGACACACACGGCATGTCCATTTATAGTCTAGCACAAACACAAGCAGCCTGCAAGTCTAGAATGTTCTCTCTATCTTCCCACACATACATCGAAAGCCATGCTGGGCCGTCTCTGAAGGTTCACTAGTTACAGGGGCTCACATTATACGGTGCAAATGAAGACACACCATGAAATTAAACTGGATATTGAGACATGATCTCAACATTTTCGCCTCTCTGTAACTTTTTATCCATTTCAAGGTTTTGTGCAGTAAATTGTTTTAGTTAGTGTGCATTCAAATTGTGCACATTTATAAAAATGTGTGCACATTTGTAAAACATAATCCATCAATTACTAATCATCAATCAATTTCTCATGATCAGCCCAGACCATGTTTGGAAAATGAAAAACGGCATGTCAACATTGTTAATATGACAATGTATATATTGAATCATAATGTCATGTGTTATAAATTAATTTCTATTCAGTCTTTTTTAGGAAATTTGGTACAAGCATGAACAGCAAAATATTCGTCCTACCTCAGGTTCCCTGGAAAATGATTTAACATTGTGCCTACTCTAACAAAAACTTTGACTTCTTTCGACCTAAATGTGAAGCTGTACCTCATAGCAGTGCAGTTTTATCAGGTCCTTAATTCATTACTATTACCCTCAGTAAATCCACCAAACCTTCCCACAGGTTTTATCAGGCTTTATTCACTAGCTTTTGATGTAGCTACAATGTTACTGTGGCTTTGCCCATGCATACTCATCATCAACGGTGCATTTGTAAAAGTAAATGTGTGTAGATGTATGTGTGTGTCTTTGTTTCTGTCAGAGTATGGGAGTGTATAGGCATGTCTGTGTCAGTGTCTGTATACCACAATCCTTCCAATGTGTGTGTGTCAGATGTCCCAACACTCTGGGGCCTGGGCAGGTTTGTGATGCTTAGTGATTGTTTGATGTGCAGCATTACTATTGCATTACATCATAGCCTGGCAGTGTGTGTGTGTGTGTGTTGAGTGGGGCGGGGTGGGTGTGGAGACCTGGCCTCAGTTCTGCATGGGGGTAGGAATACTAGAGAAGGTATGTGGGACATGAGAGCTGGGTATTTAGGGCTGCTTCCTTGTGGAGGAGAAAACATCCGTGAAGGACATGTGTGTGCATGTATGCGTGTCAAAGAAGGAGAGACAGTGAGTTTGGGTGGTTGGAGGGTGGCCATGGGGTGGGGGATGGCGTGTGTGGGGATGGAGGACAGGGGGATGGGGGGGATGGGGTGAGCGTGTGTGCAGTGGATTTCACTTTTGTTTGTTTTTGTCTGTCTTTTTTTCATTTTATTTTGGTTGACAATTTTGGGGATGTTTGCTTTGAACAACAGAGACAGATGCTTAAACAATACCAATCAGAGATCCTTTATGATACTGTAAATGACTGAGATCTGATACATGATGCGTTGCTGTGTGTCTTAATGTGTACTCAATGTTTTCATGTGCTATGAACATTTTCTGTGTGAATGCGTATTGCCACCTCATAATGCAGAAATGTGACCATTCTGCCAAAAATGCCATGCCAGGCCAACTTATGTGGCTGAATGAAGGGGTATTGTATGTATTGTAGGTATAATGTTGGTTCTTCATGTGAACGGGATTCAACTTGAATCTGCAATAGGTAACATTATAAAACAAATAAAAACATGATACACAGCACCTGTTCTTCTCAAACTCCTGTGCTTTCTTTCAGCTCAAGTTTGATTGACAGTAGTGTCACAAAATGGGCAAAGGTGCCTCACAGAAGAAGATCGCTGGTACCTAATTGGCTGGAAAGTAGCGGTCCACTCCAAACAGTGCTCGGGCCGCTCTGACGTCACATTCCACCGGCACCGAGTTGTCTGTGTTGCTAAGCAATTCTCAGAGGGTCTTGTCACCTTACACAACATTGATGGGGGACAACTTTTTTTTGGACAGATTCTTTTTTTTAACCTATGGTACCTTTAACTGTTCGGTGGTCAGCACTACAGCCATCCGGCTGCAGCAGTTATCACAGTAACGGCTTTCTTGTGATAATTGTGCTTTTCTGAGTGTGTTATTTAAGTTTTATTTTGTGTTCATGATGATATATTGTTACTAAACATAAGGAATTATATAAACTGTGAAGTTGCTAATTGCTGCATTAAATGTTAAGTGACATTGTTAACTGAACATCTATTTATGTTGCATGAATTTGCAACATTTGCTCTTGAACACAACTTATTAAAACCGTTATTTGGTGCATTCAAGATCAATGTCTAGTCAGGTTTGTGTGAGAATAGTGTGTGAGTACGCTTGTGTGTGTGTTTACAGGATTAAATAGGACAGAGTGTTATACAATCTCTCAACCCCACCCTCAACCCAGCATGCTTGTCTAACCCATTTCTTTAGCTCTCTCTTTCGTTCTCTCTTTCTCCCCTGATTTCTCTGCTTTGCCCCAATGCACTATTGCACCATTTCTTATTTTTTATAAAGCTTGCTATTATTCAGTCGTAAATCTATAGCAGTCTAATAAACATAACATTATTATGAAATTAAATGGATAACATGGTAAAGATGTTTTGTAATTATGTATTCAGCTCTTGAAGTTTGTTGTGTAATTATAATTGTTGGATTGCATTCCAAATTTTTGAAATGCCATGTCCAGTGACTTTTTATCTATTCTTGCCCCCTCTCTTCCTCAGTCCCTCCTTGCCCTACCCTCTCTCTCTCTCTCTCTCTCTCTCTCTCTCTCTCTCTCTCTCTCACTCTCTCTCTCTCTGAGGCTTGAAGCTCTTGTTTTCTAGGTCACAGGCAGAGGCAGAGAGGCTGGACTGAGCACATGCTCCACTTTCCTGTCTGCTCCAATCTACCCAGCACATTCTGATTACAGCCCAAACAATGAAAGAGGGAGGAGAGAAAGGAAGATGAAGGGAGAGGATGGTTGAGGGAGATAGAGAAACAGAGAGAGAGAGGGAGAGGTGTACACACAGAGAAATAGAGAAAAGGAGGAGGTAATGGTTGTGAAGTAGGAAGGTATGGGAGAGGATGAGAAGGCTGAAAGAGATATGGATGGAGAAAAGGGTGAGAGGTGAAATGAAGAGGGGATAGAGATAAAGAAATGGAGGCACAGGTGTGTGTGTGTGTGTGTGTTCGTGGGGGTGTGTGTGTGGGGGGGGAGGAGGGGGTGAAGAGAGAGAGATGTTAAGGGGGAAAGAAACAGAGAGGAAAGAGTGGTCTGCTGACTAGTCAGAAGAGATAAATGAGAGAGTGGAGAAAAACACAATTAAACCAGGGATAAATTAATAGATGTATCCAGAAAGTGTAAACAAATGTGTACATGAGAGAAACTGATAGACAAGAAACAGAAGGAGTGGAGGAATAAATATCAGGAAGAGTTGAGGAATGGAGAAGACAAAAGGAAACAGAACACTTTTAACACTGGCTACTGTGACTAGTGTGTGCTAGCTAGCTAGTTGCTAAAACTACTTTGCTAGTTTTAGCATTAGCATTTCTGTCATTTCTGCTTCACAGATCATTGCAAACATCATATAGTGACAATACAGAAGACAGTATTGAATAGCTGGGGATGGTGGAGGGTGGCAGCAATTGCACAATATGCAGGTACACAGGTACACAGCAATGATGTACAGTATACGTATGTGTGTCAGGTTAATGCATGCAGTATTCAAGTCCTCTGAAGGGGAAGGCCTGGACCGTCAATTAGCACACCTGCAGTTTATTGCGTGAGTGACATCAGCTGACGACGTGACTCGCTGCCCGAGTGCCATGCCAGAACTACCTCCGCCAACTGATACACTTATTTCTGTGTATTTCACATGATTTTTACAACAATAGGTTTTCTTGTAATATTTTCTAAGGCACTGAATTAAGAACGTTACACTTGCACTCCCTCAGGCCTCTTAAATACAAATCGAAATAATAGATCCAACCACAGCATAAAATGTAAAGCTTGAGTTGGTATACATGAGCTAATTATTTTTAGTTGTTAGTGTCATGTAATGCATTGGATGAATAACAGCCTTGTAATCCTTTTTTCAAAGTAACTAGCTGGCTATCCATCTCAGTCCCATAGCTTCTGAATTGTTCTTATTGAACGTGAAACACTTGCTAGTGGGCAGTGCAGCAAAAAAATCGCTCCATTGTTCTTAAAGGTTGTTGAAATCTTAGTCATCAAAATGATCCTAGCATGGGTAGCAAAATACTTAACCGCTTTAAGTATATGACGGGTAATTTAGAAATGTTTGGAATCAAAATTCAAGTAAACATATTGTAGTTAGGTATTCTAAGGTAGGTACTCAACGTATATTTCTCACAGTAAGAGTTGCTGAATCAGCTGTTGTGTACTTTAAAGACTGCCCCACAGATTTGTATTATGATTTGTCTGTGGACTTGATGTGTCAAAGGGCTTTGTAATTGGTTGTCAAGACCTGAAAGATCTCTGTGTTGGTGAACCAACACAGATGTCTTCACAGTCCAAGACCATGCAGAAAGCTCATGACTTTGTCAAAGAACCCCAACAGGAGATAAGACTAAGGCCCTACCAGATCCTGGAAGCCAAGAGGAAAGAGTGATGAGAATGCTGACCTTCAGAGTAATCAAGGAATCCCATTGCTAAACTCCCTAAGGTGGATGGTAGAATGCAATGATTTCCGGAAGCTGAATGAGATATCATTGTTTGATGCCTATCCCATGGGATGTTTGAGCGGTTGGCTGATCAATCAGCACATTGGACCTTGCGAAGGGATACTGGAAAGTTCCCTTGACCAAAGGCCAAAGAGAAGAGTCCTCAAGTGTTTCCTGTACCAGGTTCATCCTTATGGTTTGAATGCAGACCTGGACACCCTCCAGAGGCTGATGGATAAAATGCTCTAGACCTATCGCAGATACCCAGCCGCCTTCCTTGACAACATTGTGATCCACAGCATGGGTTGGGAGATTCACCTAACCAACCTGAAGGCAGTGTTGAAGGCCCTGAGGAGATCAGGCTTGATCGCCAACCCAAAGAAATATCACCCAGCCAGGGAGGAGGCAGATGGGCTCACCTGGGATTTGCATTCGGGGCTGGAAATTTCAAACCCTGGTCCCAGTAGGTTGAAGCCGTGGTTGCAAACAAAGAAACATGTTAAATAATGACTGGGATTGGTGGGATATTATAGGCAGTTTATGGTCGGTAGGATTGTCCCGTGGCCGACTGCTTGGAGCTGAGGAGGAGAGTGTGTGGTGGCTTGGGTCCATGGTGGTGCCCCATGGGCATGGCAGGGCAGACACCGGACAAGCCAAAGACAAAATTGTAAAGGGTCATACAAGGCCATTACTTCTCTGGCCATATGCTGGCCACTGGTGAAGGCCAACATCAGTGCATTGCAACACCCTGATTATGTTTTTGTGTTCTTCTGGGATCAGGAATGGCACTGATGGTGGCGTAGCGTGGAGTGACAGAGGAGGAGAGAGAGAACTCAACCCCAGAAAGACAAACCCTAACCAGGAAGAGCTTTTTTTGTTACCTTTTCAGTCGACTTTTACTTGATTTGGATTTGATTCTTCTTTCAAACCCTTCTGCTCCTGTGCTATTTTGTTCTGCTTAAAACATAAAACTAACCTTCGTGAAGCTTTTCAGTTCACATTCTATAGAAAGAGATGGGATTGAGGAGGTGGAGAATGAATGAAGAAGAACCAAGTTCATGAAGGACCAGGGATTTAAATCCGAAGAGAGAGCAGAAATGGATAGTTGGCAGAAAGAAAAGGACGTGTGAGAAATAAATAATGAGGGGAGCCGTAAGAGAGTGGTAAACTGGAAGTACGGGTAAGAGGGAGAAAAAATGAAAGAAATGGAGAGGAAAGATATATAGGTCAGTGGGATGGTAAGGTTAGGGATTTTGGTTGCATGTCATTGACTTCCTGTTTGATAATATGCACCAGATCCATGCCCCTTAACACATACACATCTTCTTTACACAGGTACGGGTCTACTGGGTAATGTCAATCTTTTTTTAACCATGTAATAATCTTCACGCTACAGTGATTAGATAGATAGAGAGATAGATAGAAATATAGATATATATATGAGGAGAGAAGAGAAGAGCTGGGGCACAAGTACAGAGAAAGAGGGAAGACAAAATGAAAGAAGACAGAGAGGCTGAGATAGAGAGGGGAGACAGAGAGAGCGAAGGAGAGAGAGATTGGAGAGCACTGAGAGCTGGGGTCCTCAGTGGTGGCTGGTGCATGGTTAAAAATGCATGGCCCATTTTCTCATTAATATTTCAGGGAGGCAAACTCCCACTCAGTAGCCCCCCTGCACGACTGCAGCAAGACAGCTAGCTTGAGAAAGCCAAGAAGAGAAAGAGAGAGGTAGAGAAGAAAACTATAGTGCAAGAGGAGGACCACAATGTTACCACAACTTGAGGTACTGTATAGAGAAAACAGTCATTCTTATTTTGACCAAAAAAGAGAGGGAAAAGGAATGGCTTTTCCACAGCAAAATAGACTTCTTGTGCTACTGTAGATGGCTAACCTACTTCTGGGGAATGAGGCAGTGAAGGAGGAATTGATCTAGGGCAGCTGCTGAAACTCCTGTATTTTGAGCTATTTCCCTTAACACACACACACACACACACACACACACACACACACATACTCTCATAAGAATGCCACAACACTGAACTGAACATAGGTTATTAGTTCGATTTCTGTGTTCAGTGTGAACTTCCGAAATTCAGTGTGGGAATAGAAGTGCAGCCATTGTCTGTTCCTTTACCTTTTCTTGGCCTTGGGCACTTGACAAGGGCCCTTGCTTCTAAATGCTCCAGTATTGTGGCTTATTGTAATCAAAGGTCGGGAGCTGTATTTCTGTAGCGTGTGATGGAAAGTGGAATATACTATGGCAAAAGTCTTATTTCTGATGTATCAGCTGTTAAAGATGGAATAATAAAGCCTCTTCGAGGTGATCTTATCTTGGCAAAGCCTTTGCTAAGATGTAGCACAAACACCCAGAAGCAACTTCTCAATAAGGAAAGAACGAATGAGATTTTCTTACTTATGGAAAAAAATACTTGCCAAACCGCCAACAATTCTAAGGTAAACAATAAATAAAAAATACACTATAATTGGGGTGGACATCTTCTACCATTTTCAACAAAGGTACATTTCTAGCACTTCATGATGGCTAGCATTCTGGTTATCTTTCAGACATTGCTATAAAGCTGTTGTGCAATCCAAACAACCCCAACTTGATAGTTTCCTGACCCTGTGACCTCCATGTGTAGCTTCATGACCTCCATGTGTAGCTTCATGACCTCCCTTGTAGCTTCATGTCCTCCCTGTGTAGCTTCATGTCCTCCCTGTGTAGCTTCATGTCCTCCTTGTGCAGCTTCATGTCCTCCATGTGTAGCTTCATGTCCTCCATGTGTAGCTTTATGTCCTCCATGTGTAGCTTCATGTCCTCCCTGTGTAGCTTCATGTCCTCCCTGTGTAGCTTCATGTCCTCCCTGTGTAGCTTCATGACCTCCATGTGTAGCTTCATGACCTCCCTGGTAGCTTCATGTCCTCCCTGTGTAGCTTCATGTCCTCCCTGTGTAGCTTCATGACCTCCCTTGTAGCTTCATGTCCTCCCTGTGTAGCTTCATGTCCTCCCTTGTGTAGCTTCATGTCCCCCATGTGTAGCTTCATGACCTCCCTGTGTAGCTTCATGTCCCCCATGTGTAGCTTCATGTCCCTCCTTGTGTAGCTTCATGACCTCCCTGGTAGCTTCATGTCCCCCATGTGTAGCTTCATGTCCTCCTTGTGTAGCTTCATGTCAATTCAACATGTCTGTAACGGATGAGCACAAGCTCCAACCTCCTTTTCTATGGGCCATTTTGTTATGGTAAATACAGAGTGGGGTGGGAGAATGCCAGCATGTTCCCAGACAGACATGACGCCCCGAGGTTTCTGGCAACGTCTGTGTCTGATCCACATTCCTGCCCCTCCTCCTAACCCCCTTGTCCCCCCACTTTTGACAACCCCCCCCGTACTCTTCTCCTCAAGCTCAATCAAAGATGGTGGCTCTGCTTAAATACTGCATCTTTTCTTCCTCCTTTTATTTTTTAAATCACTCATCTGACATGACTGGATCGGTTGAATTGTAAGACGAGCCCATGCTTTGACTTGTGTTGTTATGTTGAATGACAGATTACCTGAAGGAATAATCTTTTCTACAGAGCTTTTGTTTGTTCCAGGTAGTGGTGTTCTGCTGCTTCAGTTGGTGGAAATTTCCACTGAATAGTAGTCAGACAATTGTCAAAACTTTCTGGGTGATCATTCAAGCATTATTGTGTATCAAGATCAAATTCTCATTACTTACTTTTTAGCATTATTAACTGATCAATGCAATAGGAAAGTGAATCAGTCAGAATTATATAATACTACTGAAATATAGTAAAACTATGGTGGGCAAAATTCATTTAATTAGCTTTGTGAGTCATTCCATTCAACTCCAGAAACCTTTTAATGAAGACAAATTAATTAAACGTTTGGTACTCCCACTGGAAAGATTAAAAACCACCAACTACTCTCTCAACATGTAACATAAACACTTGATTTGGGGAGCAAGTCGGTCTGCGTCTAAGTGGGAAGGATTTCATGTCAGAATGGAGCCAATGGAGACACAATCCTGGCTGGTCTCCGACTCCTCTTGAGCTTGTGCCCCTAATGCCAAGCACCCCAGCTGGCTCTCTCTCTCTCTCTCTCTCTGGGCACTGGGAGCCTCACAGTGGCTGGCAAGGGCCTGGCACCATGCCCTGCCCTCTTGTCTCTGGAGGTTTAGACAGATTCACTGGCACAGAGTAGCAGATGGATGCAGGGACGAGTGTGTGTTCAATTGACACAATTAAAAGGTTGATTCTTTTGACTATGGGGCACCTTGGCCTTAACTCTAAACTAGGGCGGATAGTAGATCACATTAGATTGAGACACAACCTACCACTTTGTGAAGCATGTTTAGATCTTGTACACACTAATATATTTTGTCATCATGAGTGATGGAAAACCCACCGCCCATTAAACTCAATATATAGGTTTGGCCTCCCAATGCTGATGAAATCTTAACAAGCGACAGATGAGTATGTTTTACTGATACTGGGCCATGCCACACAACAGAACCTCTTTAGCCCTCTATCGCTGATGGCAAAAACCACTTACTACTATTCACAACCAACTTGGATTAAACATTGTAGTTTCGGAGAGGTCTACTCAGTGGATGCCTGCCTCTTAGGAGGCAGTGCAGGTAGGCGAGACCCATGCGTCTAGTTTCAGAGTCGAGGCCTGCGTTTGTATTGATCCTGCTGCAAGAGGTAGCTGGGGTCTGGGGAGACAGAGGAGGGGAGGGAGGAGGGGAGAGGAGAAAGGGAGGCGAGGAGGACTATACAGCTATTCAAACTAACTCGTTATGTCCTAGGCTTATTGGAAAACAGTCTGACTGCGGCTCAGGACTGAAATTAGTTATTGATCTCTCTCTTGCCCTCCCCCTTCACCCCCAAGCTAGGGGACTGCAAACTCCCATTTGCTGATTCCTACTCTTTTTCATTTGCTCCTTCGCTCCCCTTTCTCTTCTCTGTTTGTCTCTCACTCTCTTTCTCTCTCTCTCTCTACTTCTACCATCTCATGATATCTCTCAGCCTTACCCCGTCTTTCTCTCTTCTCTTCTCTCTGTCATTCTCTCTCTCCTCTTCCACCATCCCTTTCTGTATTTTTCCTCACCATCTACCCACTCTCTCTTTCTGTCTGCACCGTCTCTGTCCCTCTCTCTTTCCCTCTCTCTCTCAGTCTCTCTCTCCCTCTCTCTCTCTCTCTCGGTTGATTCAGTCCTTTCTTTCTCACCCATCTCCTTCTTCTCCCTCCTTCTCATCTATATACCGGCTCCCCATGCTTGCATCACTCTTTATTGTCCAACCCTTCTCTACTCTTTGTCTCCCCCACACCATCCCCTGTTCTCTCCCTCCTCTCCCTTCCTCGATCATTCTCTTATTCCACCTGTCACTCCTGTTCCTAATTCCCCTCCTCCCCTCCACATGACTCCGAGCTCCCTCTACCTATCTCCACCATTCTTTCTCCTCCCCCTTCTCCCCCCCCCCTTCCCATTTTTTCCTCTCTTCTCTTATTCTGCCTGTCATTCTCCCTCTCTCATCCTTGCTCCCTTCATTCCTGCTTTCAGCTGTACCAATTCCACAGCCACCCACAAGCAGCTGCTGTAACTCAAAGAGGCTGCAGGTTCTGTTGGCGTCAGTATAGGCTTGGGGAGGCTGAGGGATAAATGTGTCGGTAATTGGGTACAGGGAGGGGAGAGCAGAAGACTGAAGTATATGCTATCGCGGCAGCGCTAATAATTTCATACCGGTGCCCAAAGAAAGAGAGTGAATTTCTTTTGACCTGGAGCCCGTTGGTATGAGTAAATAACATCGGGATCCATAAATAAACACCAATTCACATGCAGCATTAACGTAAAAAAGCACCTTCTGTTGATGTTATTTTAATCAGAGAAACCTGAAATTCTTCAAGATAGATGTTTGTAAGTTACATTTCTGTCAAAATAATGACCAAATTAAAACCACCGAAATAAAGAACCATACAAACGTTGTGCAAATGGTCATAGTTGAAGGTACTATAATATTAAGTAGGGTAGTATGTCTTTCTATTCATAAATGCAGGAAGTACATCTGTTGTCATTTCCTCATGGCAGAATAATGATACCTGTAATTCTTATGACCTGTTATTCTTCCATGTCACACCAGGTGGCACTGCGCAGCAGGTAAAAAAAGAACGACAGAAATGACTAAAGTCAATGAAAGCAAACTTTCTCCTTACCATTCATCCTCATCAAACCAACTTTCAATTATATTGGAATACTTTTCTTTCAGTGTTGAATCAGTTATGTTTATTCACCAAAAGAAACATACATGAATTGGCACATCTTTCTTATAAGCTTAAGTGAAAGCTGTAGACCTCACTCTTTTTTAGGACTAAATATTTTGGCTTTGTCTTAACATGGCCATGATTAAGTCCAATATAGCTACTGTTTAGTCATTACAAAACTCACTGCTACATTTCCATTGAGAAATAAGATAATGTTATCCTGTGGTGAGAAATTGTTTATGTTCTCTCTTACCTTAATGACATTTTACAGATTTTTACAGAAAAACAGTATCTAGTTGACATATTTCAGAAACTTAGACTACATTGTGTACTATTATCCTCTAAGTAGGGTAATAGAACTGTGAATGCCTGCGCCAATGATGTGTTGAGTATGTGTGTGTACCCTGAAGAGAAACTAATTTTAATGAATTTTAGCCTGCGCATGGCTGCAGGGACTGTGTCTATGAAACAGCAACTCATCTCTCTCTCTTTCTCTCTGTCACTATTGCTCACTTTTCTCTCATTGCCCATCTATAACATTTTCTCCTTTCCTTTTTCTATGTCTCTCTTTCTTGCTCTCCATCTCTTTCTCTCTCCTTCTTTCTTTCTTTCTGCCTGCCTTGTCATCATCTCTTCTCCATCCCTGATACCGTTTCTTTCCTGTCTTTCCCACTCTTTACCTGTCTCTCCTTCTCTTTACCTGTCTCTCCTTCTCTCCATCTTTCCATCTGGTAGTTTTCCTCTCACAGTGCCCTGGACTGTTGATAATCACAGAGGGCAGCCTAAGAAGATCCACAAAAATACACGCACCCATCTAGAGGGAGAGAAACAGCTTGGGTGTGTATGTGGGGGAGGGAGGGCATGTGTTTGCAGCTCTCCAGGCCATTCCTAACTGGTCACATGCACTCTACGTGGTATCATACCCACAACAGTGCACACCCTGCTAGTCCGTAAGCCTCATGTACCCGAACCAACTGTGGTACTTGTGTATCTCCTAAAAACTCCATTACCCAAGATTGCTTTCACTAAGGAGTATTGCTTCATCCTTTGATTGGTGGCATAGTTACTGTGAAAGTTATTGTGATGGGCCTCCATTTCTTTTTATGATTTAAGATAATACATTCTGATTTCAGTGGATGAAAAGATGTGGTGTGCTAATGGAAGAAAACACAGGACAGTCTAATGTATTTGTTTTGTAGATTGATGCTCTTCTCTTACAATCTATAAAATGACAAACTTTCTCTCTCTTTTTATTCAGAATGTCCTTTTTGTCTAAACCTGACCTTCTGTCTTCCTTGTTCAACCATTTCATTTCTCACCCTGCCTATCTTTATAGGTCTTTATACCTGCTCCTCTACACCTCTTTTTATATCTCTCTATTCCATGAGTTTGTAGATCTGTCCATTCAGGAGTACATTTTTCCCCTGGTCCAAAGAATAAACCCATTCTGGTCTCTAGACAGGATGCAGACGCTATAGCCCCAGCCCTCCAAAGCACCCCCTTTTCGTTCTCTCTCTTTCTAATCTATCATTCTCCCCGGAACCTTCTCACTTCTGTTCTCATTCTGTCTTTCGCTCTTCCCCTGTCTCTTCTCTTCCGTTCCTCTCTTTCCTCTCTCTCTCATTACCTATGGCAATCGCCGTGTCCTCTCCCTGTGTCTCTAGAACTTTCTCTCCCTTTCGTTCTCCCTCCTCCACCCTTTTGCCTTGACCGCCCTGTCCTACCCGCCTGGCTTTTCTCTCTCTTTCCTCCGGGAGAGAGAGGGAGAGCCAAGAGGGGGCTGGGGAGAGAGAAAGATAAGGGTCTAGAAAGAGTGCGTGTGTTGGGGGGCTTGGGGTTTTTACGGAACAAAGCAGGAATTTAAATATAACCCCCACCCTGCTACCCCCCCACCCCCCACCCCCCATCCATAGGCCCACCCCCATTCGCTCTCCCTCTGCTGTCCTAGTTGCCCTACTACCCCCGCTGCTAACGTCCCCCTGCCCCACCCCCTCAACACCCACAAAAAAACCTTCCCCCAACTACGTGTCTGTAAGAGCAGCTTGGGGGTTGGAGTAGTTGTGGCGGGGGGTGTAGCCACCCTGCAACCCCAGACTGCAGTTCACAAATAGGGGCTGGTGTGAGGGTGTGTGTGTTTACACAATCACATAGGTCCCCCACCCCCACAAACAGCCAAGCCCCAAACCCCCAGCCCTTCCCAACCCTCCACCACCTGCTCACCTATTGGGGATGGAACTATCGACCCTGATATATTGCGGACACAACATGGGGTCTGATCCATTTCCATTCCTTCATTATAGAGCAGCAGAGCTTAGCCTTTTGTTCCAGATGTGAACAAGCACACCCAAACAGACCAATGAACTAATCATAGGTATGTGTGTGTTGCTGTGTATGTGTTGCTTTGTGTGTGTATGCACTGTGAGCGATTCCTATTGTCCTACTGGTTCCTTAACATAGCCTGTCGCTTGCTTTCTTCCTGTGTCCCTCCGTGCCTTGCAAGGAGAGCTGTTACAGTACATACATGGTGAGGGCAGGTTCTTCTGTATGGGGGCACCTTCCTGCCATAGTCAATTCCTTGTTTGTGCAAATGTACTTGGCGAATAAAGCTGTTTCTGATTCTGACAAAAGAGAAAGGGGGAGGGGTTATCTGTTCTGTTCAGGTGGAGGTGAGTCACGTACATTGGCTGAAATGAGTATGTGTGTATGAGAGAGGGAGGGAGGGAGGGAGGGAGAGATGACTGAGTGCCTTTGTGTTTGTGTGTGTGTCTGTGTCCAGTACAAATTGCTGATGTGGTTCTCATAGCTATGACAACATAGTAAGATGACCTCACCCTCCCACGACAAACCATTGTTGCTTCTGTGTCTGTGTATTTTATGTATTAATAGGACTGAGGAATTATGTGGTAACCAACATAGATAGCAACATGCCCAGTCCTTACTGTGTCCAATTAGGCTTGGAAACATCCCCATTCAGATCTGAATGTTTAACAACAGCACCATGACCAAGCAGTACGCAAGAGGTAGGTAAGCAACTACCGCACAACACGGACAGGAAGTTTGTAAGACTGCTAGTAGTACCTAATGCAAACATAAGGAGAACTGGGTCAAATCTCCACCAACTCTGTGCTGGTCTTCACATTGTCTCCTTCTTGGCCATCATCCTTTTAATTAAATAATACTCAATTCAACGTATTGTCATTGTGCACTGTAAGAGTACAGAGCCTATGAGTTGGCACCTAACCAAAAATAACAATAACAATGGCTTGTAAACCAGTATAAAATGTTAACAAAGTAAAATGGTAATAGGGAAGAGTGCAATGACCAGATCTATGAGGTAGCAAGTGTAGTGGTGGAATGTGAGAATAATGGATTTGTATTCAACTGCCGTTGGTTGAAGTGATTTTAGCACAAATCCCAAAAAGTGTTGATATCAGCTGCATGTTCATCAACCATGATCATTAGCAATAGTAATCTGTCTCTAAGCTCAGAGGGCAATTAAGGGCCTTGGTTCTTGTTTAGTAATGATGGTAGAAAACAGTATGATCTTAACTGGCACGACTTACACTTACACTTAAGTGTCTCCCTTTAAAGGGAGACACTGTTGCACAATGGTTCTGTGCACCAGAACAATTGGAGAAAGCGTGCTATCACACACAAACACACACACACACACACACAAACACACTCCAGTATTATTCCACTTCCCTTTAGGTTCACCATTCTTTTGCTTGTCTGGTGCATGTTCCACTCACCCCCATATCCATTGCCTGGCAACAAGGAGGAAATGCGTCATTTGGAACATTGAGCTTCCAGGAAGTACACGTCTGGGATATGGGGAGGTTGTTTGGATGCATATTGGATGTGTGTGTTTTGGGGGGTAATTTTAGAGACAGGCAACTTTACATTGACCGGAGAAAGTAGAAACTGGAAAACTACCATTCTTGAGACTGTATGATAGAAATTAAAACAACAAGGATTTATAAAGCAGCAACTTGCTAGTTAAAATATATTTCCTGAAGTCTCCACATCCTTTTTTCAAAACATATTATTTCTCCAATGGAGGGGCTAAACACTTGTTCCCACATTGACAGTCAGTACATGTTATTTGTTCAACATATCCACCAGGTGGCACTGCAGGTAAATGCACTTCGTCTGTTCTCCACCTCCCTCCACTCCCATACACGTAAATTGCAGCGTCTGCTAATACAAACCCTGTCTACTGTGGAGCCTGTAAAAGTAAAGTCTTAGCTTACTGACTGGAAAACCACCTTTAGGACCGTGTGAGTGCAGGGGTGTGTTTGCCTGAATGTCCATATGCATGTGTATGAGTGTGTGTGGGTGGGTGCAAAGGGGGGTGATGACTAACACACTTCAGTCTGCTCGGTCTATGCTCTGAAGCCTTGTCGGGCTTGTTCATAGTTACAAATACACATCCACATACGTAAAATATACCTCCGCAAATATTTGCTACCACACACAAGTCCACATGCAGTATACACACATTGATAAAGCTTTCTACATCTGCTGCAGTCATAATCACACAAATGTACCTTATAACACATTTAGACATACAGACACACACACATACACACACATACACACAAACACAGGAACACACACTCCCTTTGGGGCATCAGACTGACACACTAAACTTGGTTACTTGAAAATATTACCAAGAGAGAAATGTGACTGTGTATTTGTTAGTACACTTGAAGCAAGAAACCTTAAAGAGACAGCCCCAAGAGGCTTTCTTCCAAAGGGAAAACACTGGTTTGTATTTTGTTAGGTGGTGAGAAACAGTCCAAGGTGCCCTTGACAGATGATGAGGTGGAGTAAACAATCCGAGAGCCATTATTAATAACATTCAGCAGTTATTGGTGATTTGTGGCTGTTTTATGACACAACCACAATGCTAGCCTGGTGGCTAACCAAACCTCGGTTAGCCTTTGTGTACGAGCTGGCCGAGAGTTGCTTGTGTACCAGCAAATTTGTGACGTGGACATTTTTATAATCAAGTCATCACCCCTGACAACGGACTGAGGCTGTGGAACATGCTTGTCACTTCCCCATCCAAGCAGTATCGATGGTCGTGGCTACTTGTGTGTCTGGGAGTGTATGAAATAGTTGAGAAGGGTGTGTCCAATTTATGAGAAGACATACATGCTGTGTGAATGCATGTGTGCGTGTATGCGTGTATGTGTGTGTATGTATTCTGTCCCTGCCTTCAATGATCGCAGTGTGCTGCCCGTCAGTGCCTGGGAGAACATCCACATAAAAATTATCTACAGTAGTGCGGCTGCAACATTTCCTTCTCTTCCACCTCACCTTCACTCTGCTCTCCCTCCCTACCACCGTCCTCCCTCCATCTCTCTCTCTGTTTGCCGATTAAATGGGCAGCCTGCCAGTTTTTCATATTTCCTGGCAGCAAAGGGGCCAGCAAACTTCCTGGGGGGAGGGGCCTCACGAAAGGTTACATTTACACAATGTGCCTATGGAAAAACACGGCACAAGGAGGGAGCGTGGAGAGGAGAGACAGGAGGGGGAGGAGGGATGGGGGAAGGAGGGGGAGAGAGAGGGAGGCAGGGAGTGGGGGGAAATGGTGAGGGGTTCACAGAAAGAAGAGAGAGAGAGAGAGAGAGAGAGAGAGCAGATAGAGAGAGAGAGAGAGATGAGAGCTAGAGATCGAGCTAGAGATCGAGAGATAGAGCTAGATCGATAGAGAGAGAGAGACAGCTCAACTAAACGACTACCATTCTGCTGTGCTCGGGTAATGGAAAAAGCCCTCTGGGGGAATATTCAGCATGCGAGAGTATCGAGTTGCGCTCCATCCTTACAATGCTGTCTAAACCCCCCCTCCCATCCCTCACTCTCCCTCCCCCGCAATGCCCCCCACCCCATCCCTTTTTTTCTTTCGGCCTTCCCTTCTCTCACCCTCTCTTTCTCTCTATCTGTAAAATGAAAAGGTTTTCTGTGAGGATAGCTTTGGGACAGAGAAGGTTGTGTGAAACGGGCCAGTTGTATGTGTGTCAAGGTGTGTGTGTATGTCTGTGTGTCCGTGCATTTGAGACTGTGTGAGCATAAACATTTTTGTGTGTGTTTGTGTGCACATCAGTCAGTGTGTGTGTTTGGGTATTCATGTCTATTCAAATGCTTGTGTCTCTACATGGATGTATAAGTGTGTGTGTGTGTGTGTGTGTGTGTGTGTGTGTGTGTGTGTGTGTGTGTGTGTGTGTGTGCAAACCAAATACATAGATAGATAGGAGATTTGTTAAAGGGTTGTAATGGGAAATGAAAGAGGGAATGGAGGTGGTTTGTAATCATCTGCAAATAAATCTATCCTCCATCTGAATGTGTTGTTGAGTTTGAGAGTCAACTGGGAGAGAAAGAAAGATATAGAGAGAGTGCTAGACAGGTACTACAGAAGGAGAAGGTCCACTGCTGTTGTAGTTTGTGTTCCTCTCTCTGTTTCCCTTGTTTCTTGATGCCTCCCCATGTAGATCATTACAAATCTTCCATGACTATTTATCTCAGTTTTCCTCTGTTCTTTATGCTCCTTACTAGACTGATAGGAGGCCACATATTTTTATAAACAAAGAAATATGTCATGCTGTTCACAAACCTGTACACCTATAATGTACTTTTCTGCTTATATGTTCTTTAATCTGCATTCAAAGTTTGGGATATCTGACTGCTAATATTTTCATCATCTGATCGCAATCGCATGCGAATCGTAAACACTGTTGGCACCTGAACTCATAATGCAACTACATTGCAATGCATAAACAAAGATCATGTGCTGTACATCCCAAAACACCTGGTGGATCTCTAGATGAATATCCATGCATACTGAAGGACAACATCTCCATCTCCGTTTGTAGACAAGTCTTCGGTGCCAAAATCAAGCTACATTAGCAACACAAGATCTGAACAGAAGGTCAAAGGGCCTTCATGAAGCTATTTAAAACCCCAACAATGTGGAGGACTTTGATTTCCATGATTTTTTCACTGTAGGCTTCTATTATTTCTTGATTATTTTTATTAATGAATTGTATTGGATAATATCAGCCCCCTTCTTTGAGGTGATGAAATTGTGTTTCACCCAGGGACTAATTAGGGCATTTAAGCAGCTAAGCACGGCAGTCAAGTTTTTTGTATTAAAGAAATACAACTATTGTGCGGATCACTATGCGCAGTTAAAACATGTTAACTTCCAAAGGGGAGTGGGAGTATGATAGAAATGCATTTCTTGTAAAAAAAAAGACAAAAAAAGTGGTAACTTACCGAAACTAATGCTAAATCAGACAGTAATTTTGTAGCAGTTCATCCTTGTCAGTAAAAGAACTGGTGAAGTATTTACCGCTGTCACTGTGGGTTAGAGCTGAATTTGAGATTGTTCTTTGAAACACAAGTGACAAAGTTCATTAATATGACCATAACAATCATTTCAATTAGAGTTCCCTCTGTTCATGACGAGTGCCATCTCACTGATACATGCATACAGGTACTGGCTGTAGCTGCAAATACAACAGGACAGGTGTGAGGCTGCAATGAGAGATATCCAAGTCAACCAAAAAACACTTTTCCTTACTATGCACAACTAAATATAACTCCACAATGAATTATGTAGTTCTGTTCCAAAGCTATTCAAAATGATCTCAATTGAAAATAAGTTAAGACCCCAACTCCCCCATCACCCCTTCACCCCCTCAGTGTGTGTGTCTGTTCTCCCCCATTCCAGACAGTGTCTAGACTGAGGCAATTACGGACAACGCTTAAACGCCTGCCTCTGCCGGTGCTTTGAGGGATTCACCACGTTGCCATCCAAAACACAGAGATAGAGGAGTAGGATCAGACAGGGAGGAAAATAGAGAGTGAGAGAGGAAGAACATGAGGCACAGAGAACGAGGGAGAGCTGAACGCTTCATCGAGGGTTCACCGAGCGGGGTTATCCAATGCAACATCCCTTTCTCTGTCTCTTCTCTCTTCCCCCTGTTTTCCCTTTTTGGAAGCACTCTAGGGGACAGGTTGTGTTACTCCCCTACTAAATATCTGAGGCAGAACAGAAACAGACTCGTTTTTGACTCAGACATAAGAAGATACCCTATGAAAGTGTTTTGAACAACCCAAGAATAACAAATATACACAATACTGAGCATACTGTCCCCAAGAAAACAATGCCACTATTTTGTTTATAAAGACGAGAAAACTATATGTTCAGAGATCCTCCCCACTGCAGAAAATGAATGAAAATGGTTTTCATACATTTTCACACATAGTGGCTTTGAATGCCTACTCCACCTTCCTCCAGAGTCTATTTGGCCTATCTACTTTCTTTGTTTGGCCGGGTTTACCTCGGTACTCCACCTCCTTAAGATAGCATGCATTCCAGCAATGCACCTCCCTCACAATCTCCTCTTTTTACTGTTTCTTTCAGTCTTCCATTTTTCATCTCTCTTCAATTCTGTCACCATCTCTTTCTCTGTTTTCTCTCCATCCATTGGCATCTATCTTATTTCCTTAGACTATTTCTTTCTCACTCAATTCTCCAATCGTTTCAGGAACTCACACTTTTCAACTTACTCTCTATCTCTCTCTCTCTCTCTCTCTCACTCTCTCCCTCTCTTTCTCTCCTTTTCCACATCACAAACTGTGTGTGTGTGAGAGAGACACTCTACTATTACCGCAGACTTTGTGACTTCACCAGGAAAAAATGTATTCCCTCCCTCTCTCACCCCCTCAATGTCCCAGTACATCTCATCTTGCTGTCTCTCCTTCTCTCCTCGTTGTCCCTCTTCTCTCCTCACCATGGGGATCACACCCTCCAACAGCTACCGTTAAAAGTCAAAGAGGTGAAATGGAAATGAAAATTACTTCAAGACTTGCATATCTGAAATGTACACATAATTAATATGAGATATTGTCTCCTCTTCTCCTGTCTATTTACTATGAAGTAAGAGTTAATACAACAACCACAAACGCAATGCACATACTGTATCTACACAACTACATACTGTGAACACAGATCAACATTTCTTTCTAGAATATAACTGACAGACGGTTGTTGCATGCCAGGAAGATGCAGTAAACGTATGATGACGTATCTATGTGCTGTGACATGATGCATCATAGCCTCTATGTGCTGTCATGTGATGCATCATAGCCTCTATGTCCTGTCACATGATGCATCATGTGATGCGTTATTGTGATTACAGGAAGAGGGTGGGTAGGTAAGTACAGTATGTGTGTGCTTGTGTGTGTCTTCCTCCCCCTTGTGAGATGTGCACTGCAAACTCCCCCACTCTGCTATTCATTATAGAACTAGCGGGTTCCTTATCCACCGACCTATCTGTGTTCACAGTCAAGGTACTATACATTTTAACACTCCTGTTAGAGCCTGGCGTCAATCACAAAAGTCTTGTTGCCAAACAGCACAAAATGTTGTCCCTGTGGACAACTGTTTCATCTGTCTGGTTGGAGTTTGTTTATTTAAGCTAATTAGACATAGAAAGAGTACAGCCAAATACCCATCGAAGAATATGAGGAAGAAAGGAAAACAGAAAATCTGTAAATCACATTAATTTATGGTGTAGAACCTGTGGACTATGAGAAACTACAGTCCTTAGACGTGTGTGAGTGTGCGTGTGTGACCGTCTGTGCAACACGGTCACGGGTGTGTGTTGTGATTGTCAATGGTTCTTCTTCCGGATGGTAAACAACCAAACACACTTTTAGTCCAACTTCAGCATGATTCCCTGGTTTACATGGTAGGAGTACAGTGGCAGATTATACCATACAAAACCTCCCCCTCACCAACACCGACCATCCCCCCCACTTACTCCCACTCCCGCTTGAGATGGTCAACTGTCAAAGGGAGGAAGGATTGTGGTGGGGGGAATGTGAGGGAGAGAGAGAAAGGATGGAAGCTGGGAAGATTATGGCAGCCAACAGTCCATCACTGATTCACATCCATGAAGCTGAACTTTTGACCTTGTAGTCGAGCAGACCCTGAAATCTTGTTTCTCCTCACAGATTGTCAACAACCCCACTAAATACCAAATGTTGGTTTCATCCCAAATAAAAAGTATGATTTGAAAAGTATTTGCACAATTTGGTCTTCTAACCAGTCTGATTCATTGAATGGCTCATTCATGGAATGTCATGTCCAGTGTCCAAGTCACTAATATCATGTCATGTAAGTTACAGAACTGTGGTATATAAGTTTATGTTTAACTGATATTAAATTTCCCATTCACCATTGTCCGCTTATTGAGGTGATGAGACTGGCCCAATACAGACCCCCAATACGGACTCCCAATACAGACTCCCAATACAGACCCCCAATACGGACTCCCAATACAGACTCCCAATACAGACTCCCAATACAGACTCCCAATACAGACTCCCAATACAGACTCCCAATACAGACTCCCAATACAGACTCCCAATACAGACTCCCAATACAGACCCCCAATACGGACTCCCAATACAGACTCCCAATACAGACTCCCAATACAGACCCCCAATACGGACTCCCAATACAGACCCCCAATACAGACTCCCAATACAGACTCCCAATACAGACTCCCAATACAGACTCCCAATACAGACTCCCAATACAGACTCCCAATAGAGACTTCATTTTCATGTATACAGACCTGGTTAAATCACTCCATAGATGCAATCAGGGAAATAACAAGACCAAAATCAACAGGGCCATTAAGGCTAAGCTACTAAAAAACGTATTGAGTACTTGACCTCAAGCACCTTAATGCAGTATGTATATGGAAAGACTCCAGTGGTGTGTGTGCGTGTGTGTGTGTGTGCCTGTGTGTGTGTTTGTGTGGGTGTGTGTGTGTGGGTGTTTGTGTTTGCGTGTGTTGGAAGTGAGTATACCGTATAATGTATAATATAATGCTTTGAGTCTTATGCTTCAACGCCAGAGATCTGCTGCTTTTGGGGCCAGGAAGTGCTGAACACTGGACCAAGTGCTGACCGCATATAACACTATTGAATATGTGCATTGTGTTCCCCGTACACCCCTCAAGAACAGTAAAACAAGGACAACATGGGTTAAGGTTAGGATATGGGTTAAGGTAAGGGGTTCGGGGAAACAGGATTTGGAATAGGACTGAATAGTGAGTTCTCACAAGAATAGCCATACAAAGTTAGTATGTGTGCCTGTGTGTGTGCGTGTGTGTGTGTGTGTGTGTACGTGTCAGAAACCACAAACCATCAGAAACCACTTTGGAGGTCCTCTGAGACCAGGTGAGAGAGACAGCTGGTTCAACCAGGTGAGAGAGACAGCTTGTTCAACCAGGTGTGGTACCCAGGGATTGGGGGAAGGAGTCAGAAAGACAATTAACCCTTTTTTATTGGCACAGATGTTATTGGTTCATATAGGACTTTCAGGGCAGTTCTGACAACTAGTATAAAGCATCAATAGCATAAATAGTCAGGGTCAAAGTCGTTAGGTATATAACAAAGAATAAAACACATTTATATTGAGACTGACCGCATGAAAATAACACACGCAACATGGTAGCCATTTATCAATATTTTCAATTCCTCTCGCTTGTGTTGTTTCATGTTGTTGAAGGTCTTTTGGCAGTACTTTACAAGTCAAAACCTTTTTTTCTCTTTCTCATACCCAGGACAGTTTTTACCATTTTTGTCTGTTACTTTCTTGAGAATAGGAAGTGCTTCTACTTCACTCTCTTGTTTCTTCTCTACATCTTTTATCTTGTTCCCGTGTTTTCTGTTTTAAGTTTTTATGTCCTCTTTCTCTTTTTTGCTACTCATGTCTGCTTCTCCTCTCCTCATATCTTTGTCTGCTTTTTTGTCTTTGGTCTGTGTGCAGAGTTGAGTCAAAACTCAACATTTGGAATCACTTCTGGTCCAGGGCGTCTCTAACAAGCGCACACACACTCACACACATCCAAATGCATACAGGAACACTGTGTTTTTTTTCTTCATGCAAGCACATGCTGTTCTGTCCCACTTCACTCCCTCTCTCCCTCTCTCACTCTCTTCTTTCCTTCGTGTTCACTACCAGCACCAAACAGTTTTTGTGAGTCCCTGACAACCAGACCATGTCGCTAGGCTACGAGCTGTGCTACGTTCCAAACGTCTAATCTGGGAACATCCTTTGCCTTGCATCTGTTTTGACTTCCTCCTACCCCACAAAGATACAAAATTACTTGATCAATAAAGATTGAGAACCAACTGTGAGTTTTTATGTTGAGTCGTAAATAACTAAATAGATGTATATATTCATGTAGTACTGTAGAGAAAATACAAACTACTATATCTCATAACACTAGCTATTTTGATGTCGAGCTACACTACTTCAATAGACACAGAGACTAGGGAAAAGGAAGGCACTTCTCTATTGCAGTTCCAATCTCCATCCCATCAATGTATCAATCGGTATGCATGTCTTCAGATGTTACAGACCATTGAATGTAAAACTTTCGAATATCTTTTTAAGGCACACACTTATCTGGTTGTTAGCCAAAAAACTATATGGAATGGCAGTAGGCATGCTGGCAATGTATTAGGTTTTTGTAGTCAAGGCTAGCCTGGCACTTGAGTCCTGTTTTAATGGAAAAGACAGCTAAAAATATTTAGATACAGCATTCGTTATGTAAAGCTCTGCAGCACCAATTTGAACTGTGGCTCGGAAAGACTTCTCAAGCAGCTGAGAGATCCCACCAATAGATCTCCGTTCTATGATACTGGCAAACAAGATCCCTCTCCTGCCCATGTCCCTGGTCAGGGCATGGGGGAGCCACGGGACTTGGCCCACATTTGTCTGGATGTGAACTTGAGGCTCGCTGCTCCTGGCTGCCCTCGGAGGAAGGACACGAGGACGGGAGCAAAGCACAGATGATGACGGTTAATGCCTGCACAAACATTTCTGAACTTATACAGGCCAATACTCTGTCAGAACCTGTTGGTTGCAGTTGGAGTGGTGTGTTCTGTTTTACCAACCATGGCATGGAACTGGGAATGAGAGTATGCCTCTGACCGATTACCTCTTACATGCTTAAGCAATTGTAGCATGGGGGACACCACAAGGGCTAAAAATTATCCAGTGATTAGATAATTCCAAGTACAAAAAAGATGGAAAAAATTGACTGATCAGTTTTTATTATCTTGCCAAACGTGGTTAGATTTGTGTGTAGTTCTTTATACAAGAGTTCTTTTTTTATATCTGAATGTGTAGCTTTTGAACACCTTTGAGAATAGTCCACAGTCATTTGTTCAGTTGTTCACTTGTTGGAACTCCAATGCAACTCCTACTGAACACTGGAGCAGAAATGACTGGAGCTTCCACATTTGGCCCCATGCTTTTGCCTCCTGAATCCCTTAAGCGGTTTTAAAGTCTTGATAACTTGTAAAGATTCCTTTCACTGATCCCTACTTGTGAAACAATCATTTGGGCACCAAAACAATAGTCATTAACAAACTGTATGCTCTTTTGAATTATTCTACTCTATTAATCCTTTTGTAATTGAGAAGGTAAATCTCACAAGAAATGGGAATACCATCAATAATGATCGCTCAAATGATCAAATGATTTTGGTTTATGCTTTTGAAAAAACAAAAATGTCGATGCTGTGTTCTACCACATACACACACACACATTGACACACACAACTACACCGCCCCTCCCCCGTCTTTCCCCCTCCCTCTCTCTCTTCACCTCCTTCTCCCGCTCTGCTTCTATAATTCAAATCCTGTCAGGCTTGTTCCAGACTGCTGGCGCCAGCCTCTTTCTCCGGGAAAAAAAAGAGAAAGGGAGAGAGAGAAAAAAAGCTCTTTGAGGGACAAAGCCGACAGAGACATACACACACATGCATACTAACACACACACACACACACACACACACACACACACACACACACACACACACACACACACACACACACACACACACACACACACACTCACACACTAACACACACACACTCACACACACTAACACACACACTCACACACTCACTCAGAGCAAGCCAGGGCCGGGCTGGAGACGGAGGAGTTTTGAAAAAGCCAGCTGCGGGTTTGGATTTTTGCAGGGCCCCAATATTTTCCATCATGTTCCACCTCCCTTTCTCCCTTTCTCTGTCTGTCTCCCCCTCTCTCTTTAATCTCTCCCCATACCAACTTATCTGGAAATAAAAAGTTTTTTGTGATGAACATATTTTTCTTTTACACTTTTATTATCGTTTTAATACCTCAAAGAACCTATGTGAGATAGATTCCATTTATGAAAAATATACAACCGAAAAACACACAGAACCACAAAAATACATACTTCTGAGCCATGCACTCCCAAACCAAATCTGATGTGTTCTGTGTTGGAGAAAAACAGGGAGTTTAAAAGACAGACAACATGGGGGGAAAAGAGGAACTGGCTTGGGAAGTCAGGTGGAGAAATAAAGATCAGACATCAATGTTGCACTAAGGGCTATAAATAGGCATGCATACACAAAATACATCTATTTTGGGGCATAATGAGAGAGCCAGTCATGTGAAGCAAACACAGAGAAGTGACGGCCTACATCCAACAGCCATGATCTGAGTCTTTTCTTTCTCCCCCTATATCGCTAGTTTGCCAAAGCTGATGGGCATTATAAGAGCAACATATCAGTTTACATTCCCTAGTTAGCAACTTCAAACATTGTCAAATGGTGGTAGTGCTGGTTTAACAAACTATCCTTACATTTGGAGGTATATGTCAGCGATAAGTGTCTACATTTGACACTGCCATGGGTGCAATCAAAGCGTACTCCCTGTTTTTAGTTGAATATGCATAGCTCTACATTGAAAACGACTTCATGGAACCAGCCTCTACCTCCTTTTACCTCCTTTTGGTTTTCCCGATGTTCCACAGAGCTGATTGTCAGGACTGGATCCAGCTCTGTGGCACACAGTCATCTTCAAGGGGTAATTGGAACATAATGGAACATTTTCGGTGTCCAAGTCAGCCCCATTGCCCTCCTCACCTTATGGACCGCCATCTGAAATGCCACAGATTTTGGGCTGCCTTTGTCTTGCTTCACTACCTTTCCCTCTCCTTCTCCTCAACACTCCCCACTTTCCCTCACTTCCTCCATCTTAGATTTTTCTCATTTCGACCAGTTGATTGATTGACCTGACGGACTTTTGTACAAATATGTTGCAAAGGTAACAACCTTCCAGCCATAACCTGAAAGGCTTCAGTAAGGCCTTGATATTTGACTTTTGCTGTCCATCAACAGATGAAATATACAACATATCTCTCAATCTCAACTGAGATTACAAATATTTTTCTTTTAGATACAATAGACAGGATTCAAGTCTTGCCTAAATGTAATATTGAGTGCTTATGACATAAATAAATCGGATTACTTTAAGAAAGCAGAATATTCCCTCAGTAGGCTTTGCACTTTGTATAGTTTTATTTTATAGGGTTACAATACTATGTTTAAGATTGTTGGTGTCCAGGTAGGACATTTAAGCATTTTCATTTCCTAGTGCTGTTTTCCAGACTTAAATCTTGATCCTTGATTAGTTAACTTGTGTGTATGTGTGTATGTCTTTGTACCTAGTTACAAATATGTTGTCGACAACTTTTAATGCTCTTCTGTCAGTACCACACTCAAGTCTTTAATTGACCTAGATACACTTTCACTTACAGTGACAAAAACAAGGTAAGGGCGATAAGTACATTTGTAATTGTTGTGTTGTGGGGCATTTGTATTGTTTACTCAGACGAGGTTCTGTAATTGAGTCAAATCATGAGTATGTGATTTGTCTCGTCTTCCATCTTCTCCAATTACCAAATATGTAATAAATACATACAATGTATGTATTTCAGTACTTCACAACATGTATTGTCATTTGATTTAGATTTTTTTGTATTACTATTTTGTTGTTATTGCATGCCTAGGTCAGACAACCTTCGTCAGTCATCATCACTTATGGAAGGCAAGGTCATAGAAGGGTCATATGGAGCATGTTGTGGACAACATTGTCGACCACCACCCACCAAACCTGTATCAGTGAAAGGCTAATGATTTGGATGTGGGGGATATATTTTCTACCCAATCTAACAACCTTACTGTAAACCAAACCTGGCATCCCTCTGTATCTGCTCTTTGTCTAGGTTATCTGTGTCCATCCTGCCCTGGGCCCTCCCTCTCCCTCTCCCTCTCCCTCTCCCTCTCCCTCTCCCTCTCCCTCTCCCTCTCCCTCTCCCTCTCCCTCTCCCTCTCCCTCTCCCTCTCCCTCTCCCTCTCCCTCTCCCTCTCCCTCTCCCTCTCCCTCTCCCTCTCCCTCTCCCTCTCTCTAAATAGCCTTTTCCATAAGGAGGAGCAGCTGAGGCCTCCCTGAAGGGACCATTTCATTTCAGACTGGTCACTCAAGGCTCCAGTCAATCAGTCAGTCCACTGGGGTCCCCCTCAACTCTACAATCTCAACATGGTTTAGGTAGCTCAAATGCACAAGGGGCAGCAGAAATCATACAGGCACAGACATACAGAGAATAACTGACCTTGTAGACCCCCCTAGACAACAGAGAGTAGGGTGTGGTAGAAGAGAGAGAGAGAGAGAGATATTACTGAGGAGCAACCCTTTCAATGTCATGCCTACTAAATTGTTTAAGTAATTTATTGTTCATGTTAACTTTTGTTGTTTTGTGTTTAACCAGTTAGATGTTTTCAGGCTGGTATCTAACGAGTAGCCTACTTTTACAAGGAACAGAAGGTATCTAAAAAATGGGTCATACAATTCAAAGTTAGTACTATTTGCAAGGCATGGCTAAGATAGTTTTACTAATTCCAACTGTTCAAAAAGTTTAAAATCCTTCCAGCACCTTCTTTTCCCACAAAATGTACACGCTCTTCCATTTCTCCAAAGCTTTTTAAAATTCAATTTAATTAATACCTTACTCCACCACTCCCCTCACCATTCCACTTTCTTGGAATAACTTACAGTTCCATGTCTGGATTACAAGGGGAGAAACAGCTGCATAGACATAACAGTGAGCACCCAGACTCAATGGATGGATGTTTTACGTCTGTGGCTTCAAAGGCAACCTGATACACCCAGAGGTTCTCACACAGACATACTGGTACACTAGTACGTGAGTGTGCACGCAGGCACACGCAGACATGCGTAGGAATACATCCTGGCACGGAGTACCTCCTCTGTTGAGTGGTACTTGAAGTCAACACGTGTGCTCTGAAGTAACAAATATATGTGTTGTAGTCACTGAAGCATAAGATGGTCATAGCATTACAAAGCTCATGTGAAGAATAGAATTTCTTGAGTTTCTTGATTGAAGCTTTAAAGTCAATTTTCTCTTCTCTAATGTTTTTTTTATATGCCTATTGCAAAGATATCTTGCCAAAGTTACTTCAAAGAAACTTCAAAAGTGATGACTAGATATCATCTATAACCTACTATAAATCACTTTTTAAAGTTAGCCTACAACCATTGCAGTTATGCAAAAATGTGCTTGGAAACAATATTCCTTAAAAGGGGATTGCAGGGATGGTAGGTAAAACAAAGACATTAGACTACTGGAGAACATTTAGATTTATCATTGGCTTTATTCACTTAAAAATCAAACAAAATACAAAATTTTGACAGAACCTACATTTTCTACTGCTCCATACATCAGAAACACAAACCTTTCTCTACTGGGGACAATCTGAAACTCGTGTTTTTAAGTGTGTACAGATTAGCTAAAGAAAGTCAGGTTTCATTCAAATGGTTAAGTAAGTGCCGATCGAGACAAAACTGGACTGTTGGGGAACAGACTGTTTGCTAGACTAGCTGGAGAGACGGGGCAGGGGTGTAAGAATGTGTGTGTGTGCGTGTTAGTGTGTGTGTGAGAGAGAGAGACTGAGAGAGAGACAGAGAGAGAGAGAGAAATGGGGGAGGGGTTGAGAAAAACCCAGCTACACAAAGGCAGTGCTAGCTTTCCATCGCTGGCTTACTAATCGCCTCTTTGTTGTGCTCGATGCATGCCTGTCACTGTCACATGACTGTGTTTCCATGGCAACTGGGGTCTGAGTAATCATTTGCGCAATGACCTTTATTCCCCAGAGGGAAGGGGAGGGGGAGGTTAAAATGAAAGCGGAGCCAGCAAAAGCTGAAAGGGAGGGAGGGAAAAAGGAAGGGAGGGGGAAGCGGGGGAAGGGAGGAGGGGTGGTGAGCAGCAGAGCAAGGCAGTGGGGACCCAGACAAAAAAAAAGAAAAAGAAAAAAAGAAAATTATTTTCTCTCTGCAGCACTGAGAAGAATCCGTTGGGTTTGGTTAGATAACGCAGAAAACTCGCTCAAAGAGAAAGGGAAAGAGAGAGAGAGAGAGACGAGATGGGTGAAGAACGAGGGACACAGTGAAAGATAGAAAAGATACAAAAATGTGGAATAGGGAAAGGGATGGCAAATAGTGTTGCTCCCTTGTTCTGAGAGAAGAAGAGAGACTGGAAGTAGAAGAGAGGGAGAGAGAGTCTATTCAAACCACACCATTGCTTGCTTGGAAAAGTGGGCTCACAGGGCAACAAGCTCTCTCTTTCTTCAGCCTGTGTGAGAAATGCATTCTGGGAAACAGGCTCACAGACTCATCGCCTGCAAAACAGCAGATCTGTCCACCACATGCAGTATAGAATATTGATCTGTATAGAACTGAATGACTGCTTGGATCACGTCAATAATTACCATGTTCACCATGACTGGTGAATACAAAATTGTGCATCAAAGATAACAATTGTCTAGGCTCTGACTATTTAATTAATTTAGTTCTTTCAAACTAGAAACCATTTTTTTTTACAAATAGGAACTGTTAATATAGGAACCAAGACGACCAGACAATCTTCTCAGAACCCTTGGAGTTCTAGTTTGGGCGAGAGACCAACCATATGGGCCTGCAGGGACCAGCTCAGGATCCAATCAGGCAACAACCACACCCCTACCCAACATACACAATAAGACTGATTCCAGGTTTTGGATTAGTTCAATTGGGTTTCTTTAAGATCCTGCACTAAGTAGAAGGTTTGAACCTTTAATGAAATGTTATTTGATGTGAATATATTTGTTATACAGGAGCCATAATTACTTCTTTTTTTTAAATTGTTCAACTATCTTGGATAGTTGAAGGATGAATGATGATTATTAGGAGAAATAACATATTTCTACTTATTACAAGTCCTGCAATGTACTATATGATTTTACTTAAATGTCATAAATATACCATTGGATGTTGGATGTCACCTTAAAATGTAACATTTACTCCTATAGTTCCACCTGAGTAATATGTATGTCTGTATGTGTAAAAAACCCTGAAATGATGGACATCTTCTGCCCAGACATAGGCCTAAACAACAGGGACACCTGCCCCAACCAGTTTAGCAGAACGGGAACCCTCCACCATCAACACCCATGGGGCCATACAGAAGGGAATTAATGACAGGATAGCACGGCTGGTGGAATCATCAACTGAAACCCAAGAAGATGGGGCTGAGCCACAGAGATCCAGGCCCAAGGTTGTCCACAAGCTCCCCTCCCATGTCTTGCTACACCCAGTATAAAGGTTGAGGTATAACTGCTCAGAGTCATATTTTGTTTTAGAACCTGCTTTTCTAGCTTGACTTGTTAAACCGTATAGCTGTAGCTATTGCTAGGGTGAGGTATATATTTTTACTTTGACTTTGCTGTTTTTTTAACTCAAACTTCTACTTTTATGCTGTAACTGTTCATTTCAATAATTTTCCTTTTATCATTTTAATTTCTATATACTTACCTTTGCATAACCTTTTCAAAAGATAAAATACATTTCAGAACAATCCTATTGCTGATCAGGTATATCTTCTAATCGCTGACTCCTGAGCCTATTCAGTCCTCTTGGTAAGTAATGCTAAACATGCCAGTACTATAATCCCAATAAAGAGACTGGAGCTGAGACAAGAGTCTTCATCCCACCCATACACACTTTAGTAAACTAGGACATCAAAAGCCCTGCTCAAAGAAGTAGGTCAGTCTATAGAAACAGAAAACGACATCAACATCTCAATTTAGCTTTGTAACCTTGTTCAGCATAAGGATGACAACGGTGTGACATTGGTAAGCCCTCATAACGCAGGACAGACAAGGGCCTCTAGATTATCCAAAGTTATCCACTGGGAGAACTTAGTCGGATGAGCGACAAGGGACTCTTAAAAATATGTATTCAACAACTTGATTAATCCAAAAATAAGATTTTCTGATGGATTTCCTCATCTCTAATTCCCAAAAATGTGTTACAGAAGTCCAGATCTATATGGGCTGCACTTATTTACATTTAGTCATTTAGCAGACGCTCTTATCCAGAGCAACTTAGAATAAGTACAGGAACATTCCCCCGAGGCAAGTAGGGTGAAGTGCCTTGCCCAAGAACACAACGTTGTTATCGCACAACCGGGAATTGAACCGGCAACCTATCACTGTAGTAAGCTCTTCATGCAACATTCAGTCTTTAGTTAGTATGCCTTTGTATCAGCAGTCACAGCACGTAAATGTAGGAAGAGGCAAAGAAAATGTGCTTTTATGGTGAGATATTAAAAGCTATGAACTGTAACTGGAGGTTAGAGAGGATAAAGCTTGATAGAAGGTGGATGCACAGAGTTATGAAAATGTGTGTGTCAAACAGTCCAAGGTGTGGCTCAGCCTCGGGCAAGGACAACTTCCCTTGTTACAAGTACACCCCCACCCCCCCCAGCACTCGTCAACCCCCACACATACAAGCACATGCTACACCCAGAATACCTTAGAGAAAGGGGCTATCAACAGTAAAAACTCTCTACATTGCTCAAATAACACATTCTTTCTCACCCCTCCCACCCACCCACCCATCCATCCTTTTACACACAATTCACAGATTATTTTCAGTTCTTTACAAAAATAAAATTAATTGGTTATATCATATACAAACACATATACATTTAAACACAGATTCGCACAGATATAAAGACACACACACACTCGTAATTCTTCATAGTTGTCATAATATTGTCCCCACAACAGTGCAATTACAAAATACAGACACTCATACCGACAATTATAAACAATTCCCAGTCTTCTGTTTCTGTCTGCATCACCGTTAGGCTAATATGGCACCATAAACCCGGCAGGATGGTCGGTAAATGACAAATAACTAACACTATAGGTGGAGGAATATAGCCCCGGAGGGCAACAAGGAGGAAAGGTTGATGGAACCGGAAAGACCGTTAATCACAGAGATGGTTCTGTTAGCTGCGACTGCTGAATCAGCAGCGTGTCACATAGAACCGGCTGCTACGACAAACAATCCAGCTTGTGATGTCATACACGCATCACAGTCTTTGTGGAGGGATGGGGCACCAAGTTTGACCTTTTGACCTTGGAAAGAGAGATGTCAGGTCTCACAGATTTTTTTTACAGTACTACACAATACATGCACACCTACTAGCAAACAGTATCCTATGCTATGCCAGGAGTGGTAGCAATGTATCTGAACTAACAAGATGATAATTATCAATTGCATTCTCTACGTTCTTCTAAGACAGAACAAGCTAAAAACTAGCGTTAGTACTATTCAGATTAAGTTACGTGTAGCCTGATTCTTTTAAAAGGAACCCTCCAAACCTTTACAGGAAATGACAACACAGTTGTTGATGAAACCATCTCCCACCGGTAATCTCACCGTTCACAACTGTGATTTCCGAGTTATGTTTCCTAGATGTAATATCGGGGTAAGTGTCAGCTCTTATCTAATGCCCCCTACCAAGACAGATACAGGGAAATACACTTCACCAGGCTTCTCAGTTAGAAGTTAGAATAGACAGTGTGTGACTTTAAACAAGGATGAAATCTATGGCAGGGATTGCTTTGCTATGCCTCTCGCCACAGGACCAGCCCTTTGAAGGCCCTTTCAGCCTCTTCAGGGCCAGAGAAGGAGCCCCATTGACTAGCGAGCGAAAAGAAGCCTTCCATTTGAGGCTTCAGACATTCTCCGGTTCAGACACTGAGATCCCTTTGTGGAAGTGAAGGGGCCCATATTGCTGTTTTTGGGGTGCTGTAAGACACCAAGACTCCAGTAGTGTGGCCATGCACAGAAGGACATGTGGGCGGGGGATTGAACAGAGTCCTTTCTACGCCTTGTGGAATCTGGAAATATGTGCTAGGTTATTTGGCCCTTCAGACAACTACGTCTGGCTTGCTGATACAGTCATGCAGGAGGTATTGTGGCTGGCAATGGGAAAAGCAGGGAGTAGCTGTCCAAAAATTAGATTTTGATTAGGGATGCTACTATTAACCGATTTTACTATTAACCTTGATTTTAAATGTCTCGGTTTGTCTCAGCTACACCGAGGGTTTCTGCTCTCACTCTCAAAAATACTTTTTCTATCAACTACGGTTGCACAGTGAGGAACATTTTACAAAAATGGCCGGCATTTGCAAACAGTTCTGGAGAATTCAGTTTTCCTGTTTTTCTTGTTGCTAGCTTGAGCTGACAGTACTTGTTTTATAATTGCGTTAGTTTATAGTGTACCTACTTCCATAAGGTATTGCATAAGGTACATTTCATTGTACGTAAATAAAGCTAGCCTGGTTTGCGTTATTGTAGCCTACTCATCTCAGCTACGCACTAGGATTTACTCCTGAGAAGCGCTTCCGGAAAACTTGTACAATAAAACCTCTAATTTAGGAATGTGATTTTATACGTCCCTAATGTTGTGAAATAGATTTATGCATAATAATCGTAAAACCATAAAATTACAATAAATATATATAAATGACTATAATCGTACCGTCAAAATATATAATCAATGCATCTCTAATTTTTATAAGATCACATGTAGTTGGATTACAAACAACATGCCAGCCTGCATGTTGGTGTTGAACTGTATCATTTATAGTGTCCACTGTACTTCATATTTCTTAGGCCTTATGCTTAAGCGAGCATTTTTGCGTTTTGCTGATGAAGTCCAATAAAGTCAGAATATTGCCATAACTATGAACTCACCAATTATACAAGAAAAAAGAATGATGACTGACTTTTTGACTGAAAAAATGTTTATTGAACAATTTATTGATCTAAAAACCAAATATAGACGGAGAGATAAAGTAAAGCCCCCCTCCCCTCCTCCACAGTTCCTCCATCTGTCAGGATCTGAGCCATGTCCCCTATTCTATCCATCCAGACTGCAGCTGTTTAATCCCCTACCTCCACAGACACACACACACACACAGCCCCAATGAAATGAAAAGGACCATTATGGCCATGTGTTCAATACAACCTGACTGCTGTCCAATTTCCCAAACAGCTGATACACCAACACAAGCCAGCCACATCCACATATCCCCCACCTCACCCCACCTCACCCCACCCCACCCCACCCCACCCCACCCCACCCCACCCTACCCTACATAGGCGTACGAATACACATACATACGCTACACCCCTAATAACGGTATGGACAGGCCCAGTTCAACGGGAGGGTCAGGGTGGTCCTGGCCCACCCAATCAGGAGGTTGGCCCACCCTGGCCCCAACCCCCATAACAACCAATCACAAAATTGGTGCGATGTTCAATTCAGCTCCAGTCTTTCTTGCTGTCGAAAAAACCTTTGTCAATAACAAACGTGCTAAATGACAAAGCAAAATTACTAACAGTAGGCTACTGTTGTTTTAACAGTCAGTGAACATATTAAACAAAGTACAACAAAATAAACAATTTTAATATTGTTTAAGAATACTCTACATTAGCTTGTGTTGGATAAAGGGCGAATTACGCCTCATTTACACTGTATCAATCCTAATTTAGCAGTTAGAATATGCATATGTAAGGAAAACACTTTGAGCTAAGATAGGGCCATGTCTAGACACCAGTAGAATTACCAATCCTTCCTCTCTTCTTACCTTTCACTGCTCTTCTACACAGCAGTTGCAATCTCAACCATCATTTCTTAAAGAAAGGGGGAGCTGTGTGAGGGTAATGGGACAGGGCATGGAACTACATGGTCAGAGCAACACCGGCCTAAGATGGAGACATCAACTGGTCGAACTTCCATAATTGTGGGGACGTGGAGTTGGTCCACACCCTGCTTCTAAAAGGGCCTCCTCTCTTCTGGGAAGGTATTCTAAACTCATTGATGCTGAATTTGCTTCCATTCATCTGCAAGAGCATTAGTTTGAGCACTGATGTTGGGTGATTTGACATGGCTTGTAGATGGCTTTACACTTTATTCCAAAGCTGTTTGATGGTGTTGAGTTTGGATGAATCAGGGTGACGCAGGATCTGTGTGGACCAAACTCTACAAAAGGTTTCTGTATGGACCTCACTTTGAGCATGGGGCTATTATCAAGCCCAAACAGGAGAGGAACATCTGGATGATTGATGCTCCAGTGAAGCTTCTCAGACTGTGCTGCAGTCTTCTCAAGGTCAAACCATGGATGACCACATGGTCCACCACAGTTGCCTGAATTTCATTAGAGATTACTCCACTTCCTCTTCTATCGCTCCATTTCATCCCCACCCTTTTTCCTCCCTTCTATTTCCCCTCTTATTTCCACTTGATTCCCCATTTGCCTTTCTTACCCCTCATTCTCTTTCTCCTCCTGTATGTTTACCTCCTCTTCCTCTTTCTTCCTCTCCGCATCTCACATTCTCCTTCTCTCCTGTCCTCCTGTGTCTCCTGGAGGGAGCACGGCACTGCAGCATGACTGCAGGTCTCAGCAAAATGAGATTCTATTTTCTGCCTGCTTCCTGTTCGTCCATTGCCGCGTTGCCATGGTTACCTCGAGCCTACCAAGGTTTGCTTCCCGTCCCTATCCCCGTCACAGTGCTGGAGCCAGGGTTGGAGCTACGTTCGAATGTGTCTCTCCCTCGGCCTCTCTCGCTGTCTCACTACCGCTCCATTTCTCAGTTTCTTTCTGCTCCATACCCCCATCTCTCTATTTTTGTCTCTTCTGCTTGTCCCCTTCCTCTCTATAGGTTATGTGTGGGAAGGCACATATTACTTTAGCATCCAATTCGTATTCGAAGTGGCTTCTCTATGGTTTCTTTCCGAAGATAATTCTGTTTGTAACAACCCCTTCAGAGACGAGATATCTCTAGAATATTCCCCAGCTGACGGAAGGCCTCGGGGTCAGACTGTTCAGCAATCGATGTGCTGTGAGGGATGTTTGTTAATAGATTGACATGGTACAGAATTAGCCGTTAAGGATGTGTGAGTATGTTACATTGTACTAAACAGCGGCATATTATACGAGTAGAAGATTATTTACACATTTGCTGTAATTGATCTATAATGGAGCACACACTGAGACTATTTGATCAAATCTTTATTATAATACTCAAACAATGTGTATGTGTTTTTTTATATATATATACATATATATATATACACCATACAAAGTTGTCAACTATATTTTTTCTAAAGAATCACAGCACAGCCAGAATATTAACCATGTATGCAGCAACTTTGATCTTTTCCCTTTCTCTATTCAGTCCACAACATACTTTCGACAGGGCCATACAATGAAGCATTCAAGTTTCAATTAGGCCATGGAACAGGATTGACGATTCCTGGCCACACCCCTAGCCTCTGTCATCTCGGTGGAATTCCTGTTCCTCCATTGTGCTTCCACGTATTCACTGACCTGGCATTTACACCATGGCACGTGGCAATTCACAGCAGGGGATGGGTCGAGCCCAGAAGTGGTCATTCATCCAATGACAGTGTCTTTCTATTGTGATGGACACAACGTATACGGAATGTGTTTGGAGGCAGTTCAGACCAATTAGTCAAATGTTACTACATTTACTTTGGAAGTGAATTTTGTGGGCATGTGTTTGTATTGCATGTAAGAGCAATCCTCAGGTATGTGTGTGGCGAGTGTAGGTGTATCTGTGTGTACATGTGTGTTTAACCACAACAGAAGTGACCTCAAGATTGGTAAAAACCAGAGAATATTAACTCGGGGGACTTTTTGGGGGTTCTCATAAATTCAAGTGCTATTTCATGGGGTTTTAGGCAGTTTTGGGTTTGGTGTTTGGAGTTAGAGATAGTAATAGAGTTAGGAGCTAGGGTTAGGTTTAGGGTTACAGTTACGGGGTGTGGTCAGGGTTCAGGTTAGGGTTATGGGTTTGGGAAAACTGGATTTGGAATTAGACTGAATTGTGAGTCGATCCCCACAAGAATATCAACACACACTTGGGGTGTGTGCTGTGTGTAAAACCTGCAACTTGGACAATGCTTATCTTCAGCAAGTTTGTTAATGCCCAAGAAAAAAAATACAATATCATGAATGCATACATCTCCATAGCGTCCTACTACCTACTAAAAAAAACTGGCATTGTAAGAAACAATCAATGTCTAATCCAGGAATCTCACTTTAAAACATTTTTATGTTATTAATAGGCGATAATCACAAATCTGAAGACTCCTGTTCGAAATCTCTGTTCCTTTCCTAGTATGCCAATACTAATAAGTCCACTTCATAAAGGCAAGTGGTCCATCCTCTCTCAGTTGGCTGGTGGTCTGGGTTCTCGAGGCTGGAGGGGCCTGGTGTCAGGTGGGCCTGTGACTGGCTCTGTGTTTGCACAGCTGGGTCTCACCCTGCAGTCTGCTGGTAGGGGTGAGGGGAGAAAGAGGAAGAAGACAGACAGACAGACAGACAGACAGACGGGATAGGGGTAAACAAAGGTGGCAGTGCAAGAGAAAGCCCATGTGGACATAGAGAGGGTCCCCATGGGAGTTGACTGGGAGTGCGAGGACGGGGGCGGGAGTCTAGGGTTGGGGGCTTTGTCTGACAGCAGACCACAGGAAGGGCTGACAGGATGTGTGTGAGTTAAGGTAGTGAGAAAGTGTGCCAATGTATGTTTTGTGTGTGTGTGTGTGTGTGTGTGTGTGCCTGTATGTCTGTGAGACATAGGAGAGGTGGCAGCTGAGAAGGTCCATATAAGAGGGGGACTCTCAACCGGGGAATTGAATATGAATGAAGTCCAGGCCTTTCCTTCTAAAGGCTTGGGAAACTGCACTGAGATTAATACTATCTGGCTGACCGAACTAAGGCAGGTAGAAGCACACACACTCACACTCATAGATATACTTTCAGACAGGGTTACCTCTAATGTCAAGGCTAACACATACTCCTGCAGGATTTTGCCTGGCAGTGAGTGGGGATACAGTGTGTTAGTGTGTGAGTGTGTGTTTATGTCTGTGTGTGAGAGAGAAAGGAGAGGGAGAGAGAGAGAGAGAGAGAGAGAGAGAGAGGAGAGAGAGAGAGAGAGAGAAAGAAAGAGAAAGAGAGAGAGAGATGAAGGGGGTTCCAGAAAATGCTCCAGTTAGAATGCTAGGTTATTTATTAGTTGCAAGGCACATACACACACATGTGTGTATGTGTTTTGTATCAGCATACGTGGGCACCTACAAGGATAATCTGAGCATGTGTTTGGATTTACTGTCGTTTATTGTGTTCTTTTATGTACAGTAGCCTATGTACTGTAGGACGAATGAGCACCAAAATACACCGCTTTTTAATGTACTGTAGCTCTTTGAATTTGCCAGGATATGAGGTCATTGTCTTTCTGCATGAAGAAGTGCTGTTCAATGGACACATTCATTTGCTTGAAATATTTGTATATACTTCAGAAGGCATCTTCATCGATGAAAACAAGTGAGTGGTAGCTGTAACACTACCTCCACTGTGATACTGGATGCTTTGGAAATGTGTCAATCTATACTATAATGCAAAGAATCTCTGTCTGTCTGTGAGTCTGTGCAAGCTTTATAGTGCGATTTTAGGGCAACGATTGTTTAACGATTCGCTCGGGAACCGGGCACTTTGAAAAGTTGTCTTTTTTCAGGTGTCCATTTCAGAACCAAAGGACGTGCGGTGCCGTGTTTGACGTTGTTTGAATCTTCCCCCATACGACAGGACGAATATTATTTATGTCAATGCGTTACAGAAAATACAAGACTATTTTACTCCAAGCGCAGAGGACTTGTTTAATCACAGGGCAGTCAAGGTACAAGCAAAGATCCGGAGGAGGATCTGGAACAGACAAGCGAGACAACAAACGGGCCTAAGACAGGAACAATGTCCTCGCAGATGTAGCCTCCTCGTCGTAGAATACGAAACAGAAAATAGAAAACATTTTACAGCACTGCACAGCACAAAGGGAAAAAATACTAACATGAATGTAACCATAGCAAACACCCCTTATGCCGGACTGTACATGCAGAGCTGTATGGTAAATTAGGCCCTGCAATTATGACAACTGGCTCAACCATTGTGCATGTAATGAAATGAATGTCAAGTTGTTTGTGGGGGTAAGACCATCAGATACATGTATACATTTTTATAAACATGACATACCTAATTGATCATGTATGAAATAGCAGACATTGTTGGCTAAATCATCATTGTATGAATGTACCAGGGCATTGGATTTGTTTTAATAATAATGAGAAATTGCTTTTCTGATGTGCATAAGTGACTAGACAATGTGAAGGTTGAACGAGTAGAATTTCAGGAGTTGGGAGGACTATGTACACATAACATTGTAAAGTAAATTGATTGTAAAAACATAGTATAAGGTTTAAATCTTCTAAACAGTCAAATAACTGGTTGAAAATACACTCTGAGCACCTCACATTTAATGTATCATTGACAACGATCTGTTCACTATCTGTACTACCGAATCAGTGAAAATATTCCAACACTTCCAACAGTCCAATGCTAAGCTACATTGTGTCCTGGCCTAAATATGGTAAAAGGACTCTAATGTACGATATGTCTTCAGCAGACTCAGAAAAAATGTACCCCCCCCGTCCCCCTGTCCCCCCTATCCACACTCACACACATACACACTCAACCCAACACCAATCAGAGAAACCCCTTGGAGTGTGGGCAGCTATGTGTGGAGGTTCCACGCCTATGAGCGTGGAATGCAACATGTTAGCTCGCTCCACCATGTTGGACATGTTGCTCCAGGGGGCTACAAGGGTTGCCCCCCCCCCTCCCTCCCACACACAGACAAACATACTCACACTAACATAAGTAGGACATAGACGCATGGCAGACTAAACACTCATTGGACACACACACCAAAAAGTAACCCTGTGGACAACAACACACCGGCAGGCAACCCTAATTATAGAGACTGGGCTGCCACCCGGCTTCGAGAAGCCAGCATCTACACACCAGCAGACATCCCCTGTAGCCCATCCCCATCGCACCACAGCCCCGTCCAACCCCAGTCTCGCCAGGGGGCCATGTCTGATTCCATCTGGCTGGAGAGAGACTGAGAGGAGGGGGTAGTGTAAAAGAGGGGGTGGGGGGGTGGAGGACAGGAGGTGAGGGAGACCGTGGAGGTATGAGAGGGAGAGAGACAGTGGCCCAGAGGTGGAAAGATGGGGGTTGAAGAAGGGTGGAAGGGAGGAAGAAGAGAGAGATGAGAGAGAGAGAGAGAGAGAGAGAGAGAGAGAGAGAGAGAGAGAGAGAGAGAGAGAAAGACAACTAAAATGCAAAGATGATAGGATAGAGGGTAAAACATTTGATAGAGGGATAGAAAGGCTGCGATATTGCAAAGAAGAGATGAGGGATACACACAGTGATTAATGAAGTGAGTGAATATCGGGATTTTGAAAAGTCCATCTGATCAGGATCATAGAGTGAGTGTTGGTTCACAGGCTGTGACCTCACACACTACATGCATACAGGGATAACAAATGTTAACCTTTAATTCTGCAACCTCTATGTGCAATATTACATTCTGACTATATTTTCACACATCTCAATTCTATAAGGAATCTGCACTGGTTTTGACAAGGTATGAATGCTTGTCTCTCCATTGAATGTAAGGTATCCATGCTTTATTCACAAGTACAGTGCTATCATTATGACTGTTTTCAATGAAAATGTATTTCCTTTTGGGGCAATGCACATGGGTTTAACTGGGCAGTTGTTTGACACAGTGTCTTACTTGTGAAGCGTTACTGATATTCTTAACATGCTGTACTGTGATTGTGACCATGTGATATATATCAACTGTATGAGTATCCAGAGATATGAAAACAATAAATATACTTACACACACTCACTCACTCTACAGCTACAACTCACTACCAAAACAATGTGGCCTGAAGTCCTCATTTGCATGAAATGCCGTATCGGGATTACTTATTCATGAGCTTTTTGCAACATGCAGATTTTGAGCGATGCAAGCAAATCTGGGCATCACCTTCCATCACAAAGAGAGTGTGTGCATGCTGAGATGAGACAGGTGCCATAGACATCCGGAATTTGTGAATAACGAGAAATGTCTACCAAGTGAGACACCTGACAGTCAACCCTTCCTTAAAAACAAGCATAACAGAATAGTAAGTAAACAGATTAAAAAGGAGACATATTGAGAGTGATGCAGAATGTGACGAAGGGCATGGGGTTGGGCAGAGAGACCAGTTAGAAATTGTTTGAAATAACAGTAGCATCAGGAAACATGGACACAGGGTAATGGAGCGATTGATGGCTACAAAGGGAGAAGGGAAGGACATGTTCTCCGGACTATTTCTCATTGACGTAGGTTACAGAAGAGTGGGCAAGCAATCTGATACAGGCTTGTGCCATGGCCAGTGACAAGATCTTAGGCCACAAGTTAGAATTCAAGTAAATTGGAAAAATCTAACTTTTGATGCAAATAACAATCATTTGTATTTTTGTAATAATTAGTTATATTGTTTAACTTTCTAGTAAAGTAAAGAACCATGCAATAGGTGTACCTCAAACTGTCTGAGGAACATTTCTTTGCATTAAGCTTTAATGCTGGAATGTGTTTTAAGAACCTAAACCAGGTACTCTTCTCCAGGGTAGTTTAATTCTCGCTAGCTATCTAGGTAATTACTTCCTAGACAACAGTTCAATTGAGGTTGCTGAAGCTGGATCAATCCACAGAACATCTGCGGTTAGTTGTCCAGGATTTTTGGGCCAACCTACCTGCCGAGTTGCAAGTGTACCTAGAAGAATCGATGCTGTTTTGAAAGCAAAGGGTGGTCACACCAAATACTGATTTGATAGATTTTTCTTCTGTTCACTCACTTTGCATTTAGTTAATTGATAAATATAATCTATTAACCTGTCTACTTTTGAAAGTATTCTTACTTTGCACCTCACAATTCCACCAGAAATGGTACCCTCTAGTCTTCTTGTGTACTGTTGACATGGAACCAAAGCCCAAACACTTTTTCAGTCAAAACACTGCAGACAACATATACTTATTGTATGTAAGCAGGGGACAGAACAAGATGGACATAACCCAAACATCTAGCAGAGTGTAGAGTAAGAGATAAAATGTGCTTGTGACAGAGAAAAAAATAAAACATGAGAGAACAGATGCAAAAGGAGTCTAGTAGATTAAGTGTGCAGAAGAGAATACAATATTGAGAAAACAAAAACAAAAGCATTGATCTTCCCACCAGTTGTGGGTTTGTCATGTCAAGGTAATAACTAGTTGACCTCTTCATCTTGTGCTTTGTATTGCTGCATGTCACTTCTAGCTAAGGCTTGGTCACACTAGGAAGATGAGCTCACACAAATCCTTAGTTACAAACCAGTATTGTTTGCAGTGCCATTAGAGGTCATCTGGTGCCTGTACACTGAACAGTGCCATGCCCTTGCCCTCAAACAGAATTGGTTGGGGTAGACGTGGCCATCCAATGGCTGAGTACCTGGAAATAAGAACATGAAAATATCTGCCAGGCTTGAGCTGGGGAATAAGAAATGTGGTATGGTTTCACTCTCCAAAGCTGCTTGACAAGACAACGGATATGCAAATGATCCAACTAACAGTGAGGGCTGCACACACATGCACAAGCTCAAAGGCGTGAACAAAAGTACATAGACACACATACAGTGAGTCTGACAAATGCCAACACACATGTATGTCCAAACACATAAACTCAGGCATCCACCTCTAGTAGGCTAATACAGCCCTTTTCTGTCTCCTCAGTTGGTTAAGAAAGGAACGATTACAAAGCTTCTACTGCATTTGCTGTCTAAAAATAAGCCACTACAAAAACAGACCACATTTCCTCGCTCTGAGAACAGAAAGCTGGCCTCCCTTTTATTTCAATATATTTTTTTATTAAAATAGCTGTAAAGACAACCCTTTTCTTTCCACACACATCACCACCACCTCCATTACTTCAATAACCCCCTCCTTTTTAACCCCCTTCCTTCACTCTTCTCCATGTCTCTCTCTTCTGCATTTCCATCTCTCTCTGTCTCTCTTTTCCTCTCTCTGGCTCTCTCTCTCTCTCTCTTCTTGCATTTGCATAATTTCCTCGGCCGTATTCTGATGTATGCGTGTGAATAATAAAGCTCATGGGCGCACCGTGCAAGCCTGCCACTGTTCATTACCGCCATGGTGTGCTAACGCTAGGCTCCGCGGGCCCCTCATTAGCCATTCCACGCAGAAGAAAGGCCTCTGTATCTCTCTCTCCTCTACTCTCTGTCTCACTCTATGCCACTCTCTCTTACTTTTTTGCATGATCTATCACATATTCTGTTCATCTCATCTTCCATACTCTGTCTCTCCACACATAGTAATCTAAGTCTGACGTTCTTTTTTCTTCCTCCCTTTTGGCCTTACTCCCCCTTTCCATATCTCTTGCACTGTCATACTACTATTTGTTTTGGATTTCCGTATTTTGCACTGTATTTTACCCAACAAATCAAGTTTCTTCAATTCAGTCTATTGGTGTCTTTATCTCTATATTTCTTTCTTATTGCTGTCTCTGTCTTTCTGTACACTGTACCTCTATTTGTCTTACCCAGTGTCCTTGACTATTTCTCTCATGGTTCCCATTTCCCAACTGTAATTTTTTTTCTCTCACATATCTCTAACACTATTATAAAGCATAACCATTTCCTTCCCTCTTGTTAGTTTTGAGTATTTTTGGCATTCTGTATATCCTTCACTTTCCTGTCTTCCTCGCCTCTCTCTGCCTTTGTGCTCTTAGCTTCATTCTACTCACTTTCTCTTGCTTTCTCTCTCTCTCTCTCTCTCTCTCTCTCTCTCTCTCATCTCTCTCTCTCTCTCCTCTCTCTCCCTCCCTCTCTGTCTCTCTCTCTCTCTCTCTCTCTCTCTCTCTCTCTATCTCTCTCTGTCTGTCTGTCCGTCTGTCTCTCTCTGTAAGTTTGTCTCTCTATCTCTCTCCCTCTCTCCCTCCCTCTCTCTCTCGCTCTCGCTCTCTCTCTCTCTCTCTCTCTCTCTCTCTCTCTCTCTCTCTCTCTCTCTCTCTCCGACCAGGTACAACCACAGCCCTGTGTATCCTATGAGTGGCAGGTAGGGGGAGACAAGAACACCTGGTGAGCTGCAAAAAAAGAAGGAATGAGGAAGGGAAAGTGAAAGAAAAGAAATGGAGCAAGGACAGAGGAGAGGGTGGTTTTGGGGTCAGTCTCAAGGTGGACCAGTGAAAACACTGAATTAAAAACACTCACTGAATTTATACTATGCCATCCTATGTGATCTTGTTTTCATAGCGTTTTCATAACGAAATCCGATGTACATTTTTAATTGCTGGATTGAACTATGTGAATGGATACTTTTGTACTCACTTAGATTCAGGATTGTTTAAAGGTAAAGATTTGTCCTATAATTATCATCACCCTTGTTGATCAGGACCCAAGTCAGACTCTGGATACAAATTTGAGGATCTCAACTTGACTTGGAAACAAAAAACTTGTTGACTTACTAATAGTAAGACTTTTTTGAGTAAAACAATGAAATGTTTTGTCTCATGTTAACATAAGAAGCTAATGAGGCCCTCTAAGAGTTGTTGAGCAACACAGACAGCTCAGTGCCGCGTGAAATGTCAATTTTAAACATTTGGAGCAGCACACTACCTTCCAGCCAATTACTTCCCAGCGAAAACCTCTCCAGCCAATCAGCGAGGCGGGCCTTCCTTCTTTGCTTCTTTTGTGAAACCATTGTCAAGGTTCTGGAGGAAAGTGTGGAAGTTCAGACAAACATGAGGGGTGAAAGAAGTCCTTCTTTCTCATATTTTAATTCATTTTATATTGTTACCTTTTGCAACTTGTCCTTGAGTGGCATGGCTTGAGCAAGTCATCGGGTTACGCCAGCCGATAGCTATCCTTACTCCCTAGATGGTTTCCCAAGGTTTCTTCCATTTTTTCTCAAATGAGTTTAGCTGGGAGATCATAGTCTTCATTGAGGGTTTAGGTTGGTTGAGAGGCAGTTCTATGGGCATATGTGAAGCCCTCTGTGACATTACTTGTAAAAATGGCTATGCAAATCAATTTGATTTGATAACACTGCTGGAGAATCCAGTCATGTAAATATTAAATTCAGCCGAATAATATTTTGGATATAAGAAAACATGCAGAGGATTTTTCAGCAGACATCGTGTTCCTGTTCAAACTTGAATACACTAACTTGCCACTTGATTTACAATGTTACATTTTAATTGTGACTGATCCCACCTCCAGTGCTTATTTACTCTTTGTAATGCCTATGAGGCTATTACCCGAATGTTCACTTCAAAGTAGGGTACTTGTATGGAGAGAATGGAGAGCTTTCATTCTCTCCATACAACAGGTTAAGGCCTCAATATGCTTCTGCGTCTCCGTTTTCGGGTGGGCGGGCTCACGGATACGCACGGATACACACGGATAGACTTCGTTTATAGTTCTCCGTAGGCTGTGGGTGCTGAAAACAATTCACCGCCAGAAGAGTAGGTGGCGCTGCACTGCGATGCTAGTTATAGGTTATCGAAAACTCGGAGCAAATTTACAAATGAGCCGTTTCATCAATAAAATATGCACAGTTTCAGCGACTACACTGCCCATTTCTTGTCACATTTGAATTCAAATGCCAATTTACATGTAGGCTACTGTTTAGCTGAAATATGAATTGTAAAAACTGCTTCGATCTCTTTGGTGATGTTTGTGATGCTAGCTGGAAGAGCAGCCTGCTTTGACTGGGTGTGCAGTGAACATTTCTGGGGGGGTTATTATTATGATTACGGAAAGGGATCGTATATGTTTTTATATTGCTACCATTTTAGAGACTGCTTATCGATCCGAGTGTTAATCAGGTGCGGAGCCAGACGTTGTAAACATTCCGGGTATAGCCCAAACCAACAACGTATTGGGGCTTGATTTGCAAGAACGCGACGCTGAGCGCCTCCACGGTCCTCTTCCACATATTAAAATAGTCCTGCTGCCAACGAATAATGCACCTAATAATATGGTGCCTGCCATGCCATGGCGGGCTGGACCAAATGATTTTTTGGGCCGCATATGGCCCGCAGGTCGGACGTTCCCCACCCCTGGTCTTGTTGGTCACGGCAACCCATAGCGGCAAACCCGCCCCTGACTTCTTAATACGGACCAATCACAGCCAAGGGGGTCTCCGTCGCTCTCCGTCGCTCTGCGTAATTTCGACGGATAGTTAGAAAATTCAGGAGGTGCACGTCAATCCGTCAAAAGCTCTCCGAGGGCTGACGGAGAGCACGCAGAGGGCGTTCCACGGAGACGAGGGCGTTCCCTCCTCTGCGTTTTTCGAAAAACGCAGAAGCATAATTAGGCCTTTAGAAATCAATCTGATACTTTGATACTTTCGTTCTTCAACACTGAAATTGGTGCCGAGCTGGTTGGCTAAAACACAACTCTTTTATCAGTGCTTTAATCTACCCCAATCCCTTCACCCTGAGGGGGAGAGAAGAAGAGTCAGGAAGAGAAAGCGGGAGTTGGCAGATTGGAACTGTGTCATAATGTAATTCCAATAAGACTTATTTGGGCCCAGTGGTTAAACTGACTGTTCTGTCTGACAGTGACCTCCTTGGTTTGGAATGAGCTCTTCAATGTGAAATGCTATTCCCCAAGCATACTTAACCCCACTCATTATCCACTGTCCTTGTTAATCAACACATTGACCAAAACATTAAGACAGAGAGGGGGCTGCAGCTCCTGTGGCGTGTGCTGCTAGAGAAGACAAATTGTCAGTTTGTTGTACCTAATACTATACCTAATTGAGCAATTTTGTCTGTGTAGACTGTCATGTGTATAGTGTAAATGCATGATGGGGGTGCAGGTTCATGTGAGATTCCAATGGGACAATTGTGCAAAAGGTTAGGGTTCTATTCTTGACAGAGTGTGTGTAGGAGGACAATGGAGAGAGACATACTTTAAATGTTGTCAGGTGGATTCTGAAGTTCTCTGACCAAATGTGTTTGTTTGTGTTGAGACATGAGAGGTACCATGTGTAAACTATCCAAGGACAAAGAATAGAATATGACATGGTGAGCCATAAATAGACAGGACACAGACACCAACTGTGTGTCAGAGGGAGACTTTGGCAGACGAATGGGCAGACACAAAAAATGTGACAGTTACTGACAAGACAGACAGATGCATATACTATGAAACATAGACAGACAAACACACAGAGTCTACAGTATGACAGGCAGACTGACACTCTAAAAAAATCATATCATGTATATTTAATTCCAGCTAGACCACCCTGAATTCCTGAATTATCTTCAATAAGGAATTAATCAGCACCAAAAGCTCAATGTTTCAAGTATTTTGTTTTATTAGACCACAACAGGTGCTTGAACTCACACAAACAATACACGGGACACATACACACATTATCACGCGATCACGCAAAACTCTTTCACACAATTCCCCAAAATCAAAACGAGCATAAACCCAAACCTGCTGTTCCCCTAACCTGTTCTCTGTCCTTCCCCTTGCTGAGTGCTAAGGCTGTGTGCGGGGGAGGGGGGGACGAGTCTTACCACCACAACGCCATCCCATGACAGATGGTGTTTGAAGGATCAGGAATCCTTTATTGTGTCTGGGATCATGTGCACAACCACACATGCAGAAGGAGACAGGAGACCACCAGACACTTGACCAGACACTGGACACACACACACACACATACACATACACATACACATACACATACACATACACATACACATACACATACACAACACATACACATACACATACACACACATACACATACACAACACATACACACACACATACACACACACATACACACATACACACATACACAACACATACACACACATACACAACACATACACACACACACATACACATACACATACACATACACATACACACACACACACATACACATACACACACACACACACACATACACATACACATACACATACACATACACATACACATACACATACACATACACATACACATACACATACACATACACATACACATACACATACACATACACATACACATACACATACACTTGTCAGCAAAGAGCCTAAAGTGAGATGAGGTCAAGCCAATATTGAACAGTTGAGACCATAATGCATTAATACATAGAGTGTGTATGCACTGTAACAGGCCTAAGCCCAATGTGTCTTATAGGAAGTCATCTTGATCAATTTAAGAACTTGTAGCTGACATTGTTATTATTTCCTTTTCATCCTTATCAGTTTTTAGCAAAATATCCTCACCATATTGTAGTTTCATTGTTAATTTAATTACAATAAACAATAGCGTGATTATAAAGGTCAACCCAACACATTGGTTACATTAACTACCAACTAATACCTATAGTAACAACATTCTAGTGACATAGGAGCTGCTATGTGGTTACACTTCATTATGGTTTAGCGGTACAAGATTAGATTAACTAGCATGTGACTACATACCAATACTGTCTACCTATAGTAACAACATTGTAGTTGAAGGAACTACAATGCAGTTACGCACCTTATTGTGGTTTAGCAGTACAATTATTATGGGGAAAGTTAGGGCTTTCCAGTGGTAAGTTGATGTTAACATTGAGGTTGTTTGGGTAACACAACTTTAAACTCTCCCTTTAAAACATCCACTTACCCCTTACACCCCTACCCCTATACTGTGCCTTTTTACACTTCTGCAATAAACAATACCATTATTTATACCAATATATATGTACCAACAATGTTTTTACTATTGCCATTGCTATATGGTTACATGGTAGTGATGTAACGCATTGTTCATTTACTGAAGTTCAGGTCTGAAGGTCTCAGACTGAATGACTATAAAGTCAGACTGATTAATTAGCCACCTGCATTATACTTCCTTTTATCATCACCCATTCTACACAGACACTGCATGCCCGAGTTGGAGACTATGGAAATCAACTGAATTCCAAACCCAGGTGTTAATGTAAAAAGCTGCTTCTTGCCCTGATCCAGCAAAAGGATCATGATTTAACCAGTTATCTTACACACAGACTCCTACATAATTAAAGTTAGTGAGTGTGTGTGCCAGTGATGTATGTATGTGTGTGTTTGTGTGAGGCAGGAAGTCTCAGTGCTCTCACGGTGCTCAGCCATGTTTAATTGTCCATTATGAAGTCACTCCTACGGAGCTAAACTCGTGATGCTTTCTGATCAAAATGTGAGGTGCCCACAGTGTACCTTTTCCCTTTCTGAGTCTGAGTGACTGTGTTTCTCTGTCCTCTCTCTCTCGATCTCTTTCTGTCCCTCCCAAACCTCCTTCTCTCTCCATCCCTCTCTCGTCCCAAATGCTCCCTCTCCCCCCAAGTGTTTGTTTTTATCTCGCTGGGCCGAACTCTCGTCCTGTCATTTCTCTCTCTTCTGATTTCCCCTCACAACCCTCAAACCTCCCTTCCTGTCTCCTTATGTCCTCCGCTCTAGCTGCTCTTCATTCTTTCTCTCTCGCTTCCTCTCTCAGCTGCTGTCAGCAAGTGCAGAGAGCTTGGAGACCCGTGGGAATGTTGTCATGGCAACGTCCGCCAGTCAATCCCATCTTGGATGTAAATGACCTCGAATTTTATTAGCGCTCAATTTCAAGATCCCCACATTTTCTCTTCTACTTTCTACATATATGTGACTCTCAGACTTTGTCACTGTATATCCCTTGTATTCTTCGGCTATTTTTCTCCCCTTACCCTCGACTACACACACACAAACTATATTGTGTTCTTTTGACCATCAATAATTCATTTTTAATGAGCACAACATCATGCCATCTACATGTTTTTACATCGTCATCCGAAACAAATGAAAACTATCCGGAGTTATCAGTTATAGGAGAAGAAACCTTCATTATCATGCAACATGACACACATACTCGTGTCCACCAATGAAATTCCCTCTCTGCTTTTCTTTCATCCTGTTGTCCTTCCTCCAAGGGCATCCAAGAACAGTGATCAGACACATCAAGACAGCCAAGTCCAATGTGTTCTACATGGTTTATATTTGGGTTATTAGAAGAGGAGACCTCAGGGAGACCATGCACACTCCACACAGAAAGGACCAGGAAATAGATCCGCTGAGTACTTAGCAGCGTTCCAAGCAGGAATTGAACCCAGGACATTTTTGCTGTGAATACACATGCATGGCACTGTACCACTGTACGACCATGCATTTGAGATGTATGGATTTTGAATATAGAAAGGTTACTGATTTCAAGAATAAGATGTAAATTGTATAAAGTACACAAAGTTCTAACATGATTTTATACTGTGATTTCCCTGTCCCTCCCCTAAACCACCTTCAAGACTACCCTTAGAATTTTGCTCACAAGTTTGTGCATTCTTCTCAGTCCCTGACACAGTGCCAAAATTTAAGTGGGCAATTATTGCCAGCAGGAGAGACAAATTGCAGTCTCAAATACTCACTTTAGTCAGATCACCAATGAGGAATTAAAAACAAAAGTCTAAATCACACGTTTGTAATGTGATGTTTTCAGCCACGATACTGGGATAATGCATTTTGCATTGTGGCAATATATTGAAAATAATGTTCGAACAAGCATCATACATTACCATCAATACAATGCCAGTTGCACATGTTTTTAACTACTCTTAATTTTCATTGTGGTGCTTCATGCAGAGTGTTTAGTAGACATAGATTTATAGAAACATACATACTGTAAGAACAATCTCTCTGTCACAAACAAAACTACCCGAACCCAGGGTGACATCATCCAATATAAAGTGTCCGTTCAGTCAATGTGCTGAGAGGTTAGTCATGTATTTGTATTGTTTCAGTATTGCTATAACTCTATATATAATACGTTTTTCATAAGTAGAAAACACAGGTAACAAAGGGTAGAGATGACAAGAGAAAATCAACAAACGTGAAGGATGGATGGATAGATGTAAAGAGGTAAAAAGACACAAACATACAAAGCTAAAAGTTAAATTTCGTCCGTTTGGAAACTTCTCTTAATTTTCCTGACACTGGTACGTGTTACATATTCAACAAGGCCTGGAAGAAGCAATGGAATTCTCATGCAAAATTAATTGGATTCTGTATTTTATCTTGTTGTTTCCTTCCAACAGAGGAGTGGGAAGAATGCCTCGTCCCACATCATGAATTATTAAGCATACTTCACTCCCACTCACTTCGTTGTATTCATGGCATCCCAGCATCCCATTCTAGAGAGAATGCTGTACAACTCCAATGAAGGGAGCAAAAAGTCATTTACATAGGAAATGTAATAAGCAACAGGGATTCCAACAGGGATACCAGCAGGGATACCAGAAGGGATTCCAACAGGGATACCAACCGGGATACCATGCTGCCTCCATGTTAGTTGATGACAGCACCTCCTTATGACAATTGTCTGCTTGATTATTGATTATCACCGCAAAGAAGATCACAATACTACACATTTTACGTGGGATTCAATTTTTATTTTGAATCTGCCAAAGATGGGTGTTTGATTCTGTTTGATAAATGAAGTCTTCTGTATTATCTCACTCTGCAGTGTGCCTGGCAAGCAAACCAGGATCTCCCCATTAGTTGTCCTTTAACCCCACAATTACCTATCTCTCTTTCATCCCAACAACCAATGAAAATAAGTCATTTAAAACACTGTGTCAACGTTGCCCAGGAACAAACACAGTCATGCATTAACATTGTTGTGGAATATTTTAAATTCATGTCTATTTTGTTTTCAAAGATGGACCTTTTCCTCAGCTATACATCCCTGACCTCTCAACCACATTCATTTTGATTCTATGTGGTTTTGTTGGGTAATCTCAGATGTAGGTGAGGTCAACACTATGAGTGGGAGTTATATGTGTCAACAGAAATATTGCTGTGGCGTTAATGGCAGTTCTGGAAGGTGACCTCACACACTCACAGACACAGAGACACTCTGATCTCTGTGACAGGTGACTTATTCCTCCCAATACTGTGTGTGTGTGTGTGTATGTGTGTGTGTGTGTGAGTTTGTGTATTGGCTTGTGTGTGTGAGGTCACCTTCTCAACTGTGATTAATGCTGCTGCAATGTTATTCAACACAAATGTAATTCCAATTTGTTGTGTTGACCTCACCTACATCTAAATTACTGAACAAACCCCTTTCAAATCAACATTAATGCGGTTGAGAGGTCAGGGATATTTAGCTGAGGTAAAGGTCCATCTTCCAAAACAAAATCAAAAACTTGTATGTATGTTTTCCTATGACATGAGTTCTCCAAATGTACATCACACAGCATTGCACTGACCCCTATGAAACAGGGGGATGAGGGAGAGAGGGATGGAAGGATGGCAATCCTAGTCCTGCCGTGACTAAGCGTGACAAGAGCCAGATGGCGGTGAGATTTAGCCCAAACATCCGATCCATGCAGAGGATGGAGATCATTTCTCATTTCTGTCTGTTTCTCTCAATCTTTCTATGTCTCCAATTCTCTTTCTCTCCAAGCTAGCCATAGCTGACATCCCATAGACAAGTGATATGAGGTCATAATCATACATGTTTGTAAAGGCTAATTCAAATGAAAGTGGCAAAAGTATTGTCAATCCTAATTTACAGTAAATGGATCAACTTTATATAACCCTCATGTTTTAATTAAAATTAGGACCCAATGAACTTCAGTTGGCATGTTGTCCGGTATTCAAAGACACTTTTTTAGATGTGCACTTTGTATTTGTTTTGTTGTTTATATCCAAATGATCTCCCATATCCCCTTCTTTAACACTTGTGACATCGTGTTACTTCATTGCACTTTATGGATTCAACTTTCAGAAATGATGAAAATATCTGGTTTTATAAAGCTTATGTTAGATGGTATGTGCAGGGTTGTATAGATAATTCACAGATTTCTCCAAAATATTATATTTATTTTAATGTGCAGGATACGCCATATGTGTATTTCAGTATGAGCACGTATCAGTGTTGGAACACCAGAGCTCATTAATTGCTTACCGGCACCAACACCACCATGTCCTTTCTAATTTCCTCTGCTTCTCTCTTAACACATGAGAAATAGTGTGAGAGACAGACAGAGAGAGAGAGAGAGAGAGAGAGAGAGGGAGAGGGAGAGGGAGAGAGAGAGAGAGAGAGAGAGAGAGAGAGAGAGTAGAGAGAGAGACGAGAGAGAAAGACGGGTTAGAAAAAAAAGAGAAATATATCTCCCACCTCCCTCTCTCTCCTAACTCTATGTGATATTCTAGCAGCCCATCAGGGGTGTGATACACAGACAGATCTGATATAAAAAGACACACGGTTGCTCACTCCAGGGTTTATGTTCCTTCATGACGAGCTGTCAGGAAAACATAGATGTAGGACTACCAGACACTGAGACAAATAGTTATTTTTATTTAATTTTTTGCATCCATTATGCTATACAGGTCATTTAAAGCCAGAAAGAGAAAATACATTTGAAGATAACATTAACAACATACACAAACAATGCATTACTGTCTAATGATTAGAACTGGTTAAATACATAACCCTAACCCTAGTACAGAGAGAAAAAGCAAGCTAGCAGCATCTAGTGAAAGAACTGAACAAAAGCATTTGTGTTTATTCCCTCACTCTAAAATTCTCAGTAGCCTAATTAATAGTCTTTAAATGGGCATACTCGTACATACAACCTCAGCAGTCAGCAAGGTGAAGGGCTCTTGGTTAGTGGGACAGTTTCAGTATAGTTGGTGTTCTGCCAGTTTTTGCCACCCAATCAGATTTTGCTACCATAGCACAAATATATCGTGCTAACCCCAACCTTAACCTTGCTGTGCGCAAGCTCTGTACCAGCTGGCTGCACATTCTGATGGGTAGCGAAAAAAGAAAGGACACCGGTTATTCAAGGATTTTTATGAACCTGGAGTGAAAGATACAACATTATATTAGTAGAAATGTAAAAAGCCCATTTGTAGGGGCTAGTTGTAAGTTTCAGTGGAACAGAAGCATTCCTCGGGTGGTGTCTGCCTCGAAGAGCTCTTGCTCACTTGTCATTACGACCTATCAATTATTCAAGACTATTGCTACCAACAGACTGTTATAAAGCAACACATCAAAACACCAGGAGAGTCACAAAGCTGCAACTGTCTCAGAGAGAGACATGTTTCATTGACAGGCTAAAATATATTTTTTTAATGTTTCTGTCATAAATTCATGATTTCTTGAGTTAGTGCAACCATTACAATGATTTTTTAAATGCTATTAGGCTGATTAAAACAATAACAAAATATAAGAGTTTAGTATACAGATCTTATTTCAGCAATTTCCTTCTATGATCAAAATGAGCATTGACTCTCGACAAATGGAAGATACCTATAACAGCATGACCACACAGCATGAAACCATCACTGCTGCATCAACACCACCACACTTTTTGTTGTTGTACTTATGGCTAGACAAACAACATTGCTACATCATTCTCTGGGCTTGGCTCGTGCCACGCAGGGACATACAGAGACTTTCCCTGGGCCACTGCAGCAGAGTCTTGGCTGTGTTTTCTGTCACTGTAGAATGAAGGTCTGTTGGAATGGCCATTGGGTTATTGGTCAACTCTGTGACCAAAGCCCATCCTGCCCAGTTACTTAATATGGCCAGATGGTCATTTCGTTTTTCCATATCTTGACTCAAAACAAGTTCTAGAGACATCTCAAGCACAATCAAAGGAAACCGGATGTTACAGATTTTTTTCTTTTCCATCTTTCGATTTCTTTGTATCATGTATGTTTATATCTGATTGCACCTCATTGAGTCCTCCAACAACATTTTCTGTACCTCTGTTAAAATAGTCCTGTGTAATTCAGGTGTCATATACCGTCAGGGAGCTACGCTAAAAGTATTACTTTGGACAGGTGCAGGTGTGTGTGCAACAGGTCCATAGAATAGTACACACTTTTAAATGACATGCAGTGTGGTTAAGCCTCATCATTCATAACTGCCATTTTATAAATACAATGATCCATGGACATGTGATCGATGGTTGTCTCTTCTCCCTTCAAACCCAGTCCCTTCAGGTTTAGAGGGAATGCAGGGTGTTTGGTAGTGCACCCTCACTCCCCCCACCCCCAGCAAAACAGAGCCCGTCGCGTCAGTTTCTTTTTTGTGGAAGGCAACAGATCTTGGTTTCCCGGGAGACGATGGCGGCTGGATCAATACTCGCCCTCATTTTTTACACACCGCCCAATCACCAAGGAGACGGATTCAGCCATCACAGCTACAAAGTGCACACTTGCTCACTCGCACACAAACATACACACACACACACTCAATTTCACACACAAACATCCACACCATTTCATACACGTACACATTTGAACACACATGTAGCCCCACAGCTCCCTCCACAGTCCTTAAGAGTGGATGGGTTCAACCGATCAATGTGCCTCCTTCTTTCACCCCTTTTTTCACTCTTTGGTCACGTGGCGACAGGTTGCCCATTAGACTTGACTGGTAGTGACCACTATCATGAAGCCATCCCCAAAGAGAACATGGTAGCTTGTGTGTCTCTGACTAGATCTTACATTGTATGTATGCATGTATGAACTTGAGGAAGGGCATGGACACTATAGAAATAGTTTAAACATTGGGAAAGATTTCTTGAGAGAGGTAAATAACCGCCCCAAATTATAGGACATTAGGCGTGAGGTCAGTGTCGGCATCTAGTGTGTGTAGTCTTTCCATGCCTGTGCCATTATTTTTGCTACCCATCAGAACGTGCAACCAGCAGGTCCTGCACTCGCGCCCAGCAAAGCTTGGGTTTGATTTAGCCTGACTGCACTACCTAGTTGAATCAGAACGTGCTACCAGCAAGTACTGCACTTGCTTACAACAAGGTTATGGTTAGGGTTCGGTTAGGTCATATATTTGAGTTACAGAAGCAAAACCTGATACGGTAGAAAAGACGACAGAACACTGGTACATCAATGACTCCCCCATTCCGTGTTCCTACATTTTATACAGAACTGTGAGGCAGCATAAAGGCGCCATATTCCCACCTAGTATGTAAAAAGGGAAAGAGTCACATCCGTCTATGTTGCCTCCTCCGTCTTCTCATTTCCTTTCACTGTTTTCTTAAAGGGTCTTGTGGTACAACATGTCTCAATCGTCTGCAGGCAAGCGTTTCCTTCACAAGCCACGGAAAAACATCTCTCTCTTCATCAGCAAAACCCTTGCTGACATTTGTTCATCCCTTTTTCCTATCTCAATTGTGTTCTCTCTACACGGAATTAGTCATTATCAAAGTAATGATTTTGATTTTTGGGTCCTGATAAATTGCTGGTTTGTTTAGGCCTTGCCTTGGACATTCTAGTGAGTCACGTGTGAGTCACAGCAAAGGACTTTAGATCAAATCCCAGAGTGGACAAGTAAGAGATGAGAAAATATTGATGAGTGGCACATCTGTGTCATCTGTGACATGCGTCTGTAAATTGTCTTTTAAACATGCCCTTGTCTATATAACATCATTCTTATTATGCAAATGTTTTAGATTATGGCCAAACATCTTTATACCTCCCCTTAGGATCCATCAGGTTGTTGCAGTGGCTCTAATAGTGAGTGGATACATTGGGGAATCCCCAGGAGTGATTTATGAGCAGGCAACATACTCAGTCTACCAACGTATTTTTTTCTTTCAATGTCTCTAACACATAACAAAGATTGTCCAGCTATCAACAGAAATTGTCCAGAGTAACTCTGCTATAATGGGATTGATAATGGGAGCTATTTTTTGGGGGGGTTGAATGTTTCAAATGGTCACAAAGAAGCTAAAGACTATGGTTGTGCATTCAGCAATGAAGGAAGCTTATAGCAACACTGATGAAATTAGAATTAGAATTCAGTAGCGTAGATTAACAGAATCACTGAACCAAGATTAATATTTCCCTTTTTCACATAATATTCAAATTGTCATTATTTTCCACTTATTGTTATACAACTTGTATTAAATATTGTGTGATATTACGTATAATGGATGTTTCGATAAGCATAATCATAGTTACATGCAGAAGACCACTATGTGAAACCTTCTAGAAAAGACACTCTTAAGCATGTCACATGTGAAGAGTATATCCATTCCGCAGTCTCACTGTACACAAGTGATGGTTCTAAAATCCTAGCTACAAAGTATTACAACTCTTTTGACACAAGGTAGACTATCATCGGCACTGGATGTTCCTTCCGTGGCTGACATAGCTATCATTTCTTGTTAAGGAACTAAGTTAAGAGCATGTATTCACTTCTGAAATGAAATAGTTTCCAGTGAAACAATGCAACAAAAAAAGGAGAGGCTAAGCAACAGCGTTGTTAGACTGACAGACTCTCACTGCTCCCGAGTCTCGACAGCGCAGTGCAAGACGAACATCAGTGGTTCATTAATCACCACGCACATACACAGAACTGAAAGACCCTCTCTCGCTGCAGCCAATCAGAGAGCCGTTGCCAAGGAAACAACCTCCACCCTTGAGAGGTTTTTCATGGATTTTTTTGGGGGGTTGATGTTCTCTTCCCTTCCTGGAATCACTTGGCAGTCGTTTGACAGGGTGAGAGAGAGAAAGCGTCTATCCGTAGAGCGTTGAAAGTGAGGGAAAAGGCATTGGATTTTCCCCCAAATAAAAAATATTAAGTATTTCAAAAGGAAAGAGCAATGCAGTGGATTGCTATAGTGGGTGTGCACTGTGCAGTGTAGTCTTATCATGTAGGATGTGTGATTCTCCTGTTGTTTTGAAGTGGTATACAGCCGGAAATACAGTACAGTACATACAAACCTTTGCTTTTGTTCTAAAAACTATGCAGGGAGAAGGAGCTACTAGATAATGTGAGCTGTAGCTGACTTTAGTTTCAGTTTTAGATCCAGTACAGTACAGTAAACTTTGGTTTATACTGGAGTAAAAACGTAAATGTTTTTAAACATATATTCTTATTTACAAGGCAATTTCTTTCAATGCAATGCTACACATGATGATGGCTGCATGTTTAAAAAGTGTTTTACTTGACTTATTGATTCAAAGAACAAGCAGCCATATTGAAGCGGTGGCGTCATCTCACACGTTACCCTTAACCATAATATATACTGTATGTTTGTAATTTGTCTTTGTGCCATCATAGTTGGTCAGTCAAATGTTGGTGCCCAAAAGCAATTTCTAGAGAAGTTCACATACACTAATAGGTTTGAAGGTCATATTCAACCAGGAACTAACCTACCTCAGAGGACAGGAGTTTAATCAGTTGATGGCCGTACAGTTTATTATCAAGTATATTTCACTTGTATAACTACTATAATAATCTTTTTCCAATATAGTATCTAAATATCTCTGATGTTTGCTGGCAAACATTTTGATGATCATAAAACCAAGTACTTTGTGAACCTAATACAAAGTTCAAGTGAAAGCACAGTGCTCAGACGTAAACAAATACCAAAAATGCTTATGTTTAACTTGGAAAACTTTGAATTTGAAAAGGTACAAAGGCCTACTGAATGCCAACATATGCATGCATGTTCCAGCTAAAGTTTTATCAGTAAAAGGGAGGAGAAAGGTTGGTGTTTATGTGTAGCCAAATAGCCAGACCTGGGAAGGAAAGAAGAAATCAGAGAGGATGACTGAAAGATACGTTGACTTGGCACACAAGTGATTTTCAGCTCCAGTCGGCTGTGGCTATCGCGGCCTGCCGAATCGTGGCCCTTCGATTTGCCACGTCTTGCTTTCTTCCTGCTGCTGTGGCCCCATGCGGAGGGTGGTGCTGGGTGCTCCGGAGGGATTACTGGCGCTAGCTAGCGGTAGAGAACCAGAGGGAAAGAGAGAGACAGACAGACAGAGGGAGAGAGAGAGAGAGAGAGAGAGATGAGAGAGATAGAGAGAGAGAGAGAGAGATAGAGAGAGATCAGATCATAGACGAGATAGAGAGATCTACTATCGCTATAGAACTGCGCTCTCTCGATCGACTCTATCTCTGCGATCTCTCTCTCGCTCTCTCGCTCTCTCCTCTCGAGCTCGCTCTCTCTCTCAGCGTGCTCGACTCTCTCTCTCTCGCTCTCGACGCTCGCTCTCCTCTACTCTCCGATCTGCGATCTCTACGAGATAGAGAGAAAACGACTTCACACAAACACACCCCAACACCCTTCACACGGACTGGTGCTGCTGGAAGCCAGACAATTAGGGGGATGGAAGACAGTGCATTTGCATACATATTAAAGTGAAGCCCGTTATAAAAGAAAAAAAGGAGAAGGGGAAAGAGAGTGAAAGAGAGCGGGAGGGTGAGCGAGAGAGTGTGTACCAGATGAGCCTCTCTCCCATAGATCTTTCATCAAAAAAATACAGGGCCCCGCCTTTGCCCATGCATAAATCTGCATCTTCTTAGGGAGATGCATTGCATACATACTGGCTCAGGCACCAGGGGGACACAGGAAGCTAGTGGTGGACACACCCCCAAGTGGACTGACAGGCACCTCTGCAGCCTGTCATTTTGGAAAGTTTTGCTAATACACACAACTCCTATAACTGATTAATTATGTTGAATATGTCCTCAACATATTTGAATCCGATCGACAGAATTGCCTGGATGTTATTATAAATTCTTAAACCAGATAGTGTGTGTGTGTTTAACAGTTTGTGTGTGTGTTGAAGTAAGCATTAACAGGCTGCAGTCTTAAAAACTGCATTTGAAAAACTGGATTTTAAAGAGTTGAAACAGCTGAAACAGACTGCATGAACGATTATTTATTGTAATATTAAAGATACATTCAACAGAGATTATTATGTCTTTCAAATATTTTTAATTTCAAACATACACAGCAAACTGTTTTGCAATAAAGGGAGAGTTTCAAAGCATTGTCATCAAATAGTATCAATTTTATCCAAGAATCATGAAATATGCTCCAAGAAAGGCCTGTAGATGTCACTAAAAGTATCACTAGGGCGCTTTTAAAAGATAAAGAGCACTGGAGTTAGCAGTTTTCTGGGAACCTAGTTTCTTTTCAAACTGGACAAACTATCTGCACATACAGCTGGTACATGTCTAGATTAAAGAATACTGTTAGAAAAAAAAACAAGATAGACATCTACATTGTTCTTTGATGCTTCCCATTAATTTGGTATATACCTTTTGCAAAATTATACAAAAAACATTTACAGTGAACTATTAACTGTCACCAAGCTGCCCAAAAGTCACTGCCAACACGATGTCTGCGTAACCATGGAGCCATATGGAGTCTTATTTAGAGTACTTGTAAACAATTGTTTAGAATTACACCACTTCTTATTTAGCATCCAAACTTTTGCTGTAGGTCGGTTGTGTTCAACAGGCAGAGCGTAATGTGCATTCTTGACCCAGAAAGGTATTTATACGGGACAGAAAAGGAATGTGCTTTAATCTTAGCTTTAAAATAGTTTTTTTCCATTAAAGTGAATTGCACTGGGTGGAGCTCTGGGCTGTGAAACTAGCAACACTCGTCTGTAGCTGCATCTTAACCGATCCCCATATTATGCAAATTGAAATGCAAAAAAACCTGCTTTGTAGAGCTGCGCAATGGGGACACAGAGTGAGAAGACAACGGTAACATATCAGGTCACACTGGAAATCAGGATTTGTGAAAATGACACGTTCAATAAAATACAAGAACCAAGCTTTTCATGAATTAATGTATTGTACTATACTGTCATTCTTAAAATAGGAAAGTGTATAGTTAAGTAGGCCATCATTATTAGGTCATTTACATTTCTGCTGAATACCCTAGCTTTCCACTGTGTAGACTTTGGTAAGTCAATTAAACAATACCACTGGGGTAAAGTTATAAACTCCTGTGTTTCTTGTGTATTGATAGTGCAGGGGATAGTTTTGTTACCCTGCCCTGTTCACCTGGTAACAGTTGCCTTGACCACGGTTGGGGCAACAGTAGTTCTTGTTGCTGCTCAACACTGAAAAGGGGAGGGGGAGATCAGGAGACGGTTAAAATGAAGGAGAAAATAGAGGACAAAGAAGGGAGAAGATGCTAGCTGGGAGAAAGCAGACAGAAGAGAAGTAGCGACAAATAAATATACATACTGCATACATATACAGTATATACATACACTGTATATGCACTACACGGCGTAGAAGCAAAGTAGAGGTTGTGTAGCTGCGTGCCTAGCAGGGCGAGGGAGCGAGAGCGGGAGTGGTGGGGAAGGGCGGGAGGGAGGGGGAGCAGAGGAAAGCTGGTTTTGATTGTAACAAGAGAGGCCCAGCTCTGTTCCATCAGACGTCTCTGTGAGACTGCCGCCACCACCTCCAACCGCCCTGCTTGTGCATTGCACACATTCCAGCCTAACCTCGGAATAACATGGAAAGTACAGGAGGAGGGGACGGGGGGGGGAACCGAGGGAAGGAGGGGGGTGGAGTGTGAAAGACAGAAGAGATCGAGTGCGAGTATGAGAGGAGGAGAAAGAGCGAGATCTACAGGGGAGGAGGGAGAAAAGCAGAACATGGCAAGAGAGTTTATTTGTGTGCGTGTGTGTGCGTGTGTGTGCGTGTGTGTGCGTGTGTGTGCGTGTGTGTGCGCATGTGTGTGTACGTGTGTGTATGTGTGTGTGTGTTTGTTTGTCTGGGACAAATTCAAACTAAAGGAATATGTAGACCAATTAGATTATTTAATCAATGCTTCGAGCAAACAGCGTCCTGCAAACTGAAACATTGGATGTCTATCTGTAAATATGAGTTGTCGAATAATAAAACAATGGAGGCAGACAAAAAAGAAAGAAACTATACTGATCATAATGCACACACACAAATAAATACATTGCCTAAGACTATGGAGATCCAAGTGATCCAATTCTAAACACCACCATTGTACACATATAGTACCAGACTAATACTAACAAACTACACACACATACATTTGTATCTATAAACTACTGACTGTACCACACAAACACTCCTCAGGAGCACAGACATGTCAGGACTGTCAAAGGGCAAAGGTTACACATAACCACATTCACGTGTGAAAAGTTAAATCATGATTTTATTCATAGACATATCGACACACACATGTACACACAAAAGAAGGGAGGGGGGGTGACTCTAGCATTTCCTGTGACAGGATTTGAAACTGGAGCCCCTTCAGCTGTGCTGTCTGTTTCCTCTTTGGATGTACAGTGCATTCATAAAGTATTCAGACCCCTTCTCTTTTTTTCTCATTTTATGTTACAACTTTACTCCCAAATAAATTATATTATATGTTTCCCCATCAATCAACACAGTATAACCCATACTGACAAACAATGTCTTGTTTATTTAAAACAGAATTATATATCAAAAACAGAAATCCCATACATTTGCACAAGTATTCAGACCCTTTAGTGTTGCACTGAAAATTGAGCTCTGGTGCATCCTGTTTCCATTAATCATCCTTGAAAAATGTCAACAACTTGAATGGAGTCCAACTGTGGTAGATTTATTTGATTAGACATGATTCAGAAAGGCACACACCTGCCTACATAAGATCCCACAGTTGAGAGTGTAAAAACCAAGCCATAAAGTCTAAGGTACTGCTTCTTGACCTTTGAGACAGGATTGTGTCGAGGCACAGATCTAGACAAGGGGCCACAACATTTTGGCATTGAAAATCCTGTAGAACACATATTTTTCAGTTGCAGGGACAAGAAGACTAGTCAGGATTGAGGAAAAGATCAACAAAGCAAAGCACAGAGAGAAAACTGCTCTAGAACTCTCAGACTCAGAATTTCAGACTGGGGTGCAGGTTCACCTTCCAAAGTTCTTAAGCACACAGCCAAGACAAGGCAGGAAAGGCAAATCTACTGATGTCCTTGAGTGGCCCGGAAAATACCAGACTTCAAACCAATCAACAGGCAGACCTGAAATCAGCTGAGTAGCGTCACTTCCCATCCAATCTGACGGAACAGAAAATGGTAGAAGCTACCCAAATATAGGTATGCCAAGTTTGAAGCATCATACCCAAAAAGACTCCAGGGTATAATTGCTGTCAAATGAGCTGCAACAAAGTACAAAGTAAAGAATGTGTGTGTGTGTGTGTGTGTGTGTGTGTGTGTGTGAGAGAGAGAATTGTTTACAGGATGCCACATGTTGTGTAGTATACCTTTATGCACACTAACACATGATCACAAAATCAAACCTCAGCTGCTGCATTAAGAACTCATCCCATCTGGTACACTACCCAGTGAGTTCCAGGGGCGCGTTAAGAACTCATCCTATCTCGTACACTACCCAGTGAGTTCCAGGGGCGCTATAAGAACTCATCCCATCTGGTACACTACCCAGTGAGTTCCAGGGGCGCGCTAAGAACTCATCCCATCTGGTACACTACCCAGTGAGTTCTAGGGGCGCGCTAAGAACTCATCCCATCTGGTACACTACCCAGTGAGTTCTAGGGGCGCGCTAAGAACTCATCCCATCTGGTACACTACCCAGTGAGTTCTAGGGGCGCGCTAAGAACTCATCCCATCTGGTACACTACCCAGTGAGTTCTAGGGGCGCGCTAAGAACTCATCCCATCTGGTACACTACCCAGTGAGTTCTAGGGGCGCCTATACAAACAGCACTTTAACAGTACAGAGTTCAGATGGCAGGAAAACACCCCCATTTCTGAATTCACCCTCTCATTCAATCACAAATTAACACTGAACTATGTGTATAACACAATACTACATACTGCGTACTACGTCAGTTTGAACCAATAAAGAAAAGTCAACCTGACACAAAACCAATTCCGAATTAAGAGCCATATACCACCATAGATGAAGTCAAGCCCACTAAGGACACTTGAATCTGGCAATATGGTTTAAAGGGTTGGTCAAAATACATGAGGAGACTGTGAAGTGATGGGTACACTGAGACCTTACTTCTACCCATTGAATGATCTCAACCTTATTTTTCAATATGTACTTTCACAAAGCCCAGACAAGAAAGGGACATACAGTACGTGTTAGTGAAGATCTGCCAGTCTGTCAATAATACCAAGTTGTAAAAGGGGGAGATGACTTTGTATTTTGATCTGTTAAACAAATTACATCACAGCATGAAATCTGTTTAGCTTAACGTGCTTTGATCCACTGTTTGTTTTTGTAAAGGTGCTACACGTATACTGTAGATGTTGTATTACAGTGATAATTCACAATAAACACCCTCTTATTTATTAAACTCTCATTTAGTATTCAAACCACTTACATCCGTACATATAGGATTAAAGAGGCATCATGAACTTCATCAAACTGATTAGAAGAGAGGTGCATTTTCAGTACGTGACAGTCAAGTCACCTGACTCCTGGGCCGGGAAATGCTCCAGAGTGACGTCTGTTGGAATGGTGCTGTGACCTAGATCTATACTTAAGCACAGCTCAACAGGGTAGGGTTGCTGAGGAGTGAGTAACACATGCTCATGTAATAGAAAATGCAACACAGTGACGTATTTTCGATTAAAGTTACATTGCATCAACAGTTTTATTGCACCACAACCATCAGAAATACTGTGTAGAAAAACTTCAAAAAAACAGCTTGATATAACAAGACAATTTGTAACAATACATGAACTTTGTAAAAAAGGTTTGTTCAGGTCTGTGGAGTGTATAGATCACTTCAGATCAGAAAGAAGCATTACATTAAAACATCTTGATAATCAATAAGCAGTATAACATTACAATCAGTTATGTCATGACTAAACAGCCATTTTCTCATCACTCGCACACAAGCGAATGTTGGCCAACATTACTCTAGTTTTATTCTTGCCTCCTAGACAGGGTGTATGAGAGAGTGGGTGTTGGAGTCAGAAAAACATTGAACTGACGAGCCGAGAATTATGGAATGGCTGGAAGAACCAGGAAGAGAGTGAAACAGAGAGACTATTGATCCAGCCTGGCTTCTCTTGTAGAGCCAGACGTCTGGAGACACTTTAGGCCCCAGGTCCGCCCTCTTCACACAACCACACACACATACACACATGTAACCACACACACATGACCACACTTGCACACCCCAAACACACACAGACTTGTGCACAGTGATCTATACACACTGACATGAGTACAGACATGTTGACATTAATATGCAATCACAGAACCAAAATAGGACATAGACCATACATACCAAACCCCTCAATCCCTGACATCTTACTCACCTACTGCATCATGGGCACTGTGGACTATCTATCTATAGTTCCAGGAATCTATGTGTGTGTGTCTTACCAACATCTTAATCGCCTACTGCATCACTGGCACTGTGCAATAGTTTCTACAAATTGTAAGGCGAAGAAAATCATATCATTAGTATCATTAGTCAGTCATGTTATAAGAGAGAAGCAGGGTGAAATATCATTGAGTGTACTTTTAAGAAAGAAATCCATTTGCTATAGTGTGTAATAAAAACTTATATTTCCAAATTGGGAAGATTTGTGATATCTTAATCCATGAAATAGCTTGTTATTAGCATGATCCATGGCAGTCAGATAACTGTTTTATATGGTTACAGTGATGCTATCTATTTCATTATTGTCGAAGTAGGATATCATTACTTGACAACCCACTATATATTAGTCACAGTGTAGTCATAATACTATCTCTTTTCCTTGTGTTAAACCTAGTGATGGAACAACAAGTTGATCGTTTTGAGATCCACAGTGCAGTATGAATTTGGGGTGGCCTCAATACTCTGTTTCACCATGTTCAAATTGGCATTTTATCACATAGACTGTTTCATTATTTGAAATAACATATTGAACCTACGTAAAGTGCATAAAAACACAATGAAGACTTTAGTATAGCTGGTAGGTATTACTTTCAGGTTGTCAAACTGTATGTAGTTCCAACACTATGTTGATTCAAATAGTTTATAATCAGAATACCATCATATACCACCATTGATATGTATGTCAGTATGTTGACTTATTTAGAAGGGATGGGCAAATAACAAATATCAACAAAACCAACAGCCGAGAAATTGTATTTCCAAAATGTTATGGCTTTATGGAAGTTTATCTTTACAAGTGGCTTTAGGCTGTCTGACAAAGTATAGACATAACACCCAAACAATTATATATAGAACATTTTCCAATTTAGCATACTTTCAAAAGATAATTTCTCAACCTGGCCTTACTTTGAGTAAGGTGTACAAAACTCAAGTTTCTGGTGACTGTAGTAGCTCCTTTTGGGACACATCAAAGTCCACTGTGGGTCGGAGGGAAGATGGGACCTAGTGACGCCTGTACTTCACCCCTTATCTTTGTAGAAAGGGGTCCAAAAGAGTTCCTTTACTAGAAAGAGGGAGGAGAAAAAAAGAACAGGGAGAAGCAGAAAATCGAATGATCTTTAATTCAGTCCAAAACCTGCCCTATTAATACTACAAAGACAGATCTTTGTGAGGTGTGTGTGATGTCAGCCAAACACTATTGAGGGGACAGAGGGGAACCCTATGTCGTCTTAATTCGGAAGCCATCGTTACCACAAGTTCAAGATACCTCATTTTAATGTGAGTCCAGCTTGTTGCCATCAAGAGTCATATCCAGGGAGGGAATTTTCCAGCGTTCTGGGGGAGAGTGTCTACCAATTTAATTTTGGGAATGCATCAAGGAGCACATGCATTCATTTGTAATCAAACTCCTACTCACCTGTCTTAAATAATTAATGTCTTGGTTTTCAAATTGGAGCACTATGTTTGGATCTGGTATTGTGGTAATGGACAAGGTTTTTGCTAGGAAGCTTGGCTTAAATTGACTGATCATTTTTGTAGATTCTTTTTCCAACGTGTGGGGAGGCCCCTTTTAATTGTTGTCTCTGGTAATGCAGAAACAGTGGGGCCCATTCATGCCAAAGCCCAACCACACAGGAGATGGAAACAGCATGGAAAAATATAGGGAAGATGTCGTATTGTATTGACCAGTACCTACTGTAGTACCCATGACTTGTAGTTTGATAAAGGGGGTGAAGAAAAAAGGAGAGGGAACAAAAAAGAGATACTGCAGAAATACAAGCCATGAAGTAGATGGAAGGAGAGTGGGCATGTATACCATATGTGTCATATTAAATGTGTGTTTCTAGTGTTTAGGGGTCTCCATTACATACATCTGCAAGGCATATGAAGAAGTAATAACCTCTTGTGTGTTGAAGAAGGTGGAGTTAGAGGTGGTAGGGGTCTGCAGAAGTAGTGAGTAACAGAGCTGGTCTCACTTTGTTAGTTGGGAATTGGCATTTCTGTCAAAAACGTTTTGGGGTGAGAAAATAGGTTGAGACGTTCATTGATGAACCCTGAAGGTAAAACACACGTATATATATTTACCAAACATTCAAGTTACAGCAATCAGATGATACAAATTAGACCCCATACACATGTTTGGTGTGCCAAACTATGTTTGGTGTGCAAAATAAAAAGGGGGGGGGGTTGGAAGGATGGAAGGAGAATGATCTCACCTCCCTAATAATGTACAGTATTGCTTCCTGCTTACCTTCTTTGAAGTGTAAATAAAATCCTTCTCCCTTAACAGTGTACACTTCTCTGCAGTACAGTCCATTTCTCTTTTAATTGTGCAGTTACATTGCAGGTTTTTATCACCACACCAAGGCTGGTTTGCAGGTTTATATCACCACACCAAGGCAATTCCGTTCCATTTGAAAGTTGATGATGGACAGAAACTGGACAGCATTATTTCCACACCAACTGCAATACAGTAGATCACAGAAAAGGCATGAAATAATGATGAGTGTGGTATAGCAAGTGTACTGTGGGGGTCAGGATTTCTCATGTTACATTTTCTTCCAGAGAACCTTTATGATAATGCAAGGATTACATCACAATAATGTTAATGTATTTAAACGTACAATGCATTGACTACAACTGCTTATAATTTGTCTCAAAAATAAGGATGAGGCCAAGCTCGTCAACAAAACAGGTCTTGTAGCATCCGTGGGGATAAAAACCAGGACCGGGATATCACCTTCAGAATTTGACATAAAATTTTGCAAAATGATTTGCCCCTCATTTGACTCAATTTCATACACCCCATTTTTAATTCTGCCCCTCCTGCTGTCTGTAATAAATCTGCATCTTGAGTGTTTAAAGATTAATGCATCTCCCTTTCTCTGCATCTACTTCCCTCCCTGCCTCCTTCCTCCCCTCGCTTCAATACCAGGCAGTACCCTCACGTATGCATATGTAAATGCCTCCTCGCCTGAGCTCGGTGGAAGTAATTGTATGCATTTTTAACCGGCCAATCGACTGACAGATAGGCATAGATTGTCTCTGCTCTCTCTCTCCCCCCCTCTCTCTCGCTCTCTCTCTTCTCTCTCTCCTCTCTCTCTCACTCTCTCTCTCCTCCCTCTCTCTCTCCTCTCTCTCTCCTCTCCTCTCCTCTCCTCTCCTCTCTCTCTCTCTCCTCTCTCTCTCTCTCTCTCTCTCTCTCTCACGGTCTCTCTCTTTTCTCTGCCTCTCTCTTTCCTTCGCTCCCCCTCCCTCTCTTTTTTATTTTTAGCTCTGTACTTCCCCCTCCAGATGCACAGGAATGGCTCTGCAGAGCAGGTCTGCAGCAGAATGATTAGAAACAACCCATCCTCGTCAGATCTCTCCCCGGTTCTTTCTCTTTTGTTTTCCCATCCCTGGCTGTTCTGGTCTCCGCTACTTTCCTTCTATCACTGACAGATCTGCATTACGTTGTACCAGAGTTATATACGAGAAGGGGTTGTTATAGGGGGTGTAGGAGTTGAAAAAGGAACAATGAGTTTTAGAAAATGCACTGTTAATGTATGACTCCTGACAACATGCTCATGTTGACATTAACTCTAATACATTTTTAGCCCTCCATTATAAGACCTACATCAGAGGTGTTCAATCCTGGTGCTCAGGGTCCGCTGTCCTGTATGTTCTAGATGTTTCCCTGCTCCAACACACCTGATTCAAATGAATGGTCGTTATCAGGCTTCCACAGAGCTTGATATCAACCCATTGATTTAATGGCTTTTGGCTCATCTCTGTTATAATTATTCAAATAACTTTCCTTACTTTTCACAACTTGATAGGGACTCCATGCCAGTTGTCTGTGGCAGTCAATCTAAGTTAATTAAAGTAGTCAGTTTCATGTATTTGAGTCGTGAACTGTATGTAGTATGCATACTATTACTTTAAATGCCCAAAAAGGTGAAACACCTGACAGGCTGTTGACACAGTCTTTTTTATGAGACCATTTTCCCAACATTCATATACAGTGTAGGAGATTATTGGGTGTACCTTGTGCCATCTAGTTATGTTGAGAGATATACATTGTAGAATAATGTGTAAGAGGTTTTGAGCAGATGGAACAGCTGCAGAGTTCCACATAAAGGAGGTCAGAGTAAACCAACTTTTAAAATGAATTTGCAATTTAAATTGTAAAGTTACACTGTCTCTCTTTTTTCACTTTCTCTCTCTCCTCTTTTGTTTCTTTTACCTGACGAGAACATACAAGCAGCAACCAAGGCTTACATTATTCTTAGGAATTTTACAGTGCTTCTGTATTTGTTGTACTAAATGTGTTAGCAGTACCAAACATACATGATAAGCAAAAAAGGAATGTCTGTGGCACCCAATGGAATGATGTGATGTTCACATTCCGAAAGAACCCTGTCCCCATGTGACAGACATGCTTTGGCATACCAAGTGAAGAGAACAGCAGTGTTCCTTCCTGTGACAGTGTGAACTCATAAACCCTGGAAAGTGTGCAGTTAACTCAACTGATCATGTTACCATGTAAATGTATTTATTTTCATTGAGTCTGTCAAGTTATATTCTTTGTACATATTTATTTAGAGCTTTGGTCGACCCACCCAGGGTCACAAATGACATATATATGACAATAAAATGCTGTTGTAAAGTACAAACTTTTGCACAGTTGTGCAAAACATTGGGGTGAATAAGGCCGAAGTTAGAGTACTTCTGTTTTGTGGGTCCAACTAACCCTAACAACAAACGGCACATTCAGTCAAATGAACAAACTAGTCACTTTAATTTGTTGACTGTAACACTATGCTACTGTCAACCGGCCATGAGTACAGCGTGGGGTGTTTTGAGGACAGTGTTAGATAATCCCTTGTCCCTGTTGCTGAACAGAGCACTGCAGGAGGATGCAGTGAGCGTCATTGACTAGCTTTGGCACTTTGTGTGACTCAGTGGGTGGGAGTCTAGCACGAGACAGCCGTTGGTGCTGCCCTCTACCTGAACCGCCCCAGTGACCCTCAGCGCAGACACAGGGGGTGCCTGGGTAAATCAAACAATAGGCGTCATGTAATCTGCAGTTGTGTTGTGTGCTAATATGATATCTTGGCGCAACGCAGATGCCAGAAACATCTGCTCCCAGATGTGCCTGCACGTCTAAGACAGGGACTCATTACTGGTGTGTGCATATTCATGACTATCGGATATACATGATACACACAAACACTAGAATACATGTCATTACGTGATGCGTACAGTGCCGCTTTGAATATTGGGAGATCATTCATAAGACCCCCACTTCATCCTGAGTGAACTTTAGTTTGAGGTCATTTGAATTGATTGTGGTAAATCATAGTTTACAAGAAACCAATCAATCTTGGGCTGAAAGTTACAGTACCATAAATCAATACTACAGTACATAGTACATGTCTTGTAATATACCAGTACATTTGGATAAATCCTGAACTGAGAAACTACAAGTTCACATTGAATTCTCCAAATATATTGAACTAGTATCCACAACTAAATTAAAGGAATATAAATAAATAAGAAAATAGGAATAAAAACTGAAATGTAGTTTAAGTTTAAGTTCAATTAAATTGTGAATGTTGTTAATGTTAGTCCCCTACCCTGTAAGTTGTCTGTGATCTGTTAACAATGGCTGTGTCACAGCTGCCCATTTGTTGGAAAGCTCTACAATACAAATGCTTGCTTGGTACTTTACCTTGCTTCAACATGCAGATACAAATATTTGTGGAATTCAGATAGACCTGTTGTTTATCCTTTAAATGATAAACATAAAACTAACTGAAGAAGATGAAAAACTGCAATGTACTGTAGGACGATTCATAGAAATCCAAAGGATCTCACTTAAAAAGCATTTAGCTTCCTTACTGTATGTTGCCATACATTAAAAATGGAATTGGAAATACAGATTTAAGATGGTAGTACAATACATCATTCTCTAATTGGTGTCATCTATCATGTATTTCCGAATTCAACTGCAACTAGCTTTGTTTCTGAAAGGGTGAACAAGACAAGCATGTGCTGATGTACAGCTCTCACATGGAACGAAACACTTCACAAACATCCACATTTATGAAACTATTGTTGTTTCTAACAATTGTTGCAGTTACACTAGTATGCCATAAGTCTTTTGAACAGCTTCAACATATTGTACAAATATTATGTTATTGTACAAATAACATGTTACATTGAGACAGAGAAGTGTAGGTAAGTGAGTAGACCAAATGCTTAACCCGTTGTGCAGAGCCTATCTTTACACTGCTGCAGACACTGAAAAGTGCATTTACCAGCTTCCCTTTAATGTACAGGCACTTTTGACACACAAGGTGTCATCACAACTACAAATCACTTCCCTGTGCGTCTCCAGCTCACCCCCCCCCCTCCCTTTCCCTCTTTTCCCTTCCTCTGCCTCTCTCCCATTTCTGTGTGTGTGTCTCTCTCTGTCTGTGTGCGCTCCATTGCCTCATAGAGGCTGCAGTTTGGAGGATATATCTCAATTAGAACACAGGGGAGCGCAATGCACCGGCCAACCCTTCTCCTTTCCCTTCTTCTTCTTCTGCAACTACTACACCCCTCCCCATCCTTTCCTCCCCTCCTCATCCTACCATCCCCTCCCTCCCCCATGAACTCCCTCTATCTCTCCAGCACTCTTAAAGCAGAAGGAACAGGGAGAGGAGTGCCAGCATCGTCTGCAGTGCCGCCCGTCAACTGCCCGAGGGGCCTTTATGCAAATGAGCATGGGGGAACATGTCAAGATTTGTTTATCGTCCGTTAAGGCCCTCCCTTTTTCACTCTTCCTTTCCATCAGGACACACACACACACACACACCCCTCCCTCCTCCTTATAATGCATTTTACCCTCTTCTTATCCTCTGTCTGCACAAACAGTTATATTTATATTATTTTGGGGAGGCTGAGAGGTTAGCAGAACCTTGTCCCCATTTTAAATGGCCCATACATACACACACACACCTACACACCTAGCACTGGCTAGCATTAGCACTCTATTCATTGAGAAACTATCATTGCAGTGTTAGCTAGCATTAGTGCCCCACCGATTTAGAGGCCTTTGTTGTTGCTGCATTCCACTGTTCGCTGAGGTATTTCCATAGTAAGCCAGTGGGGTGAGGGTTTCCAACAAGCATTCTGCAGAAACTGGGTTGCAGAGGGAGAGGTCAAAATAAGAGGAAGAGGAGGGAGGAGGAGAGAAAACAGGAGATGATTAGTAACACAAAAGGGGACAAGTTTTGTGGATCGATTGTTTGTATAGCACATTATTATTCTTTATTTATATACTTAAACTCAATAATAGCTTGCATTTGTGTTACTAGCAGGGTAGGAGAAAATATCAAATGTATGTGCACAAAAACATATTTTGCCCAATTTTGAGAAGGGTTGTAAAACTTCAATAAGGTGCAGATCCAAATGGCCAACTTTAGCTTCACATGCATCATCTATTAACGTTTAGTCCTTAAATCTGCTAAACAAAACCTTGAATTTTCTGTTGAGAAATTAATTTTAATATACAATTTGAAAGTTCATAGATTCCTGTTGATCTGAATGCAATTTTTTGTAAAAAAAACAAGAGGATGTCTCATCAGACAATCTGAGAAGAATCCAGGGACCTCCTCTTCAGTTACAAAACAGGAATCACCAAAACAACATCCTATGTAAAAAAAATACCAAATCAAAAAGATTCTGACAATGTAAGGGTTCCGAGAGCTGTTTGTATTCAACTCAGGGAACAGCTGTCGGAATCCAGTTGTGGAAGGGGGGATTTCAGGAATCTTCCAGACACACCTTAGTTCCCAATCTTTTGCTGAAACAATCAAAGATACTTGAAACATTAATGTCTGTCATTCAGTGACGAGGATTGTGAGCTGAACATGACAGAAAATAGCTGTTTTTTAGTGTTTTTTAAGTTGAGGAAACTTCCCAAAAAATGTTGGTTCTGTAGACCCTGAGATGACGATAACTCTATTGAGAGTCAAACAACAGTAGTATCATCACGTTTATGTGTATTGTATTTATTTGATCTGTACAACTGCTATTATATACAATAAACAAGAATTACATTTGTACAAATGAACAGGGGCCTCAACACTGTTCTTACGCCCGTCATGCTTGCCCACCAAAAAACCATTGGGTCGGTGTCACAAACCTTAGGTTCTTTCCCCAGTGGTTGTTGGTTTGTTCAGGCTTCAAACAGTAGGGGCTGCAGTTCTCATAAACAATGTCTGTTCCTCTATCTCAGGACAGGAACCATCAACGAGGGTCTAAAGAGAACTCAGAGATCCTCTGTGAACGTGTCTCAACAGGAATGAGGTAAAGGTTTAGTGTGTGTATGTGCATGTTCGAGGGGCTGAGGAATGGGAAGAGGCCCACCTGTGCAAACCTGTCTTAGATTTTACACTTTCTTTCGACATTATCCATTGTACCTTATCTTCTCTTGGTACAATTCATAGGGCACAGTTTTAATTACAGCGCTTATATGTGTAGAAATTGTTTCTGAAAGCAATTATGTGACCATAAAAAAGCACATCATCAAAATAGTAATATTTTATTTTATTTTAGGGTCTCAATACATTTAGGGTCTCCATCTTTGTCTCTCTCTACCACTGACTTTGTGCTCACTACTCTACGCCCTCTCTGTGCCATCTCCCTTCCCCTGCTCCCCCAGTGGAGGGTGCTGTCTCTGGGCTGTAAGTTTTGCTGTGGGCCATTTTTCTCGCTGCCCTCCTCTCTCTTCCTCTTGCTCCCTCCCTCTTTTGCAATCTCTTTCTCTCTTCCCCCAGCCCTGTCTGCCTAGCTGAACTTGTCAGGCTGCCTCTCACACCGCTCAGAAGGGGACGTGAGACGGAGCTACAGCCCCAGCCAGTGTTGCCGTGCAGCTGCTCCCTCCCTCCACCGCACCCCCTCCCCATCCTCACACGCACACACACACATACAAATACACACACACGCACCCCGCCTTTCTCCAGAGCGGTGGTCGCCATGGAAACGCCAGCCAATCAGCACAGGGAGCACACAGATGGGGCGGAGACCTAACACTCTCCCTCACTCATTTGCTCTCCCTCTCTCTCTCTCTCACACACACACACACGCACAGTGTAAGATGAAAGATGGGATAATCACACGCATGCCGATCTGCAGCTTCCTCACTCTCACGCACAGGCGCACACACACATGAAGCAAGATTGACACTTGAAGCACTCTTAAAACGCAGCCTGCAGGTCCGTTTCATGCTAGCACACAGACACAAACAAACACATCCACACTCTGCAGATTCCACACTGATGGTAGACTGAAGGCAGAAGGTCAGTCTGAGAGCTTGATAGCCTCCAGACAAAAAATAAATTACGTGTTTACCTTTTTCTGTAAACTTTTGTTTGTGCTAAGAGTCATACCATGAAGATAAAAACTAATGAACATAAGAGAGAAGTGAGTGCAACATTACAAAATGGTGGTGTTTTTATCGTTGAGCCTTTTTCTCATATTCAAATGATAAACCCTTCTGACAAAGAGACACACATGCACAATAACCCAGTAGGCAACTTTCTTTCAGCAATAAAGTGTCAAAGATTTTTTGTTCTGGATTTACTGAACCGTATATTTATTGAATGTCATGTTGTTCAGCTTAGCAGGTTTTTCCTCTTTGTCATGAGCCTATATAAACTGGTGTATGTACTATAATAAGTAGGCCTATATGTTTTAGGCTTTGTGATGGATGTGTTAATCCTTTGCCACTGTTGGGTTGTATGTTATGTTAACTAAAACTATGTTTGAAAAGCTCTGAAGAGAAGCAAGATGTTTCGTAACACTATTTGAATTGATGGAAAAGGATCTGAAAAATGCAACGTTACAATTACTTCCAATTTCAGAATAAAGGTCCTTTAACATGCAATGACAACAACACAAACAAAGTTCACCCATTTAAATATCCTAGTATGACATAATATTATATATTTTAATGTCATTTATTTGGTCTATATGTGTCGATTAGGTAGACATGCTGAATGCAGCATTTATAAAGGGCAACTTGGTGCCCTAGTGCTCAAGAGATTCATGTCTTAGCTCTTAGGTTGAGATTTAGACAAGTTGAAAGATGGAGACAGACTCTGCCTCACTAAACAATAAAATATTTGGGCATCTGCCTCCATCTGTCTGTCTCCATCTCCAAACTTCTCTAGGTTGTCTGAGACACAGTTTGAGTCTGAGAACCAGGCAACAAGGATGTAATTGAATGCAACAATTCTAGGCACACCATAGTTGACACCACACTATTGAACAAATGATTATATGTTTAGGCAGACTTTTTGAATTAGTAGGCTTTACATCATTTTACTTTTTGTTCATAACTGGAATATGCCATAAACAAGAATGTTAAAATCTAGTTTTTGAATGCCAGACACTGCAATTATTATTTGTTGTTGTTTTGTTCTGTTGTATTGTTCTGTCTCCATTATTTCAGGTGTTTAGAGTTAGTCTGCCAGCCAGGGGGCAGTCTGCTGTCTGTCAGGAGAGAGTGAACGATATATATATATAGAGAGAGAGATAGAGAGAGAGAAACAGAGATAGAGAGTTAGAGAGATAGAGGGAGGGAGGGAGGGAGGGAGGGAGGGAGGGAGGGAGGGAGGGAGGGAGGGAGGGAGGGAGGGAGGGAGGGAGGGAGGGAGGGAGGGAGGGAGGGAGGGAGGGAGGGAGGGAGGGAGGGAGGGAGGGAGGGAGGGAGGGAGGGAGGGAGGGAGGGAGGGAGGGAGGGAGGGAGGGAGGGAGGGAGGGAGGGAGAGAGAGAGAGAGAGAGAGAGACAGAGAGAGAGAGACAGAGACAGAGAGAGAGAGAGAGAGAGATAGAGATAGAGATAGAGATAGAGATAGAGGGAGGGAGGGAGGGAGGGAGACAGAGAGAGATAAAGAGAGGGAGGGAGAGGGAGAGGCAGCGAGAGCGAGACGGACACTGAAGGGGCTTCCAAGTTTCAGGGCCTCTTGGACCTTACAATGTATCCCTGCATGCCTTGTAAACAGAAATGCAATTTTTCTTCCCTGAGAGTTTTGCTGTCGAACCAAATATAGAGATGACTATTTCAAGCTACCAAGCCTTTACCGCGTATCCTCCCTCTCAGCAGTCTCACCAAGAGGGCATTTTTTTCTGCTCAATGCTTTCTTCTCTTCCTGTATTTTTATGGCTAGCAGATCCAATACTAGGGACGGAAAGGGAGAGAGACAGACTAAAAGAGAAAAGACAGACAGAAACCAGGACAGAGAGGGTAGTGTGACCTAATTAAAAATGCCCACTGTGTGAACTGCATCTCTTTGATGCACATGGCATAGCCAGAAGACTGGAGAAACTGGCCTGGCTAGATTCATGTCAATGAGCTGAAGTCACCCAACAGGCTTCGAACTGGGTCCCATTGTTTCAGTACCTTGTTTTACATTGATGTCATATACATACTCTCACATGCTTCAGATATCATAGAAATGCTAAGGCATCATTGCCAAAGTTATGTTTGGTTGATTTTAATGGACATACACTAGCCCCTCACAGAGTTTGCCATCAAAGTACACATAATGTGAAAACATTATGCAATAGGCAAATAATAAAATATAGCCATGACCACACCCCTCATTTTCACAATATTGACAGAGAAACTATACATACGCTCTATCGTGAATACCAAGAAAATTACAATACACGAAAATTACAACTAAAATAAAAATGTAATGTATTTATGACATGTGTTTTTAATTTGCCATGGCATGCGTAAAGAAAAACATTCAAACACTAGATCTCCTCTGTGTTTGGGTGACAATGTTCCGAGTAGATTCTTCACAGAAGATGATTTAGACCTAGTAAATGAAGTCAGTGATTTGACATACATTCTTTGTTGAACATATTCCTATTGTAGCTTGAGTCAATGGAAATTATACATGCTGACATAATTCCTGAGACTGAAAATAAGGTCAAATATTTAGCCGATGACGTTGCTAGAGTTAATCCCTAGTGAACCAAGTGGTAGTGGAGGGGTTGGAGGATCAAACCCACATGGACATCTGCAGAGCAGCGCATCTGTCCTATGTCAGCAGGAGCGCTGCAAGTGAGGGAGCAGACAAAGTGCTTGACGCAACATTGAATCAAGATGGCATTATGGATTAGTGAATGTAATTCAGTGTCTCAACTAGAATTGTTTTCCTCCTATCAGTTAGTTGTGCCAGAAGAGGCATGTCATCTACATAGCAGTCACAATCACACACAAAAACATGCACACTCCACATCTAGACACATCTAGACTAACGTCAGTGTTGCATTACTGGCCAGACATTGTACTACTCCATCCATCTTCCCCATGCCTTCTGCATTGATAGTCTCTCAGAGGCAACCCGATTATATTAAGCGTTTGTGACATCCTTGTTCTGACTACCACCCTGCAGCACTCAAAACTTTACCTCACTTTTGCATTGTTTACTTAATACTATATTGACAAGTCGCGTGTGTGTTACAGATGACCTGCTGAATTCAGTGTCCTTAACAGGTCATGTGAATATGGCACTCTAAACTATCCACTGTTCTAGCATGTTGCAGACCGTCTGACATTTAAATAGCTACCGAACAGAAACAATGCTCTCTAGTATTGTAAGCGTTTGAGATGATGCCTAACATCTATATATGATCTCTGCCTGGCGCACAGTTCTCATCACAGGTCCAAAATAAGTCATTAACATCGCCAACAGGTGAAATTCGATGGGTCTATTTTACTATTTAACTGAACTAGGGCTGAACTGGATGAATTCACCGAACCTTTAGCTATGTTGAAAGACAAAGTCTGTGAACACAATTATTTAAAAATAAAAGAGTAATGAAATGTTTTATTTTAGACTATAATGTCTCTATTCAATGGCATGTATGTTGTTGATGGTTTAGAGCACTTGAAATATCCAGCATGCCACAGTTATGTAACCAGCCATTGCTACCCATAGAGAGAATGAGAGGGAGAGAGAGAGGGGGCTGGGCAGAGAGAGATAAAGAGAGAAAGAGAGAGAGTGAGAGAGAAAGCGAGGGGGGTGGAGAGAGAAGAAAATAAAGCAATACACAGAATAACCTCACTCACAAACAGCAGTCTTAGCAGTTTAGCGGAACTTGTCCTATTTTCCTCTCTCTCTCTTTCTTTCTCTCTCCATGTTCCTCTCCTGCTCATTTTCTTCTTCTCTCTCTCATTGAGACATGGGAGTAGCTGCCGATTCACATTCCAACAAACAGACAAGCTCCTATAAGACAACCAAGTGAGAAAGAGAGAGACTGTTTAGCAATTTACTTCCATCATTTTGCAGTATTTAGAATGTGGGCAGAGAAAACGATTGAATATTGTACAATGAATGAGAAATACAGTGTGAAGGTGTGTACTTAATAATCAAAAATAAATGACTAGAAATGCATTGGTGGGATAGAGTGAGGCGAGTTAAGAGATTTGGTATGTGACCTGCACACAAATACTTGTCTCATGACGCTAACTAGCCACTTTGTCCCTATTTGCCCTCTCTTTCACGGTTTCCACATTTATTATTAGCATCATTAGATTGGAAAGTAGAATTGTATGTGGTTGATGCAAGGTGTTCTGCTTATCCTTGTTCCACTGTGAGCAACTTCTACAATGCTCATGGGCACACTCTCACACATGTACATGCTCGTAAATAAGCACAAATCAGCTTCAAATTAATTTGTTTAAATGATTAATTGAATATGACTATCATTATACTTGACAAAATATAGTTGTGTATGCCAACCCAAGCGCTCTTTGGTGACGTGGTTGATTACGTTACTGTTGATCATCTGTCCATCATCGTATAAAGCCCACCCTGACAATTTGATTGGTCCGAACAGCTCTTGTTCGTACATAGTTTTTCCCCAACCGAGCAACCCCAGACCCAACTTCCCAACCAAATTGTTTTGTGGGCGGGGCTAAGTTCGGCTGGCATCCAGGCTAAGTACCAATATTAGTTGTCATCAATAAAATAAGTCATATTCCTAGTTTATCTCTTATACCCCAAAAAATAGATAGGCCTATGAATATATCAATGTATTTGCGGCCATACTGAGTGGCACTAAGCAATGGAGCCATTCATTGGAGGTTAGAGACCAGAATATGAAAATGTTAGGGTTTGGGTTAATAATATTGTCCGGCGACAAGACCATCTTATTGCATGTAAGACAAAGTGACAAAAGTGTAGGATATGAAGATGATACCATCATTGCAGCTCTACTTAAGGAATCCTGTGAGCTTGATTCCAACAGGATGGATTCAGCATGTGAATTCAATCTATCTACTACCTATTTTTGTTTATTGAATTTATGGGTTCAAAGTAAATCCCTTAAAACTAGCATAAATACCAAAGGTTTTGTCCTAGAGCTGATGCATAGACAAAGTTGGGCAAAAGAGGGCAGTGAAGTGGGGATGTTGTTTTGGAATGAGCCACAGCCAAAGATGACTACTACCCATACCAAATCATTCTTTAATCGAGGGTTGGCTCAACAACACAATTGATGTTAACCTAAAACACACATACTCACTTGCTTTCTCAGTGACGTTTTGGTCTTAACCTCTGTCAATGTAACAGCATGGGTAAATGTCAGCCTAATCATAAATCTCTTAAGACAAACTGGCGTTTAGTCACTCGAATTTCAGAGTTGTCATTCAGTCTAGAATAAATAACTTTTGCTTTAATTATTCCTGTACTGTTACAATATACTGTAAAACTGCTAAATACAGTAATATACCCCATTTATCCTGATGATATCCTGCGAATAAACGTGCATTTTCAAGACACCAATTTGACAAGTTACATGTTCAAGGTTAGTCTCAAATACTCATTTTTAATACTTTATCATGTATTACATGCAGTGTATTCCTGAAGCATGTTACCAACGACATCACCCATGTTTATAGTAACGTATTAGCGGTCACTGATTCAAGCTGATTCAACAAATGTTGTCTGTTTGGACAAATGTGCTTGAGCCGTTGAAAAAATGTAATTTCATTTAATTGGAGTGCCTCATCAACACCATGTCTTTGCTCATAAGCTCACACCCTATTTCTTTCTTCTTCCCGCTGTCTCCACTCTTGTGACTCTGGGTGTTCTATAGATGTGCTGTCGTCTGTTGTGAGGCCACGGCATGCCTTACCCTGCCTCCTACCATGGTGTGTCCATCTGACTGACTGTCCCATTTACCTCTGCCTACCACATCAGGATCTCCCTTTACCAACACATACAGTGAATGCCACAGGGTTTGCCCAGACACTACACGAGGAGAGATGAAGAAAATAAATAACGATCATTCAGGGAATGTCTGTGTATGTGTGTGCATGTGAATGTTTGCACACGAGGGAGGATTGTGTACATGCCTGCATGCAAGTGCACGTGGTCGTGTGTGTGCGGGTGTCTGTGTGTGTGTGTGTGTGTGTTTGTGTGCGCAGGTGTGCATGAGAGGACTGTGACAGCGTTTTGGGGTGCATGAATGGCAGGAGGCTCAGGGTGTGTTACTATACGTGGGTTCTTCTCTCTGTGACTGTGAGTTTAATGGACGGTTAAACAAGAGTCATAAATCAGCCACTGGAGGCACTAAAGCTGCAGCTTCTTGAGTGGAAAATACCTGACACACAAACACACACCCACTCACTTTCGCTCCACCTTTCCCAGGGGACTCCCACACACACACACACACACACACACACACACACCAGGGCCCTGTTTGAATACTCTTTGAAAGCATCCTTCTTAGCATCCAGTCTCAGATTTAACTGATCTTTAAAATGTAAGCAGGTGCACATTTATTATCTATCCCGCAAATGTAACATTAAGGATTGCCTGTAGACATAGAAAAGCACTATAATTATGCACTGGCAACATAGGGCCTTAAGTGTATTCTGTCACTATTAAATACAGTGTGAATGGAACCTGGTGTGGAAATGTATGAAATCGAAAGAACATGGAATGCGCTTAGCTTTTTTTCAATCGACCCTCAACAGAAACATGCTGGTTATTTAATGCATTATTTTAGGATATAGTATGGGAATGAGGAAAAATCTCACTAAGCAAATAGTGAGCTAGTGCAGTTTTTCAATGACGAGACAGGAAAGCTTGTTCCTGAACCACATGCATTATCCCATGTATCAACATCCACGCAATGTGTCTTAAAGCCAAACTTGAATTTAAAATAAACAGAATGGTTGTCGAAAATAAATGACCTTTTAAGACAAAGTGAAAACGTATAGTTGTGTACTAGTTGCAGGGTTGTAGTATAACAGTAGTAATTGTACCACATGGACAGAAACAGCCTAAGAGGAGAAGTAGGAGGGAGAGAGACATTGTAAGTGGGTATGACAGGGATCAAGTGACACAAAGAGAAACATAAGTAGGGAGGAAGCAAAAGTGAGAAAGATGGAGCAAGTAGTGGACAATTAGCTACATGGTAAAAGTTTTAAAAAAGAGAGAGAGAGTAGTAGATTGAAGAGACTGACAGACAGAGGAACATACTGAAAGAGGAAAGCAGGTAGTCTCTTCTCAGACAGGACAGAACATCGGAAACCACTTAGCACCTCACACACCCATGTTGGTCTCTCACCTAGCAGCACTGCCCAGTTGCTCTATTGATGCCATACTGTCCATGTGACCCCTTCACAAATCCAATGTACTCTGAAGTAAAGACAATATAAATAAAATACACCAAGCTATCAAATCTCTGCAAAAAAGGCATAGTACAGTACACTACACATTCACTCTATTTGACCTTTGGCGATCTCCATCTGAACCCATCTTCCTGTATGAAACGTCTACCGCTCCTTTGGCCTCTCCCCCTCGGCCTCTTGTGTGGTCCATCCGTGCAAACACAAAGCCAGAGGTGACCTCTTTCATCCATGAATCAGCACTGGTCGTTGATTGAACAACAGTGCAAATAAGTTTTGCACACATGCAGAAGTGGTTCCATTTGTGGAGGTAATGTAAAGTTGTGACCAACTGTTTTCAATTTGTCTGACACGATTTTCTTTTACTTTAGCTAAGGGCCAATCCTTGACCAGTCTAGCGTCGGTTTTGGAACTGAAGACAGAAAGTCTGAACGTTCTTCACAGTACCATGTCCTACTGCGTGAAAAACATACATACAGCTTCATGCTAACTATAATGATAACAAAGTTACAATTATGGGCATTTTGTTCATGCATACGCAAGTTTTGGCCTGTGACTGTCCTCTTGATATCCAATTCTTTAGCTTTCACTTTTCAATCAATAATACAGTCTACTACAACTACTTTTACAGCTATGCTAAATTTGAGCACACAGTGCTAATTGCATGCCAATTAATTCGATTAGTCACAGTTATCACTATCATGTACACTTTTACTGGGTCTCAGTAGGTAGATACTTGCATGATATTCTAGCATTCAAGGGAAAAACATATAGTTTTGCTGGGAGTTTCTATTTTCTCCCAGAAAGAAGCGATCACAATAGGTATCAATACATAAGCCACTAGGGACTGTGACACATTACACACCTCTAACAAGCTGAATGGTAGACTTACCTAACACTTCTTTAAAGAAGGTAGGTTTATTTGTTACAGAGGGCAATACTATTAAAGCCCTAGAGGGAAATGTAAAGATAAAGATTTCCACAAGCATCAACTTTAGCCAAGTAGTTCTGTAAGTACCAGGAACGGTATGCGGTCTAAGTAAACTACATTAACATTTACATTTAGCAGACGCCCCCGAGGCAAGTAAGGTGAAGTGCCTTTCCCAAGGACACAACGTCATATTCATGGCCATGAGTCGAACCGGCAACCTTCTGAGTAATAGCCCGATTCCCCAACTGCTCAGCCATATGACTCCTTCAAATAGTTCACATTTAGTTTGCTTTAACTTTTTTATGTCTATTATGGCATGTAAATCATTTTGATATTGCTTAGAGTAGTATAGTTTATAGTAGAGTGATATGAGAAGAAAGAGTTATGTGAGCAGTGAGGGTCTATGTGTTTCAAGATACAAAACCACGTATAGTAACCTATAATCATTGTACGTTAGTGTTAGCCATAGCCATAGCCGTCGCATTTTGTTTTTCACTGGACAATGTGGGTGTCTTTCACGCCTCAATTTTATTAGTCAAAAAGGTTTGACATGAGCTGTCAATGAGCCGACAGATTGGTGGTGTTGGGTTCTTGTGTCACAAGGAGAGCAGTACCCTCTCTGAGGTTAAAGTGGATTTGCTGATGAGTGGTGTATGCCAACTCATGGCCCCTATCCAGTGGAGATCCAGGTGTCTTAGTGTTTTAGACTGACTGACGCAGCTTCAACCATTCTTTTCCCTCGTCTGTACTCGTCCTCTCCCCTACACTCAGAACATGGGAATACATTTAAACATTGATCCTTACTCAAGTCCTATGGTTTAAGAGCAACGATGATGAGTTCACACCTGAGGGAAAAATACTAATAATTTGAATAATATTACATAGGATTAACAGTAGACACTATTCCAAATAAGAGGAAATTTAATTAAGTGAAAAGTGATGACTCATTTTTGAATAAATCATGCAAGCACTGTAGACGGTGTTGAAGCAGGCAGTCCTGGAGGAGGCAGGCACATCCAGAGCTGATTCATCAGAGGGCCTGTTTGTACGCATCCCAGCCCGACCCCCTTTGCTTATCTCCACTGAAATTCTTCTCAGGTATTTCTCTCTTTCTCTCCCTTTCTCTTTCTCTCTTTGTTCTCCTGCTCTAGTCTCTCTCTCGCTCCTTTTGGTTTTTATTTCTCCTTCCGTACTCTCTCTGGTCTGTCTTGATTTTCCTTTGCATATCAAAGTCTAACTGGCTTTTGAAGAAAGTGTGTCTTTTAATATTGCTGTCTATAATGTTTTATAGGGTTGGTTAGGTGCTTCTCTGTGGAAAGAAGTGAGCATCAACTTGTTTTCAGCTGCTCCAGCACTGTAAATGGAGAGGCAGTCCGGTTATGTGCATAACCTACATTTTTGCAGGGAGTTTCCCTAATATATTCTAACGCAAAAAGGGGAACTAATTTACTATTTCTCTCTCACAAACATTACTTTAACTGGAAACAAGACAGTTAACCTACTAAATATTATTTTGTGTGCATGAGCAGACATTTAGAAATATAGCTGACAACACTGTTAATACAATACATTCTACGCTGTTTCAATATTTCTGTACAACCAAATATTTTACACTGCTCCCACAGTCAAAAGTTGGAGGGTGGGCTTAAAGGACAGGAACCTGTCATTTTTGTTGAGACAAAGCAGTTTAAAGTTGTTTCTCTCCCTCCTTTTTCTGGGGCATTTTTTCTGCCACTGTCCCCCCTGGTGGGAGGGGTAAACCCCCTGTGTCAGACTTCAAAGGAGGCTCATAGAAGCCCCTCCTCCTCCTCCACTAACCCCCCCTCGCATTCATCTCAGACTAACAGCTTAACCGCAGAGTTCAAACAAGCTCACCCACGCCCAGCACCAGCTACACAGTTACAGAGCACACACACACACACAGTTACAGAGCTAACACACACATGCACACACACACACACACACACACACAGTTACAGAGCTAACACACACACATGCACACATACACACACACACAGTTACAGAGCTAACACACACATGCACACACACACAGTTACAGAGCTAACAAACACACATGCACACACACACAGTTACAGAGCTAACACACACATGCACACACACACACACAGTTACAGAGCTAACACACACATGCACACACACACACACACACACAGTTACAGAGCTAACACACACATGCACACACACAGTTACAGAGCTAACACACACATGCACACACACAGAAGCAAATACATAGACATGTGTTTAAACACACAGTTACACTTTCACAATTATAAGCACACACATAAACACACAGTTAAACGTTAAAATACATACTTTGGAGAACACACTCATTCAGTGTATAGTTTTTTAGTTGACCTACATATGTTTTACATATGAAGTGCAAACTAATAAAAGAACATGAAAGTTCACTTACTCACCAACCTGCAGCCCAGTACATGAAGCTAATCTCTCCCTGCTCTCTTTTACTCTCCCCCCCTTACTTACTCACCCATTCACTCCTGAGGAGTTGTTGATAAATGTGTTGTTTGGACTGATGAATGTTGCCTTGTTGTGTCTGTGGAGATTAACCACAGTGCAGGATCGATAGACATGTGTAGAACAATCCTGAGCGATGAGTTTGCTGAACAAGGTCTCATTTGTTAAGAGACCTGTTAAATGTGTTGTATTTAAGGAGGGGAATCCCCCCATTCACAAGAGCTGTCAGTACCCAAAGGGTTGCTGGTTCACATCCTAGGCGAAATAGAGATATTCATAATTTGCTGATTGTAGAAAAAAACTTTCAGAAGATTAAATAACAGTCTACCAATCTTTGAAATATGGGAAACTCATACATTCTTTAAATGACATTAATTTATTCTCACAAATGTTTAAACACACAAACGTGTGTCCGATAAGCAAACCTAGAGTCAGAAGAAGAGTAAACTTCAGTCCCAATTCACCATGCATAATGCTAATACACAGTGTAGCGACTGCTCAGCCCTGGACCCATGCTTCAGGAACATGAAAATGTTTCTGTGTATTTCTAGGAGTTGCAAGTGCCGCCATGTGTTTAGAATTAGCCCTAGCAACTAAGTGTTTGTGTATGGAGCGCTCTCGGGAATCTAGGTTGTTCCAGATTGCATATTATGCAATCATAGCATTATTTGGTGGATAAGAATTTACATCACTGACATAACTTTTCCTTCCAACCCAAAAGAGTGTAGTGTGTATACAAATGACATGCAAATTAGCACAAACCCATCCTTACACTTTAAGGGAGGTTACAGAAACAGTTATATCTACGGGATGGGGGGGAGTGGCGGTGGCTCTCCCCTCTCCAAATTGAAACCAAGAGAAATGGCTCAAAACAAAAAGGAAACTCAAGGTCAAGAGTTAGGGTTGTCCATCGGGTTTTCCATTTTGTACAAGCAAATGTCTTCTTAATTAAACAGGCAGGTCTAGGGTAGACTAGGGTGGCCTAGGTTAGAATGGGCTCCTGTTTGTCTCTGTAACACTCCTTCCTGCTGCTTCACTCCAGTGGTATGAGTCACAAGCACGTGCACAGACTGGTTCGACAAGATTTAGGTACACACATGCTTGTGCCTACACACATTTTTCCTCTATCCCTCATTTTATTATGCAGTGCAAACACACATTCACACTTAGGCTCTCACCTCACACACAATCAACCCCTTTTTTGTCGTCAGAAACACATAGGCCTGTTGATTTGTCCTTACTTCTTCCGTCTCAAGCACACTTCAACAAACACACAAACAGACATATACATCCCTCTTATCATCTAACCTGATGTAAGTGCCTCTATATATGGGTGAACAGCATTGATATGCAACTTCAAGAAAATTGTTTGCTGAATTCTTTTTACATTAAGGGCTTGTTGTTTCTCCTCTCTCTCTATCATCCTTTACCTGTTGAGACTTTGGCTCCAAGCCAGACCCTTTGAGTTTGTGTCTAATATGAATAAGAAAAAGGGGAGACATTGAGAAGTGATGCAAAGCACCAATGGTATTTGAGACTGTGAAGCACTCTGGGTGATTTCCCAAAAGAGAGCTAAGGAGATGTGATTCCTGGGAGTGGTCCACCAGGACTTCTCACTCTCTGGTTCTCTGTAGAGACTCCAGATGATATGTATACCTTGTCTGAATCCTGTAACGATGAATGCTACCTAAAACAAATGACTGACTTAACTAAACTGAAAATATTTAGTCCTGTGATAGATCCTGAGGAAGGAAGGAAGGCATGAAGGACAGAAAGTTAAAAGGAATGAAGGAAGGAAATTCAAACATGACCATGCACAGCAGATGAGAAAGGGACATGGTTGAGGGAGTATCGTTGGTTTGTATAGCAGTGCAGAAGACGATACTACAATAATGTTTGTGCGTATGTTTACTTGGATGTATTTGAGCATGTGAGTATGTGTGTTTGTGTCAATTCATTCTTTGAGATACAGTACAAGTCAAGTCTCAAGTCCTTGGTCAAAAGACTGAGCCAAGTCTCAAGTCTCAAGTCTCTTTTGACAATCATTTTGTGTCTGCCTCTGGTTAATCTTGAGTCAGACATGAGTCTCCAAATCTGTGTATATGTACGTGTATGTGTCTGTTCATGAGTTTATGTGTATCTCTGTGTGAGTGTGTTAGTGTGTTTCTGTCCATAAGCATTGTCTAATGTTACAGAGAGAGTCAGTGTGTGCGTGTGTGCGTGGATGTGTACGTGTGTGACTTTGAGAAGTGGGAGGAGAGTGTACTCAGGCAGAGGGGAGTACACCACATGACTGCAGTCATACTCACACAATATTACAGCTTTCCTTCCACATCAATTTACAACAGCAACAACATTCACTACCAACTTCACAGAAACTTCAAACACTACTGACATTAAAGTATTACTGTATGAGACATTGTGAGATTTTAAAATGCCTTTGTTAGTTTAATACAACTGTCTTTTTAAACCATGTTAAATGAGGCTTCTGTTCCTATTTCTGTTGTTATATTGTTTAAGTTTTGTAGGCTGATTTCAATTCGCCTTATTGGTGCAGTGTTTAAACGAACATGTTTCAACTTCACTCTGCTTCAAGACTGTAAGTGTTCCTGGTATGAAACAAGCAGTTTCACAATGAGCAGGAAACATGACATCATCTTGGTTGGTAAGTTCCTGAATGCAGGGCATCTGGGGTTTTTTCTTTGTTAACCCTGTGTTGGACTGACGCTTAAAATGAACATTTGTGCCATTGCTTTATTATTGACCTAACCATTCTGATTAGGATGTAGTTATTACACACTAAGACTAAGATTTATATGGTTTTATGGAACCTCAGTGATCCCAATTCTACTTTAATGTTGTTACCTATTAATACATATTTTTGAGATTTCCGGATAATGTATTGCTGTTCAAAGACAAATGACTCACCCTTTTTGAAGAACTGCCATGTGTACACTGTATTTATGGTGAACTATCCCTAATTGCACACAGAATGTCACTTTGTGGACTGATTAACTTTTTGATTAAATTAAATCAGTTACTTTTTGCCTTGTCACCTTTAAGCAATATTTGAGGAATGATGTCACTTTTGTGACTTGTTAAAGAGTAACCACACTGTGCTGCATGAGAGAGGACCACTGCACTCTAGGCCACATAATGAGGGGATTCAGAGTACATTTCAGGTTCATTATAAATGTAACAACATTGAGTCATATAAAACTAATTCCTGGCTCACTTCACCGTTATCATAGTAAATCAGCATACAAACTGAATAAACAATTATTTAATACAACAAAATGCTGACAGCCATTCGGAAAATGACCATTAAACAACTTGTGGCACCATGTACTTTCCCCTTTCTCCATTGGTCCCATATCAACATGTATCTGAAGATGGAAAGGAGCCTCAATTGTACAGAAATCCACCTCACTATGGAGACTCAAACAAACCCTCAATCACTGATCTCACAAACAACAACATTTAAGACACAGTCCACACACTGTCCAGAGCTTGCCATTCCTCCTTTCCAGACAAGGGCAGAATCTTTTATGGCTAAGTGCCATAATTCCCAGACCAGCAAGTGGCGCTGGAGATGTCTTAATTAGACAAAGTGATTTCATTTAGATGATTAAATGTCTACTAATGGGTTGCCAGCCTCTGGCTTCGGACTTATGATAGAAAACATCCACGAGTAGGATTCTCCTCTCAAAGTATGTGCAACAGGAAGAGCAGCTCATGACACTGTCCTGGCTGAGTGAAACCTCTGCCTGTTACGTTAAGTCAGCACATTCAAATGGGTCCAACACAGATCTGTATTTATTGTTGAAGATCAAAGATTTTGTACCATATCAATGATAATACTATTTACGACCCGATGAAAAATGTTGCTAATAACAAGCACAGTTTCTAAGACTGAACCTATTCTCTAATTATTTCAGGTCACAGTCATTGGTCTCAAGAAACTATAGTCTGTGTCGGGAATACTGACTATTGACTACTGACTAAAAGGCTAAAAGTCATACAAAAACTAAAATAAATATCAGAATATATTGTTTTCAACATTTTACAGTATAGAGGAAGTAGCTTTTCTGTAATAAGCGTATTGGACTTGTTGTCTTTCCTGCAGAGTTGCTTGAGGGAACATTACAGCCTTGTCAGTTTCACTTGTATTATTGATAAAAAACCTTTCAGCAAGTTTGAGCGGAATATGTCAGGGAGATATATATAAGGTACCCTGAAATATGGTGAAAATTGGTTGAACCAATCAGAATGATTGTCCTCTATGATGCAACAGCTGAAAAACAGAACCAATAAGAAAAAGAATGTAACCCTACTTTATTATATGGCAACGACAGTACGAGCCTTCTCATTGACTAATGGGTAGTCATGCCAGACCCGTATTGACCAGCGGTCCGATAAGTATTGTTATGATGTCATCATAATTGGTTGCTAGACCTGAAACACACCGTAGAGAAGACTTGAGAGCTAGCCTAGCAAGCTACAATTAGCCTACAATTTACTAAACGAAAAGAGCTAAAAATGCCATATAATAAACAATTTACTAACCTCGACCCACTGTATGTCTGTCTAATGTGAGATTATGGTCAGCTCTATACATCCCATTGCTCCACTTCCATATTCTACTAATCTTTCACTAATCCTTGGTCACTAAATTTAGATATTCTTATGATCCAGTAGAGACTGGGCAGAGGTTACTTTGCCTTCTTGCATCTTCTGCCACATTTGGTTGGAAAGATGAAGCAACAAAAATGTGCATGGCCTGGTTACTCCAAGCTTCTTTATACTATTCATCTCAGCAGGAAAAAGAAATGCCTGCATTGCACACCATTCTTTTCCTCTCTCTCACTGCTGCCATTATTTGGGAGGCTTACATGGGCGGCAATCAACATGGTTACCAAGTTGTTAGAAATAGATCTTAGCTCTTGCAACCTGAAGAATGTGTAAAAGGGGATACAAAGCTATAGTAAATAACATGTTTACTACTCTGTAAACATGTAAACAAATGCTTTGTGTGACAGGAAGAAGTTCATGATTCAATACAAGTTTACCATTGTTTAGGGATTATATTATGGTCATACATTTGGATGATGCATTATACTATGCAACAAAAGGGGACACCAACTCTACATTTTCACTCAGCATTCTGCCTGACACCTGATATCATGATTTCATACTCAAAAACGTCATACATTGTCAAACTTAACAGGACATCATTACGGCAGTGGAATACGACTGTTAAATTCTTACAGCCAATACCTCACTCCTACCTTCTCTAGCCATTGCTTGCAGGTGTGGGGGTGGCTCCTTGGCAAAAACACCCAAAGAGGCAGGCATGCATATAAGTCTGAACAGGTTGCAGGCTAGTCACATTCCTGGGGAGATGCAGGGAGGCAGCAGTAGCAAACACAGGAGAGCACTGTAGAGCACATAATACTCGGTTCTCGTTCAAGAACATTGGCTCTAACACATAGAGGGTTGTAGAGATATAGGGGGTTGTAACATACACAAACACAAGCCTGCATGCAAAGTAAAATAACAAAATATAAAAAACATTGTCATACCTACATGCAAATAACAATGGTGTTGATACTTTAAAAAAGGTTATAAGTACATTAGGGTTCCATTTGAGAACATTTTCAGCATGTGCTTTTGGGATGTTGTTTATAAGATTCAGAACTAAGGTATAAGGTTCAGAACTGGTTATATATAAATATGCAGAGAGAGACATAGAGAGAGACATAGAGAGAGAGAGGGGGAGAGATAGATAGATAGAGAGATTATAGGTACACACAGTATAGGCTGTGTGTGCATATGCCAATGCCTTTTTTCCCCAAAAAAACATAAGGCGTTTTTTTCTATTACCACGTTTTTTCTATTTTCACACTATTGAGACTTCTTTCCGACCATTTCATCGGCACACTTTACGGGAATAACAGCATGCTTGCAGGTACTGTCATCTCCATGGAAACTGATCATTTTGCCTAGGGAGGGTGGAGGGATATGGAGAGGTCAAGACATTCAGTTTCCTTGGAAACTGCACACATTGCTCAAGCCTTGAGCCCGCCCTTCCTTTGACATGCGCTCTGGAGGGGGGTCAGAGTTTTTTAATTGGCTGAAATTCTGCCTCTAGGCTTAACGCCTCCTCCGTGACAGGGTCGTACACTCTTAAAGGGGAGAGGAACTCTTTTTTTACCCATTCATTAAATCCAGGACTATGCGATAGTGCGTCACACACGAACGTAAAAGTCGGTAGCTATACAGGATTTCCAATTGTGATTCCAGACCAGTAAATTAATGGCATTTTAGTTTTATTTTTGCAGCACATCATAACACTTGTCAACCCATCTAGGCTACCGTCCAGTTCAAAACGTGAGGATAAAAGACAACAAAAAAACACTAGTAACGTTTTTTTAGCATAGCATTTCTATTGGGCTATAGCCTAGTTCTAAATGGCATAATATATTTTTCTTAGCATTATCTAGGCCAATAAATACCACCAGGTACAAAACCAATAAAATATTAGGTGTGACACTTTGTCGCTACATTGTGTTGCATATGTAGCCTATTCATATTTCGGGCTCTTGCAAAAGAAGATGAATTGATCGATAAAGAGAGCACGAACCTACCGTACACATATGGTCATACAGTGAGTCTAGGACTCATCAATAGACTGCGACACACCCCATCAAAACAGCAAAGAAATCTCTATTCGGGTAAATAAAGTAGGTTAATTGTTCTTTCATCTATCCAGATATATTCAAATAGGCTTCACAGACGTGCTGATCGAATACAAACGTGCTTCTTCTTTGCTAAACCATTGCGCCCTGCGGATTGTTTTCGGTTCGAAGTGTCCAGGAATGATGGAGGCAAATGGCTCTCTGAACTGGCAACGGGCGATTTACGTTTTAGCTGATTACATTGCCTTTAAGTTCAGAAAGCATCTGCCTGCCTAGCACTGAACGCTCCGCCTTGATATTTTACCTAGGCTACAAGTCCTGCTGCAACCGAGTGCTTGCAAGTGTCCCATGTGCAGGTCCCAACTTCAAATCCCACAATGCTTTCATGGTAGGTTTCCCCAGATTGTCATTGAATCATAAGGCGGAAACTGTAGTTTTCTAAACTCCAATTTGGGTTTATATGACAGGGAAAAAATGCGTGGTCAGAAATCCTGTTCATGGTGCGCTCCACAAAACATTTTAAGATGTAAAATTCATCGCCGGGGTCACAAATTAGCCTATAAGATTATGGGCAGTAACATATAGACTCGTTTACAGTTTTATCTAAACAGTTTGTAAAGAATTTGTAAAGAATAACTGAACAACGCATAAAAACGCATAGGACATAATTGGCCGGAAGTTCATTTTAAAAGTGAAATAAACAAACACATGATAAAAAAAAGGAAGGATAGGGCAATAAAACTACAGGTATGTATTTGTAGATAGATAACATTTGAATCAGATTTTTTGCCACATCATCATTTTCATTTAGGCTATGCTTTATGATGCTGTGTTGTATGTATTAGGTCTGACATCTGCCATCATAATGAGTGGAATAAGTGGATAAGGTTGCATGATGGTTGCATTAACAGGGTAGTATAATCAGCTGTGTAATGTGCCCCTTAAGAGATGTTCTGGAACTATTGGTTTGTCGGAGATGTAACAGGAAAAACAGAGTATATAATTGCTTAAAAACATTTTATATGAGACATCATTTAGTAATGAAATTAATGATGCAATCAATGGCAACCCATGTATGCTTATCAGTACCAAAACACTGTGCAAGAAAATTATGAAGTGCAGTAAGTAGAGTAAAGTAAAGTTGTGTTCCATTGGACCTTATAATACATCAATCTGTTCGGTGTTTGTTTTTCACAGTATCAAAGTAGATTTGTTTATTAGACAAAATGTATTTGTTTTTATCAAAATGTAATGCAACAGATAACCAAGTTTATCAGACAGCCAGAATATAGCTCTTCAAAGCTTTATTTTATAAGAATCTTTTTTGGTTTCTAATAATTGCAATGTATTCTCTTTTTCTACCCAGTGTGCTGTAATCACACAGAGAGCTCAGGTGTACTGTTAGGTGATGATGGCTCTTTATACTCTTTGGACTGATCCCTGATTAAAACTAAAGTATGTACGACATAGATACACCATGGACACTAAGGGGTCCACAGAGAAGGCTTCATCTCAAAGATACCACAGACTGTTTCATGATGAGTGGAATAAATGTATCTGAAACCAACACACACACCTGGACACGCCTGCATGCTAAAAATACCCAAAGAGCAGACACATCCACAAGCTGCACAGATTCACATAAGCAGACATCTCTCTCAGACAGAGAGACAGACAGACACTCACACAATACACAATATCCACCTGTGTGTAAAGAAAAAGAGGGGCTTATCACTATTCCAGTTTGGTAGTCTGCCTTAGTTACACATGCGGTTATTGATTTCTTCCCTCTCAATGCATAGCTAAGAGAAGGGCCCTCCGTTCCCAGGTATTGTTAAGATGCAGCAGCAGTTCTCCTCTATCTAAGGGAGAGTGAAAGTGTGCGTATGTTTGAGAGAGAGATAGACAGAGGGGTGGTGGTATTGGAAAGGTGCATGTATGTGTGTGTGGAAGGAGAGATGGAACCAGAGAGGGGTAGAGAGGAGCAGATCTGAGACAGCGCTGGAATAGCTGTGCAGCGTTAGATGTGCTGTATCTGCATGATTCCCCCATCATTCCCCTTCAAGGATTTTCAAGCTGAGGTGTAGGGGAGAGGGGGAGAGAGGGATACAAGTAGCATGTCGATGTGGTATGTGTTTATGTGTTTATGTTTGTGGCCATATGGAAATGTGTCTATTTGTGTGTCTGTGTGTATGTACCCAAAATTCATAAAGTTTCAAAAAAGATTGTTTGCCACCCTACGCAACATGCTTGAAGATCCCATCACAATTTCCTGCAATCCTTACATACTCACCTTTAATTAAATAGGATTTACAAATAAAGCATTTTAAGTTCAAGCCATTAAAATGACCCTAATATTGGCAGCCCTGCATTTATTACTCTGTGCACCATCTAATTCCCAAGTTAACATATCTGAGTGTCTCCTATTATTTTTGATGAGGTCGGAGAACATAACAGGAAATAATCTGAGAACATTCCTTCACACAGCAACTCTCTCACCTTGGAGTCATTGGTGCTTGCATGTGGCCTCTTCAGCTCACCCCTCAGGTTTTAAATGGGATTTAGATCAGGGGACTATGACAGCAAAAGCTTCATGCTATGGATTTGGAGATATGTTTTGAATCTCTTTGCTGTCTGAAGATCCAACGATCACTCAGTGCCAGCTAAGTCAAACAGGTTTTGACTTAATATCTCCTGGTGCTTGATGGACTTTGTTGCCATGTAGTCTAACAAGGTTATGAAGACTTTTGGACGTTAAATAGGGTGGCAGCATCTGCGTTTGTTGTAAAAAAAAATCATTTTAGTTTAATCAGAAAATAGAATCTGGTCCCAATCGAGGTTACAGTAACATTTATGAAACTCCAGGTACTTACATTTGGCTTTCTCCTTGAAACCCTTCCAAATGACTTGGCATGGAGGTGTCTTTTATTGTTTTGAAGACTTGTTGACCCCTAAGTGTAGCTAACTTTAACAACGATCCAACTCTGATCCTTGAACATTTCTTTTGCCACAAACCTCATCACCATGCATGGAAGTAGAACACAAATGCTTCCTATTACAGGCATCATCACATCCCAGCTATTTTAAATGTATTCATTACTTAACTTATCTTACTGAATAAGATCGATTTCCAGCAAGTAATTATATTTGAATGGACTAATTTGTGAAGGTAATCCTAACCCTTTACCATGTTGATTGAGGACAAAATGGGACACTTCATATTTATTCCCCCAGTAAAATAGGATGTCATGGATGTCAACTTAGGAGTTCCTGAATATTTAAAGAAACTTTCTGAATTTAAATACTGATTGGAATATACATGAATTATATTTTATTCATAGGATTCTCAAGGGGTTCCAATGATAGTGACATGCATGTTTTAAAAATACATATTTATTTACAAAAACATTGACTCATTCGATTAAAGCTGGGATTCCTTCTTTTCTATATAAAAAGAGAAGCTTCAATTCAATGTTTTCACAGCCTGTTTTGACATTGGTTATGTTTATCTAGATGGCCAATACATATGGATCCCATGGATTCCTCCATATAGGTTTCAGAGTTTCATAAGGAATTTATTGTTGATTAACGCTATTACATAATGGCTTCATCTCTTGGCTTCAACAACACTAAACAACAACAACTAAACTATGCACTTCTGACTCTTGATCTTCTGATGTATTTTCAATGTTCCACTATTTGATTTTCACTTTGGGTCAAAGCGGATAACATTTAAAATGTAATGTACATCTGACTTTTAGATTGTAATTGTCAATGACCAAAAGTCTGAAAAACACGTGCTGATTTCTTAGGTATGGTGATTTACATATGGACTTGGATAATAAATAGTTGTTTTAAAACATAGCTGAGATAAGGTCACCTCAACGTCTTGATCCTGAAAAAAATGAGCTCCAAATGTCTAACAGTTCTTGAAATAACAATATAATTATATTATGCTTTATATAATTTTATACTTTATATTGTATATGATCAACTTAACAAAAATAACTCCCTAAACATCTCAGATCACTTTACAGTGTCTTCAGCAGACTACTCATTTGCTAAATATTGACCACAAGTTGTGAGCATTACAGAAGCAGAACATTTTAGTTTAAGCACTAATATGTTTGATCAGTAAAGTAATTATACAACAATGTAATAATGGATTTGTAGCCGTAACAGTAGCCTAGTATTTACATACACAAGGAATTATAAATAAATAAAATCACTGGATGGACAATCTCATTTACTACTTAGAATTTTAGATGTTTTCTTTTTGTTAAAATTGTTTGTACAAAACATTAGTCTGATTGAAGTTTATACGTTTGACACATATAGACCACAGTTTGACCTGACACTGTTTAGTGCATCTCATTCCAGCTTGATAAAGTCGATTTGGAATTTGAATAGCACAGAACAACCGCCTTACTCTGATTCGCTCGGAACGACACCTGAAGGCGGACTTTGCATGTCAATCAACAGCAAACCCGGGCGCTCATTGGCAGAAGTCGAGGTGGGCAGACTCGTTCTCGAAATATATATACTCTGGCTAAGCGTTCGTAGCAAATGATTGCTTGCTCACACAGAGAGTGTAGCGGACAGCGTTGTTCAATGTTTCTCCACAGAACTGACTTAAGCCTTCGCCCCCGAACGAAATATCGTGACTTCCACTGAGATAAAGTCGGTTTTCTTCTAAGGAGAGGAGGGGGAAACGACTAAATAATTACAATGATCAACACTATGGAGTGTGCAGTGGATGCACAGACTCTAATTTCGATTTCTTTACGAAAAATCCACAACTCCAGGACGCAGAGAGGAGGAATCAAGCTGCACAAAAACCTCCTGGTCTCCTATGTGTTGAGGAACGCAAGGCAGACCTACATGAACGAAAAGTACGCGGAAATCTACAGAATGCAACAGTACGAGGAGGTGATGACCGTCTGCAACGAGATCCAGGAGTTAAACCCACTCGACTTGCCCGAAGACTGTGAGGAGCAGAGTGGGGATTGCTGCGGCAACGTCGGAGCGAGCGAACCGGCGAGTCTCTGCGGCGCGCTACCGCCTGTGTGCCACCTAGCAGCAGTGCAGTCAGCGGCGCACACTCTCTCACTCCAAAGCGAGGAGGTCTGCAAGGAAACAGAGCCTTCGTTTTACCGAAGCTGTTGTGCCGAGGCTTTCCCTGTATCGAACTGTGACTTTTCTCCGGTGAATAACATGCACTGCAACAAAACAACAGTGCTGGATTTGGACACACACGTAGTGACTACGGTAGAGAATGGGTACCTTCATCAGGACTGCTGCGCGTCGCTCCAACAGTGCTGCCAGGGCGCACAGACCCCATCAAAGAAACGCAAGGTTGACTTCGGTTATTATCTTTCAGATATCGAAGAGATTCCGGATTTTACACCATGTAAAAGAGCTAAATTCGAGGACTGTTCATATGCAAATTCGGAACACTTGGACCCGTCCAACATTTCCAATCTGATCTCGATCTTTGGCTCGGGGTTTTCAGGGCTAGTGAGCAGACAGGCGGACTTTGAGCAAGCCTTAAACGGACAATTCTGTAGCAAACAAGCCCTAGCGAGCCTCGGGGCATGGACTAGAGCTATCGTAGCTTTTTGACTCCATGGTAAGCTAGAATCAAACACTTTATGATAATTGTACAAAGTCTAAATCAAATCGACTTTATTTTTACAAAAAACCTGCTATTTAAACATTGAACAGTTTTTATTTGTTGGGTTTCGTTTTTTACAGGGAGGGAGAGAGAAAGGTTGTAGGCTACCACATGTGATGTGCAGGCTTTCCTTTTAAACCGAAAATGTCGACATACACATTGTGAATTTTATCAAACGAAGTACATTTCGTTGCCTTAAACCCAACGCATACTACTGCTAGCTGTTGTTGCAAACATTCAAAGTGGTTGAATGTCTCTTTCGCATATTATGTTTAAGAATTGCTCTCATTAAAAAAGTGTAAACACAAAATACTTTGAGACACTATACAACGAAGACCCAATATCATGCTATTGCCCTCTGCACAGTCTAAAAATGTGTCCATTACGATGGCTTAGCTAAATAGTGTGTTCTGTAAACAACAAAGCACATGTATGTAAGGCTTGGCATCATAACATAGGCTATTAGCCTACATATCGTATATTGTGTCTCTTGGGATGAAATTGAATAAAGCCTTTACAAGCAGGACCTATGGCATGTTTTGATCACATAGCCCAAGTTGAGAGCAATCAATGTTAAGACCTAAATATGAATCTTAAAGCTCACGAGGGATGGGTACATCAACTATGAGCCATCTCAATTGGCCCAACTTCTATCAAGCCAGAATTGGAACCATGAATTACTCCAACTCCCAGAATGCACGCGGAATCGAATCAATCCAGGTATTTTTTGACAGTTTTGGTCTGTTGAGCATAACCCCTCCCCCTTAATCTTTCACAAAGTTTGACCGAGCCTTTACAGTAATTCATGATGCCAACATTACTTGGTTTTGTGAGTTTTGTTTAATTTTCTAAAAATCTTAGACCTTTTGTTTTAAAAAGGCAAAATCATAATTTAGCCATACACCCACACATTATATAAGCACTATGTGTACTGAAATAACGTTTTCAGGCGTTCTCTCCATATTTTGTTGGTATTCTTGTATTTTTGTGCATATTAAATTGTATATCACCGGGTAAAACTGTTTTAGAACATATTTGTTAAAAATTTATAATCTTAATAAAAAAAATGAAAATTATTCTGTCTTGTTTCTTGTATTGCCTCTCACTTGAGACCTTAGCCTACACACATCTTGGTGTCTTTTCATAATGTGACACACACGTGAGAATATTATGTCTATAATTGGGAGACTGTTGTCCCGAAATTTACCGTTGGACTGGGCCTACACAATAGATAACGTACACTTAAATCATGATAGCCTTGGCTGCATTGAAACTTACTAGGCCTACATATACAACTTGAATACATGACAATGCTGCATTGTAGGCCTAGGCTAATGTTTAAATATGCAGCACATCCTGTGAGCTATAGGCTATTTTTTACATTGAGTGATAGGCCTATGTCAAAACAGTTTTGGTTTATAGAAATACCAACTAATCCCACGTTGATTCTCAGGATACCAGGACATCTGCATCTTTATTGACCGCAGAAAGCTTCCAAAACGCGTAAAAAACGTTTGGTTAGTCTAAATCCCATACTCTCGCGGGTTGTGAATCTGCTGTGAGCTTTGCGGAAGCAGCCCGCCTTTTTGCCAGATATATTTTTTTACCCAAAACTTGCAGTCGTGTTATCTCTGCTACATGCCACTTGGTGGTGTTCTTCAAAATCAATGAATGAAGGCTTTAGAGAGCCTGTGTAGCGGCACCTCGGGCTGACCTCGGCTCCGCTGCCCTCATCCCCCACCCCCGCCATCCCACCCCCTCCTCCCTCTCACCCACCCCGTTTCCCACCCCTCCTCCTCTGTCTCATTCGTTTTTATTCCAACCAGAGACCTTTCGACTCCTTTCAATGAGATACCGCAGTAGGCTACGTCCAACATCATACTGCTCTCTTCAGTTCTCGTGACTATTTTCATCGTTTCTCCATATTTGACGAAGCCTAGTCTACATCACAATAACGCAGCCTTTAGGACAGTACTAAAATGTGTGCCACTTTTCGGATTATTTAAATTGTAGCCTATATCCTATAGGCTAAACTAGTTAACATTATTTTAACTGGAAAATGAATAACATGTAGGCTAGGCTACAGTAGGCTACTAAGGAATAATGTGCCTTTTCTCAACCTTAAAGGCTACATAATAGCCTGGAATGCGTTTTTTTGTTCTGTATTAGCCTATGTTAAACGTAGGTTATGGGCGAACAGTCCTGTCATACAATTTGCGCGGAAAATATGTTTTTAAATTATTCTAGCCTATATAAACCTGCAGCAGAGCACTCCCACAGTAAAACTGTTGGTTTCGTTCGTTTCGTAGCGTAGAGCGAGCTCCTCCACGTGGTGTGAAAAAGAACAACGTTTTGATTTGTAGAATGGTGCAGAGACCAAATATACCACAATCTCCTTTTGCATTACTCAGCAAACCATTAACTACGCATTTCAGAGGTTTTCAGATGCATGAACCCAACAAAAACAATGTCCCAAATAAATAACAACAATAATAATTGTATACACACACACTATACTAACTAATTCTGTTCCTATATGTTTAACTTTATATGAATACAATTTTCAAATCACCCTTGACTAAAGAGTGTCCTGACTAAGTCATGTGTTTACCATACTAGTATGAATGGAGGGGATAAATAAATAGGATACTGAGAACAGTGTTAATAAATGAATGTAACTACTTAATTGAATTGCTGTTTGGTATTGTACTTTGGATCTTTTTACAAGATGTCTCTTAAGTTAGCCTTGTTAACGGGAATGAATGAATCTATATCAATCCCTTTATAAAAAATGCTAATTGGCAATAACATTTTGTTGTGCCACTGTGTGACTTAAACTGCCTACTTCAAGACAAAGTTAATGCCAGGTTTAGGTTAGGATACTGCATGAAGTTAGTCAACACAACAGTAGCTGAGATATGGATAGAAAGAGCACAATTTAAGTATTAATATGAATAACCACACTATGAGATAAAAAATGAGTGACCACTATTGTGTTAATAGGAATTATGAGGTGAGAACTCCAAGTTTTACATTTTAAAAAGCACTTTAAAGCACTTTATGACCTGTTGTTGGAGAGCCCGGACTCTTAAGTACCCTGACCAGTGGTGAATAGATGTACAGTAGACCAACACCTCTAGTCCTGTAGCTATGAAAACTGTATTGAAATAATCTCAATAGTTCATCTGTAAAGTTAGGGTTTTGGTGGTCATTTGAATGTCCTTAGTTTTGCAGGTTTCAACAAACCTTATTCACCTCATAAAACATACAATGTACTCAGTGGACACTGATACTGATATAGGTATCTACTGTAAATACAAACACATCCTTTCCTCATTGAGACATCTCACCTGAATGATTTGAAAACATCTGCTTATATGTAACCAATCATAGCACTTCAGCCATATTTTTTGAGTAAACAATTATAAAGGATTATGCATTTAATATCCACTATGTGAACTTTTGAATTGGCAAACACACATTGTTGATGACACAAGCATTAATGGGAATGCTACAGAAGAACTGCAATGGCAATCTAGAGCTTTTCAAGTTCACTTGATAGGGCCATGTAGTCAGAAGAAGCAGGATAACCAATCTTCAATAGTGTTAAGTGATGGGAAGTCTGAATGTATTTACAAACTCAAGCTTATTCGATTTATTACCTGTTTTGTAGTACTTACAGAACCATCTAGTAAAGAAGAATCAATTACAGACTATTTTTGTTTTCATCCTTTTAAATAAAGACATAGTTTAAGGAGTATGCTCAAAATCAAAGCCGTTTCTGTGAAAGAACATTACAACAGCAAAAGTTAAAAAATGAGTAATATGACTTACATTCTGTGGAAAGGCAACAATGACAGTGAGACATTGGCAACAAAAATGCACATACAATTAGCCAAAACAAGATGGAAAAATCTGGATTGTTCAAACAAAACCACACTGCTGAAATATGAAAACGATTCAGAATTCTTTTAAATGCTGAATCTCTTAATAACCAAGAGTCAAACATGTCTTTCTACTTACACTAAGCACTTTGCTTCCTGCTGTGTGCCATGTACCTTCCAATTTAAGTATTTTTTCAAATAAATAGAGACTTGATTGATTTATGCTCAGTATTGCAATGTTTAGTAATTGACAACTTTTTGGACCATATGCACACACAACAAAACAAATCATTTCCGGCAGTTGCAACATTCAGTGGGAAATGTATCATGTAGAAGCCTAACTATGAATGATGGTGGCATTAATTACAATTGACGTGTAAAGAGACACCTAATAGGGTATGCTACTGTTGGTTGGGTGGTGGATTGGGTGTTTGGTCTTTCCATCATACATGACATCTCTCAGTGACACGATTAGGGCTTCACAGGTTGAATAGAGAGGAGGCTGCCAAACTTGAAGTGTTGAATGACCGGGAACTTCTCCAAGCACTAGACATGGTGAGGAAGGTAAAGAAAGGGGCACGAGAGAGATGGAAAAGAGAGAGGAGAGTAGTTGGAGGGAATTAGGGAGAAAAAGGCAGGAAACAAAAAGGTGATGAGAACAGGATTCTTGTTAGGTAAAAGGAAAATCAATATATTTCCTTAGTTACATACCAAAATCTCTTTGAAACATTGTTGTTTTAGGTGGTTCACCTTAACTCTTGAAGTGCTCTACTGTCTAGGCAAACACAACATTTACACCAGGGCATGCAAACTGGTTTACTTGTGTACTGGTAAAACCACATTTATGAATGTGCCTTTGGCAGAGTTCCCACCTTATTTTCAACATCAAATTAAATGACTTAAGTCAATGACATGTTCTGTGAAACATCTTATGTGAAACTGGCCACTTATAACTGAAACCAATATGAAATGTTGGTATGGAATGTATGTTTTAATATTACATGAGCCAGAGTAAGTCCCACTGCAGAGTAAGTGAGCGTAATTTCTTACTCTCTGATGTAATACTAATGATCATATTTGAGGACTACCAAATGTAATTCACACAAAAAGCATAATGTGTCCATTTTAAGACAACAAATCTGAAATTATCCAAATTATTTCCTAATTTGCATGATAGCTGTTGTTAAACGTAGCTTTCAAATAGTTGGTTAAGCATTGATATGGCTGTGTGTGAAGAACCCCAAGGTTTTCAACAGAGTAGGATATTTGAGAATACAAACTTGATAATACACATTATACATAAGAATGATGCACTTAATGACGGAACAGATTGTAAATACATAAATACTGTTTGTAAACCATGATAAAGATCAATAAGTGTATTTCTAACATGGAAAACAGTGGTTTAGGATTAGCTGGAAGCTTAGTTACCTGAGACAACTGTACACCTCCAAATTCCTACATTTGGTCTTATTTGTGTTCTGAGGGTTCCAACTTCAACAACCCCAGGGTTCCTAACTTGAGTCGATATTACCTCAAACTTCTTTCATTTCTCTTTTCATGTGACTGGGTTAGCTATTCTCTGGATGTGCCAATCTAATACCAAAATAAATGCCATAACTGGAGCCTTTACCGTTCAAAAGTCAAACACTTAAACAAGTTTGGGTGAAGTAGTACCTGGGGGATGGGGGTAAATACAGTGTAAATATTGAAACGGCACTAATCAACAGAAGTCTAATCAAAGATCAGTCAAATGGTCCTTGCTATTAATTTAGGTAATGAATTGAACATCAGTATAATTTTCAGGACGACTTGAACTGAAACAGGATTAAATAATAGTCTGAAGGGGAGATTATGTTAATTACCTTTACATGGCACAAAGTTTCAATCTGTTCTCTAATGTTTGAAAGTACAGCAGAGTCTATCAAATCTATTTACTCTACTTTGTAAACTTTAAACAACAACTCCCAAAGCATCATGAGGAAATCTTGAAATACAATTATAGGTAACATAACTACCCAGTATACACCTGGATATACATATTAGTTCATTAACCAACAATTTAAAGGGGCTTGTGGATAGTTGTAAATCATTAGTAAATGGTTTTGAATCTTACACACTGAAACAATACAGTATGTGTATGAAGTTCAGGAGTGGAAGGATAACAAAGACTACTGTTTTAACACCTCACACAGGGGCGTCTTCATTACTCATCTGTTTCATGAATGGCTCATAAATAATGTTTTTTAGAAAGTCATTTGGTGTTACTTAACTGTTCTGAGCTGAATGTTTGTTTTTTGAGCACCAGAAAACAGGGAAAGAGAGATTAGCTGAGGTTGAGAGAGTGAGAAACAGAGACAAGGAAAAAGATGGAAATACAAAGAGAAAAAGAGGACAAAAAAAAGAAAGTAAGGGTAATTTCTGAGAGGTGTATAATGAGGGAAAAGGAGAGATGCAGAAAGAGAATAGACCTACAGTGAAAGCAAAATATAGATTGAAAGCCACAGAAGTAGAGGGAAAGAGGCTGAGAAGAGAGAGGAGCCTGTTCCCTGTGTGTGTGGGGCCGGGGGAGGGAGAGTGGAATGCGAGCCTGCTGATGGCTGCTCCAGGCTTGGAAGGAGAAGGGGGAGGGGTGGGGGTGAGAGTGGATAGTGTATGGGCGGAGGGTGCGGGGGAGGTGCGGGGGAGGTGGGGGGGGGGAAGGCAGACAGTTTGGCCCCTCAGCTCTGGGAAGAGTCACAGGCTGCACTCGAAAACACAGGATGTGGGCTCACAGGCAGGAGAAGGGGGTGGGGCCCACACACACACACACACACACACACACACACACACACAGTTCTTTCCTCTCAAGTTAACCCTTTATTGTCACACTCCCTCTCAAATTGAAAGGCATGATAAAATCGCTCCTTTTAAAAAGTGTACAGCGCAAGCGAGGTGTGACTAAAATATTAAAATTAAAACCTTAAAACTACAGAACCCAAATGCTTACACAACAAACCGATTTGCTCATCCACAAAATGAACAAACATAATTACTTAAATGTAGGCTCTCTTTGAATGTGTTCCTCAATTATTAGCACAGGTGTCACTATGGTACAATAGAACCAAATTAAAACCTTGACTTTTGGACAATCAATCTGACTGAGCGAGTATTTGGGCAGTGTTTGAAATATGTATGTATATATTTTAAGAGTAGGTTGGAGAGGAATAAGAAGAAAATGAAATCTCTGGTTGAGATTTTAAAATATGTTGACGTTAATGTGCTGAATATGCCTATTAGAGTGTAAATGTATCCTACCTCTGCTTTGTACATTTTGATCAAACCCTGGTTCACTTTGGACCAATTGGGAACAGCGCTGATGTTCCACAACTGGTTGGAGTGCTCGGCAAACGGACCTGTCTTCATCTACAGAAAGAGGGTGAAAGAAAGAGACAGAGAGAGACACGGGGAGAAAGAAAGAGGGCCAGGACAATAATGGGGGTAGGGAAGGCAGGGTTGAAATAGGAGAGGTGAAGGGAAATATATGAGATATAAGGAGTTAAAATATATCAGTTAAATTCAGCACACACCAGACTTGTGAATGGATTAAAATAATGATGTAGAGACAAAAGTAGGAGGAGCAACACATTGACATTTGACCTTTCAGTCAACAATCAAACCATATTTGTTATTTAGGACCTTACATTATGCTGTGTGTCTCAATATATTTTAAGAATGAGGAAACATTTCAACTAATTAATACCCTGGATCTGTAGGGACTGAACCCTCTTCCCATATAACCCCCCTTCTTTTCCCAGCACCTCCTTACCCAGAGGGCATCTTTTGACCTGGGCAGGAACCCCAAGTTAGTCCCTGGCTTCCCTCAGGCCTCCATCCACCAACCCCCCTCTTAGACTACACCATTTGCTATGGCCTCATGTGAGGAAGGAAGGGGGAGGGGAGAAGAGAGAGATGGGAGGGAGGGAGAGAGAGAGGGATGGGGGTGGGGCTGAAGGAGGGTCCCTTGGGGAAGGAGTGATTCACAACAGTATGTGGGGAAGGAAGTGACTCATGTGAGCTTAGGACTCCACACACACACACACACACGTGCGCGTACGCACGCACACACATAATGTGTGAGCATGAGTGTAAAACAGAGCAAGTACCCATTTGAGTGTCTATGTGTGCATGGGAGAGCATGGAAAAGGAATGGAATGTGCTGATGGCATATACATACAAATAAAAGAGGCTGGCAAGGTCAAGAGACACAAACACACAAAAAAAAGTACCAATTATGGTATTTTCCAGGTTCACACAAAAGCAGAAGCAGAGAAAAGGAAGGAGTGACATTAAGATTGAGAAAAATGATCTTCAGTTGAATCAGGGGCCCTAAACCACTTCTCTCTTATTTTATGCAGTTTCCTCTATTTCCCCGTCTTTCCTTTCTCCACCCCTTCTTTCCTTCCTCTGCTACAGGAAACTGAGCCAGAGAGGGGAGGGGGGGAGGGGGGGGTGGAGGGACCGGGAGAACCGAGACAGTCTGACACAACATAGAGAGAGGGAAAGGCAGAGTGAAATATAAAAAAGAGCAGTGAGACAAATAAGACTCAAACACACTAAAAGTGATCCAGACAACAGACAGATTGTGAGAGGCTGACAAACACAGAACGAGTCCTGGTATGAGGAAACAAAGAGAGGACCCGCCAGACAGAGAGAGAGAGAGAGAGAGAGAGAGAGAGAGAGAGAGAGAGACCCCTCTATGCAGCTGTAGCATCTTCTCTTAACGTAGCCTGTTGTTGGGAAGGAGGTGGATGGGGAGGTGGATGGGGAAGAAGTAAGGTGAAAGGTTCGGGAGGGTGGGAGACATGACATTGCTGGTGCCTCCTCCCCCTCTTTACTCCCCTCCATCTTTTACCCCCACCCTCCATTATTATTATTTTTTTAAATAAATTCCCACTCCTTTTTTGGTCAAGTATCCCAGCTAGCTAACTGATGTAAAGTTGTATAGAAACACATGACCTTTTCCTTAGTGTGTGCTTAAGGGTCTTACTCCAGACAAGTAACAAGAAAATCTGTCATACAAAAGCTGTCTTCCCTTGTTTTTGCTTTGGCCTTCATCCTTATTTTATTTTCATTCCTTTGATCAACATGTGTGACCCTTGTGAGACATGTTCCTACTCACCTCATTTATGAATTTAATGCACTCCAGAAACATGTAGTCCTTGTAATTCTCGTTTACCACTTTCTCGTCTACAAAGTGCCTTGGTTCAAGAGTAGGGTGATCTGGGACAAAGGGTGGAGAGAGAAAGGAGAATTGCATGTACTTACTCGTTTACACCACTTGGTGTCCTCCTATCCCTTTACAAGTATGATACAAGTATGATTTCTTTCCTATTTAATTTAGGAACCATCATTTACTTAGAGATTTGTTATGGAATTTTCCACATTCGTTTTTAGAACCCTAATCAAACCATGACTGCAATGTATATTGTTTGGACAAGGTACTTGGACAAGTTGAAGGTCAATTTTGCTCATATGTTCAGCCCTGACATCTCAAAGGACTGCATGGATAAAAAGAAGCTATTCAATGCGGACAGTTCTGAATCAGTGATCTTCTCACAGTGACTTAACCTCAAGAAAGATACATTTTAAGAGGCAGGACAAGTGAGAAAAAAATACAAAATGGTCTCAGGTGTTAAGATAAGGTTCTTACCTATGAACTGGGAACTACCCCATATAAAGGGGAGGAATTGGAAATCGTCTAGCCCCCATACACCTTGGCTGCCGGCAGGCTCCATTCTGTAATAGTGCTGAAGCTTTCGCATAACTGCCAGATACCTGACCAGGTGAAATGGATACAACACTGCTGAATTAGCAATGACAGGTGCTGATTTGGAAAATAATTGGCATTTTATGTTGGCTCACACACATAGAACATTGTTTCATTGAAACAAGAGCGCACCCTACCTCTCAAACACCTTAAAAACGATGGCCAACTGGTCGTCTACCCTGAGAACTCCGATTTTGCAGAGACAGCAAAGGAAGGTGGCAAAGGCTGCTTCATGACCTGAGAACACAAACACCCCACCCCCTCAGTCAGTTATCTGCTACTTAAGTACCCATTACATTTAAAACGACTGACAACCACTAAAAAGGTGAAAAGGGGGATTTGTGTGTAATGGCTCTCGCATGAACATTAAAAATGGGGTTTGTGTGATTACCTGTTCCGTAGTCTATTCTAGTGGAGTTGCCCACAGCCTCCTTCAGATACACAGCTATCTCTGGAATTGCTGCACTCTTGTCTGCTGGGATCACTTCTGCAACCAGTGTTTCTGCCTCCTACGCACACAAGCACACATCATATCTTAAGTTCTAACTTTTTTTCACCTCTAAAGTGTGTGTTAGTGCATGTACAAACCTGGTCCAGCCTGGCATACCAGGTCCTGTAAGCTTTGTTTCCAAAACGTGAAGGCTGGTCTACGGGGGGGGTCTCATCAATCCAGCGGTCTAGTGTGTCCAACAGACCCAGTAACTTCACTATTGTCTGAAATAGAATGCTTTACCCTTATTAGTCTCTTAAAAACTACTATTCAATATAGTAAAGTATAAAAAACTGTTAATTAGCACACAAACATTTATCTAAACAAATTGTGAAAAACATGTTATTGCTTTGTTATTATGGAAGATTATTGTATTTAGTCCATTTAAAAGCATCTATACTGCAGCAATTGGCAATTGCGCTTTAACATGAAGATTTATGATTTTTATTTTTCCTCTTTTGCCATTCACTCTCAGCTTCATCTATTTTCTCTCTCCATTTCTCTCCTCCTTTGACTGAAAAAAACTGTTGCCTCCAGAGACCCATTAGACAGAAAGGGCGGCACCCATCTTCCACACCCTGAGTGACAGTGTTGCTATGGCTGTAGATACTGCCCTACCCTCCCCCCTGAACAAAATATTCCATAATTCATTAGCAGTCTCCAGAGCAAGGCAGACTGCATGTGTCTGTCTGTATGTGTGTTATTACATGTTTCTGCATGTGTGTGGAATGATGTATCTAAAGAAGGATACCATATTTGGAAAAGCTCAGATAATGTTAACAGATAATGTTTTTGTTTCTAATGTGGCAGAATTTTAGCCTGTTAAAACAAAAGAGCAAAGAAACACAGAAAAGCTAAAGGTTCCTGCCAAATATCTGTCAAGGTGTGGGTGCCATGCTGGCCCGGCTGCACATAGGCAACCTGTACGGATCCTATGAGCCCAGCGTTAGATCCCGTTTCCCATAGCTCACAAGGACATTCTCCTGCCTATGTCATCCACTTATGTCAGCGACATACAACATCTACCACAAAGTTTCGGCATTGCAATGACGCAAAACATTTATCAACCTAGCCCACATAAACCCAAATATTCCTATACATTATGGTCAATAGTGGAGTCGCAATTTCTAATGTATCAGTGTGGGGTTGTTGCTAAGAATTGTGTTTGTACATCATCAACCTACACTGCATAGTATTTAGTAAAAACACAGAAAGCATTTGCTTTTGTTCATAATCCATTATTTAATTTGAATTTTAATATAAACTTACACATATATTTACAAGAACTATCTATATTAATTGTCAGTAGAAACTTAATGCATCTGTTATACTTTGGGTACAAGAGAATCAAAGTTTGCCCAGTTGTTCGCACCCAGATCCTCGACCACCAGATTGCCAACTTGAATTGTGCTTGACAAGACAAGCAGTTTACACATACCACACAGACAGACCGACACACACACACACACACACACACACACAGACATACCTACCTCCGACATTTTGTAATCACATGTCAGCTTCTTCCCCTTCACTCCCTCGTTCATCGTCAAAATGAATCCCATGTAGTCAGCATACGCCTTTGGAGCAAATTAGAAGGAATTCTGTTAAAATATGACTTAGTACAATCATGGTGCCTCATGATGGGGGCAAGGAAAGGTGTACATAGGAGATCAGAAATGCTTTGGATGCACAAACCAACTTTCTTTACATCCTAAATTTTTTTGATAATTATAGGACTGTGCATCCTAATAAGGTGTTGGGGTTGGTTTCGTCTCAAAAATGATTTAGATGAATAAGAGGTTGAAGCTACTGTAGGCCTAAACAACATGCTATGTTGTTTGTGTGAGCTACCTGTGAGCGTTTCCATTTCCCCATGTCCGGAACCATGCTGATTTCTTTCTTTGGCACCATGAAGGTAAGATTGCTCAGGACTGGGAGCAAGTCATCTTCAGGGGAGGATCCTCGAGAAGCAGGAGACAAAATCATAAAATATTCTAAATCTACATGCTATGTTCTCTGAAAGTGAATAGCTTTCTAATATTTCAGTCAATTTCAGGTGGTGCCCAGCACACCACGTGCGGTTTAGCTAGTCTTGTAGGATTTAAGACTTTGATTGCAGACATAATCAAGTGTCCAATCTAAAGCATGTCCTCATCTCACAGAGTAACCTGGGAAGGAAAATACTCAAAACAACAACAACAATTCCTTTTTACAGAAATCCTTCAAAAACATAAGCATACCCATCATAATGGACACATAAACAATGTGCCTGTTCCATGAAGCTTGCTCCAAAAATTCATAATTTATGCATTTAATGTTTAATTTAGTTGATTTTCAATAAATACATCGCAACGACAAAAAACTCGCACACACTACATTTATTATAATAATAATTTGTTTTCACTAACTCGACCAGCCATCTGAAATGTGTATGGCCATCCTGTGGAAAATCCACGATAACACATTGACATCAACTAAAGAGAATGACTTGCCAATGCAGTTATATTTCTTGATAATAGTCAAGTATTTATCTTATTGAAGTAGGCTAGCTGGACAGGCTACTTCCATGTTACGGCAGCTGCTAATATTAGGCATTTCAAAATCCAAACATGAATACAATTTTATGATTAAAGCCTGACTCATTTTAAGATATTCTTGAACATCAAGCTCCTTGGCTGATATGGAGCTACTGTACTAAACGTGATAATTACACAAATTAAATGGCTAACCAACTAGCTAGCCTCCTGCTGCTGTAGGCTACAAGATAAACTGGCTAGATTAAGCTAGCTATCTAGCACAGTCGACTAGTCATCATAAAATGATTAGTTAATATCAAATCCAGTGGCTAAAATATACCTAGTACTGCAGCCCCACATCTATTATAATTTTCAGTTACCTGGCTGTTGTTCCGTCTCCGCCATGTTTTGAAACAACTGAATAGTTTTGAAAACATCAACTTTGAACTTTCACCTGCCTCAGTCCATTTAGACAAATAGATGAATTTAGAATATAGCGTCGTCCTACCGGTACGGAGGACAAAGGCATTTCAGCAATTTTAAGAAACGCGCTTTTTATACCTCGGGACACATGACTTAAGCTACCATAAAGTAGCCTACACCTGCACAGTAGGCTAAAATAATATATATTCGATATGTGCTTTAAAGAGTTTTCAGTTGTACCCCAATGCAGTTACCAAGGGGTTTGACGGGCAATGCCCCTCCCGCCCTCCCCCCAATGGAATGCTGTGAATTTAAGTATTACGGTTTATTATGGTTTGAGGAGAAACTGGCCTGGAACACATATAGCCTTTTAAATATAGTTGGGAGAAAGTATAGCCAAGAGAAGCCGTAATTACGGCATGTAGTGTCAGGAATGGGGTGCGAATGCGATGTATTCTTTTAATAGGACCTTGATTAAGTCTGTCAACGTTTTTTGGTCATTGTTGCAACTACTTGTCAGAGTATAGGCCTACTAGACTTTTCTTTTATGAAACTTCTTGTAATCTGTAAATCATGTGTTGTGTTGACATGTGAGTGTATTTATGTGCTGAGGGAGAGAGGGTTGGGGTGTCGCCCGGTTTAGGATTTTAACCTGAAAACTCTTGGTCGGCAGTCAAATAGCTCCACCACTGAAATAAACCTACTACACATAAACGTACAGTAGGTAGCGTTGATGCATCGCTGTTGGCTGCTATCAAGACAGACCTGCAAACAGGAAGAGGCGGGACCTCGCTACTAGATTGACGAGCAATGATGTAAACTGTCTTGGTAACCTTCTAGAATCTCTGGAAGTTAGCCAATCATTTAGATTTACCCTGCTTCGTGTGTTTCGAGCTCTACCTAACACAGGCCCTTTGGGGGCGTATTTCTGGAATTCACGATGTTGAGTATTTTGGCCAGGACCATGGTAAGTAGAGAAGAATTTCGCCAAATTCCAGCTTTTCAGTTCACTAGCTTGCCTGCTATTAACAAACAACTGCATGTTGGTGTATAGGCTAACTATTCAGCGAGCCAAAGCCATCAAACTTTTAACGCTAGATGTTTGCGCAGCTTGCACTGTCGTAGCCTACTGTGACTGTGAGTCGTAGCTCACTGTCATAGCAGATTTACTAAAGAAATCATTGTGGCAACTGACATATTTTATCTTCAGTAAAATGTTGTTGCGAGCTGTTGAATTGTTAGTTAAGTGTGAACAAATGCCGATAAACAAAATGAACGCATTGCTTAATGCTGCCTTTATGAAATGTAACAACAAACCCGGTAGAGGTGCATAAACTACAATATACTACGATCGGGAATAAAGTTCCACTACAAGGGAAGGCCTACTGTAAAACTCTATTTACATTATATTTCTGCTTTTACTGTAGCTTTTGATTTCGTTAAAGGACACCTTATGGGAAGTAGGCTAGGCTGAACCTATATCTGGAAGAACACCAATTATAATTCTACGTGAAATCATAAAACATGAGTAAATTATGAAATTATGTTCTTTATGATTAAGTCAGCTGACATTGCAATCTTTTTACAACGGTAGATAATTGATGTGTAACATATGTTATCACATTAACTGGTGAACATGTGGACCATCTTTCGATACCTCTAGAATCTCTGATTACACCCTCCATGCAGTGGCGGTTGTAGACAAATTTTACTGGAGGGGAACTTTCCACATTATTAAAAGTGTTAACGTACTAGTTAAAGTTCAATTCAATGAAACTCAATAATGACTGATCGTGTGTCTATCACTTTCCTTTAAAATATCATAAGTAGTTTTGTCTATAGACTTCTGACTTCTGACCGAGGTTGAACCGGAGCCTCCTTTTCGTCAGTCGGATGCTTGCTTTATTGTGCCACTACATTTTGTTGGCTGAAGCCATCCCGTTTGTAAGAATAAACTTGCAAAGTATTAAATACAGACCATATATACATTTAACTTGATCTTCTCTCATAGGCAAAGACAGGTGTGGTGAAATCCTGTAGCTTGGTTAAGCCTGTGTCTGTGACACGGATCAGCGGTCGCTACCTGACTCACCAGGAAGGGCTCCCCCACCTGCCCGTGCCGCCTTTGCAGCAAACGTGCCAACGCTTCATCATGGCCATGGAGCCTATCGTGGACAAGGAGGAGCTCAGTCACACCAAGGAGCTGATAGCTGAATTTCAGAAGCCAGGGGGTGTGGGGGAGAGATTACAGAAGAGCCTGGAGAGGAGGGCGCAAAAGACTGAGAACTGGGTGAGGAGGGCAGACCAGATGTTGTGTTGTTATATTCCATTTCTTAATTTAGCAGAAACCTTTCATTCAAAGCAACGTAGAAAAATGCATGTAACAAGTGCTGCAGATATTCAAAAACCAGAAGCCGTTCTAACTGTATTACTGATTAGTCCCAAGGCAGTCTTTTTTTACAAGACAGTGTAACAATATACATAAAAAACGTTAATACACCTACACCTCAGATGGCCCTCACTAGTGCTCTACAGGTGTAACCATTTGCTAGGTTTCTGATTCTGCAGTATAAAGAACCATCCAGAATGTGCTGCCTCCATTTTTATGGACTGGGAAAGTAACTGGGCTGACCTTTGCTTCTGCATTGGGATCTTGTATGCCTTGGATGCTGAGTGATGGAAAAAAGTTTTGATGAAAAGTAGGGACAAGTTATGGTATGCTTGACTGTATCTTTTGGGTTTTCTGAAGCAGTAAGCTTAGATCCTGATAATGGGCCCCAACATAGATGGAATTAAACACACTGTATTTAGGTATCATGCATGCTGTAAGTAAAACCAACCAAATTCCAGTGACAGAGCAGATGAGCCAGACTTTATGAGGTAAAGACAAACGGATGATATTACAGAAAGTATATGAATTCCTCTTCACCTTCATTTCCTTGACTGAACTACAGTAGTATGTAGTAGGAAGCCCCAACATTAACGTAATTGGGATACTATCTGGGATCAATTGGACATGGTAAAGTAACCATGAGCCATGATCCTTCAGAGTCCTCCGTCAGTCAACTTTGGCAGATTTTTATATTGTCCAAGTGATCCCTCGCTTTAGTTATGTTGAGGTCTGGACTCTGAGGTGGCCACTGGGATTTTTTCCACTAAATTTAAAATCAGGTTTTAACTGTTCCTTTATTTTTGTCTGTCTCACTTTCACTGTCATATAAATGTACACCTACACAACAGCTCTCAGACTGGTGGTTGGAAGCAGCCTATCTAGACTACAGGATGCCTGTGGTGATCCACTCAAGCCCTGGGGTGGTTCTGCCACGCATGGAGTTCAATGACAGGCAGGGACAGATGAGGTGAGACCCCACACACACACACACACACACACACACATGTGCTTTCAAGGTTTACCACAAAATTGTGTAACAAAAAACATCCAGCAGTGGTCCTGTGGACATAGCTTATTGATAAACAATTAGGGTTCTACAATGAAACTATTTCTGAAAACTAACACATACACCCATAAATTCAGAGCTGTGTTTGTAGACAACCACACCAGGTTCCACTCCTGTCTGCTTAACACAAGAAGTGGCTCCAGTGGTTACAAACTATCAACAACACTAGTGAATTGAAGTGTGAATACATGGCCAGATGAGTCCCGATTCAGGATATGGTGTAGTGATTAAATAAATGAATGGACCATCCTATCTAGCATCAACGAGGTGGTATAATCGTGTGGGGAGTTTTCCAGGCAAACATTATGTTCCCTGATACGAGCAATGTTTTGAATGCCACAGCATTCCTTAACATTCTTGCAGTTATGGTGTATCGCCAATATGAAGAATCTGTTGGATGTCATTGTGCCAGCATTGACTAACATCCATGTTAAACTCCACCTTGTAAAATCTATTCCCCAAAGAGGGTGCTCTGAAGGAAAGTCCAACCCTGTACTAAATGGGTGTACCTAATTAACTGATTTTGGAGTTATGAAGTGTTTTCTATATACAAGAACATGTCATGACTTGAATAACAAATTGCTACAGTTTGTATTTGTCTGCAAAATGTAATGTACTAAACTGAGAGCATAGATGGTTAAGCTTTGTTTCTCACCAACTTACAAGAAACACAGGTTTAGGCTCCATTAGGAAATAAACAGGTGTTCTGCATTTCTTGGCCATTGTCTTGTCATCTGAGAAGAAGGATCTTTAAAAATAGCCAGAGTCCAGTCTGTAAAAATACATAATGACAGCATTACTGTCTTGCTTTAAATGGAACAGGCCACATATAAACTTCTGCCCCAAATAAGAAAAAAGATTTGCTGTGTTTTTCCTTTACCCTTGTGCACTGTTGGCAACTGGATGAAATACCGTAATGTAGTCACTGTGTGCTTTACACCTTACTGCACTAGGCCATGACCTTTGTACACACTAACCTACAGTCTGCACTGTGATATTAGGAGTATGCTAGCTGACTTATCACATTGACTTAGATGTGATATCAGCTGTCCATAATTGAAGAAAATAAGACAGAGATGCAAGATAAAAATCTTAAATGTATGTTTGTGATTGATTGGTGTGCTTGATTATCATGCACTATGCGGAAACCTACAACAATCTCACACCCTCTATACAGATTTGCTGCCAAACTGATTGCTGGAGTTCTGGACTTTAAGGCAATGATTGACAAGTGAGTACCACTTCTTTATCCTAGGGGAACTTTGGCCAGGCCAGACACAAAGCCACCCATTAAAAAGCCATGCTAAATTTATCAATCAGATTTAAGGTGATTGCCACAGCAATACTAATCCCTACTTAAATGTTCTGTTTCCAAACAGGCAATAATTATTGTTATTCAGACTTGGTTGTAAGTGCTGTTGACATTGGTCTTAATAAACAGCAAATAAAACCATGACAACACATGTCCACACTGCACCTACCATTGGGGTCATAGTGTACCAATTAGCTCGATTTAAGGGCTACATACTGTTGTAGCCCACTACATGTTAGTTACTACTTTATACTATAACGATGTCTCCACATAATTAAGCATGCCCAAAAAGCACTGACTTAGGGATCTAGATTTATTTGATTTAATTTAACTTTTATTTGATCAATCATCATCAATATCATTGACATGCAATTTCTTTTGACTATCTTGTCAGTGAGACTGTACCAGTGGAGTACCTGGGAGGGAAACCTCTGTGTATGAATCAGTACTACCAGATCCTGTCCTCCTGCCGCATCCCGGGCCTGAAGCAAGACACAGTGGTCAACCATGCCCAAAGCTCCAGACCCCCCACACACATCACTGTGGTACACAACTTCCAGGTACAGGACACATCTTAACTGAGGTGTGTGTGTCTAAGGAGGTCTTGCACACATACACCGCTGTACATTTGCACTATTGGACCAAATCATATATCAGTGCCAAAGTATACATCAGTATAACTCTATTTTACACATCTTCCAGTTCTTTGTGTTGGACGTGTATAACAGTGATGGAACCCCACTGACGGTGGACCAGCTGTACATGCAGCTGGAGAAGATCTGGAACTCCTCCCTACAGACTAACAAGGAGCCAATCGGAATACTGACTTCACAGCATCGCAATACCTGGGGGAAGGCCTACAACAACCTTATCAAGGGTTAGCACAGATGGAATACATTTGACTACTTGGATTTCTTTCTGTCTTGCAGACTTCATTCAGAAGAATTTATTGTCATCTCAAATTGTGTTCATCTCAAGTCTGCAAGTTCCTTTTCCTTGAACCACCAGTTCAGTTGTATCTCAACATTGAGGGTACACTGCGCACTGCGTTTGACCAATTATCATTCCCTTTTGATTGAATTCTTCCCCTCCAGAAAAGACAAATAAGGACTCTGTGCGAGCCATCCAGAAGAGCATCTTCACTGTGTGTCTGGACGCTCCCATGCCAAGCGTCTCAGACGACATGTACCACAGCCGGGCCGCCGTCCAGATGATCCACGGAGGAGGCAGTCGCTGGAATAGCGGCAACCGCTGGTTTGACAAGACCCTGCAGGTGAGCACAGCGGGAAAGTTAGAAAACACCAAAATGTACACACTTGCAGACAGACAAACACAAAGCATTATAACTAATAATTGATGCACCAATAACAGACTCCAGGCACAGACTTGTTTGTTTGCTAGATTTCTATTCTAACATGCCCTAGAGTTGAACCATTCCACTCTTTCTAGTTTGTCATTGGTGAAGATGGGTCATGTGGTCTGATCTATGAACACGCCCCTGCAGAAGGCCCACCTATTGTTTCCTTGATTGACCATGTGGTTGAGTATACGTAAGTGAACACCTACTATTCATTTTTTGTTTTTAACTATTTGGTTTAAGTTATTGTTTCATTGGACACTGTTGTTTAATTTCCAAGACTAAAATAAGCTAATAATGGTAGTTGTGTTTTGTATGAACTCTACATTTGACTCTGAATTTATCGTATATAGATATTACTTGTATTTACATAGTTGTTTAGTAATACGTTTTACATCATGATACACCAGACAGGTATCTGACTAAATGTTGAATATACTGTAAATCATTTGAGAATTGTTTTCTATTTGTTGTCTGCAAACAGGAAGACATTTGAGATGATACGTACACCCATGGTGCCCCTGCCCATGCCCAAGAAGCTACGCTTTAACATCACACCTGAAGTCAAGAGGGACATTGAGAAGGCCAAGCAGGACATGAACATGTGAGGTTCAACGAATGGCAATGAACAAGTCCATGAAGCAAATTACTTTTTGTTGCCACCATTTGCAAAAAGCTAGACTTTTTATTACTCTAGTGTTCTAAAACCACTGCTATGACCACTGACTTATAGTTTTTGTTTCACACTCTACCCCACAGAATGGTGCATGACCTGGATGTTAAAGTGATAGTCTTCTCCCACTTTGGTAAAAACGTCCCTAAGGCCCACAGTATGAGCCCGGATGCCTTCATTCAGATGGGCTTACAACTAGCCTACTATAGGTAAGCCCTGGAAAGATATTGTCCAATGTTTTTCTATTAAGAATCTGTTTATGAAAAATAATGTACCATATATTCTTCTTGTCCCCATCTTTCTCCTCACCATATCCTCTCTCTTTGTCTTCCATTTCTCCCTACCCCTCCTCACCTGTCTGCCTCTGTCTTTCTGCTGCCTACCCCCATTCTCTGTCTCTCTCTGTCTGTCTCTCTCTGTCTGTCTGTCTCTGTCTCTCTCTCTCTCTCTCTCTCTCTCTCTCTCTCTCTCTCAGGATGTACCAGCGATGTTGTGCCACATACGAGAGTGCCTCCCTGCGTATGTTCAAGCTGGGCCGTACAGACACCATTCGCTCTGCTTCCATTGACTCTGCCAACTTTGTGAAGGCCTTTGATGAACCAGCGACACAAGTGAGAAACCCAATTCCAATAGATGCAAAAGATGATTATAATAATTCATATAACAACCAACATTTAATTTTGTATTATGACACGAGGATGTGTGTGCTATTTGTAATGCCAACTTGAGAGCTTTATACCAATCTACAATTGGTTAAATGTCGTGAGTAATATCTTTGATTTATCTCATCCTTGGACAGAACACGGAGAAGGTGGCTTTAATGGAGAACGCTGTGAAAGCACATAGGGCATACACTAACATGGTGAGTATATCACAGTAGTAAAATTAATTATGTATATATTAAGACAAGACCTTTTAGCTACGGGTAGCAGCTCTATAGCTTGGTCAGTTTGTTGGTCCAGAAAAGTAGCTGGTGCATATGTGGTCACAGCTATTGTGAGTTTTTGCTTGTTACACTACAATGAACAATTAATACATGTTTTCTTTTCTCTACTATCTCAGTGTATTTATTGTGTGAATGAGATGGATGAGAAGTCCCATGGGAAAGGGATTTTTGCTTTCAGAGGACTAACCTGTGTACTGAGTTGTCTTGTCCCTTATTTATATATATTATATATATATATTGTGTTACTCTGTCCCTAGGCCATCCACGGCCAGGCCATTGACAGACATCTCCTTGGCCTGAAACTGCAGGCAATAGAGGACATGGTCTCCATACCAGAGATCTTCATGGACACATCCTATGCTGTGGCCTTGCACTACAACCTCTCCACTAGCCAGGTGAAGTTTTGGTTTAGAATCACAATACTTTTGCCTTTACATCAGGGATTGTTGTTGTACCTTACGAGCTTGAAGTGATTTTAAGTGAGTTCATGGCTCATAGAAACCAGAAACCAAACCACCTACATTGATGCAAGGCTGCCTCTTGATATTGTTTCATCTGCCCTCGGTAAATTATCCTCAGTGTGAAAACAGTAATCTCCATTTCTGAGCAAAATGGCAGCTGCCTTGTTTTTGGTCACCAAGGCAATCGGCTGCTCTTGTAGAGCTGCAACATCTTGCAATGTTATATTCATATGTACTTTTCTTCTCTACCTCCACAACCCCTACCAGGTGCCAGCCAAAACGGACTGTGTCATGTGCTTTGGTCCAGCGGTGCCTGATGGCTATGGAGTGTGCTACAATCCCATGGCCAATCACATCAACTTTTCCGTATCTGCCTTCAACAGCTGCAATGAAACGAACGCAGCACGCATGGCCAAGGCCCTGGAAGATGCGTTATTGGATATGCGAAGCTTACTGGAGCAGACACCTAAGGCCAAGCTGTGAGAGTAGGCTCGACTGTAGACTAGGCCAACGTTAAAGTATTTGAGCTGAAACAGGTGTGGCTAAATGCATGGCTAGGTTTTGGAAACATCAAAGAATATGTGTTTATTGTGTTTAATGATGAACAATGGGACTGATTGATTGCCTGCCACTGTGTGCCATGTTCCTTGATTCAGATACAAAAGATACAGAGACAGTGGAAGCTTTTTTGTAGTTACAGTTTTGTACAAATATTACATGTGTTAATACATGAACACTTAAAGATGTACAGACTGGTAATTATCGTAATGTTTCTTTGATGTAAGCAGGATGGAATGTGGACAGTGCACGTGTCCGGTATATATTTACTATGATGGCCATGGCCAAAAATATTGGCAGTGATATACATTTTGTGTTTGCAAAGTTTGCTGCTTCAGTTGTTGTGGTGTTGATTCACATTGTCACTCAATTATTGTGCAGAGTGATCAGAAGGATTTTAATAAAAGCCTCATTGGCCCCCCAAAAATGAAATATAATCACAAAAAAATAAATTTAACTGTTTTGGGGGCCTGGCCAAATGACTTCTAACGTCATGTCACTAATCTTATCATCAGCACTTGGGAAAGTGAAGTAGTTATAGTCAGGTAAAATCACTATCATTCTGATTGATTGCTACATATATTGAACGTTTTTTTGCCAACAAGTTTTTGAAACATATTAAATGTGTATTATTGTTTTCCAGTATTCCATAGAAACGTGAAACAAATACTGAACCAGCAAACTTGGCAAAACACAAAATTAGTAACTGCCAATACTTTTGGCCATGACTAGTATCCAGACCCACATCCCATCCTTAGTCCATCGGATGTTGCTACTTAACTTTGTTCAACAAGTTTTACAGATGATTTGCACTCAGTTTCACATGTTAGTCATATTTGTTTTAACTTCTTATGTGACACCGGTGCTGAACACAAATGTAGCAAGTGTACAGATTATGAAAATAAAAACAGGAGACTAAAGCAGTCAGATTTTATTTTCTAAAAATATGCTCCGAATAATTTAGGAATTCCTTGCCTTGCGCTATTGACTATTGGATGTAGCCTACAGGTAGTAGGCTACATCCACTGTTCCTCAATGCTGAAATTAATTAATTGGATTGAGTATTTAATAGTCATGAATCAACGTTTTCTCAAACTGTGAAACCCAACAAAACATGACACTGAGATGGCCTTCAAGCACCGACCTAGGCCACGCCTTGATCATCCTGCTCACTCACTGAAAAGGATAGACAACAGATAGACAACTAATGCTGAATTATTTAGGCTTTTTTTCCACCTATGTCAGCGACGTCATTTCAGATACGTCAACGCGTGCACTTGCCGGAAGTGAATCCAAATACGCTTTCATAGAAAAATGGCGACTGACAAAAGAATATGGACGGGAGTATTTGTATTAGTTTTGTTACATCTCAGCAAAAGTCACTGTAGGCTTCATCACCTAGTACTCAAGGTATGTGTTAGTGCGGCATATGCTATGTTCGCTGTTTCACATTACCAGGCTGGCAATTGCTTGGTGGTCCGGATCAGCTCACTTCAAGCATCCAAGTTTGTCCTAGTACTAGGGGTAGTCTAGTAATCTTAAATTATAAATGCATAGCCAGCCAAATTGATCGGTTTAAGACGTGATACGATGATGTAACTAATAATATTGTCACCTAATTTAGCATTGACAAGTTTCTTAATCTGTCAAGGAGACATGTATGGCTCTCGAGCTAACTAAACAGCTGGTGATGTTCTGTAAGACCTTCTATTAGCTTAGTTTAGCTAGCTAGTTAGCCAGGTTTGTTTATGCTACTCTCTAGGACGAATTTGGGTGGGTATAGCTCCGTGGTTGATCATTTGACTGCAGAGCAAAAAGGTCGCAGGTTCAAATTCCCTATTATACATCGCTTTGTTTGGATGAACGCGTCTGCTAAAGAAAAACAGTCCATGGTTATGACCAGGGCATGGATGTGTCCCCCTCCCTTTCTCCACAGCGTTTTCAACCTGTATGGCCCATCATACAGTTATTACTTGGCACTTCCCTTTCCAAACAACACAGTATCAAGCCCCTCTGACTTTGCCACATACATATACTCTATGATGCTATAGACTGCGACCATGCTGCTGCTCTCTGCCTCCGGTGTCCTGTCATTGCTACCCATGTGAACCTGCTACCAGCAGGTACTGCGCTTGAGCACAGGCAGGTTAAGGTTAGGTTTTGGGTTAGCCCTTACTATTTGTGTAGTGGCAGCAATATTTTATACGGTAGCAAAATGTTTTGTTGTGGATTAGGCGGAGCAGGATTGGCGCATGTGGACAATGCTCCTCCTCCTAAATGGCAACTTCAGCACTTTCTTCCAAAATCATAATTTTATTGAAGTCAATCAAACATATGAAGACAGAGCACAAAGCCCTCTATAAATCGCAAAGGTTTCCATACACCATGTATATTTGCTAGCTACCATAAACACATTGTCAATCCACTAATTTAATAAATAATATGCCTTACTTAATTTGATCATTTTTCTCAGGATGACATCCGACAAAAAGTCCACTTGAACACCTTTGGGTTCTACAAGCACGGTTATATGATTGTGAACATGTCAAGCCTAACCCTGTCAGGAGAGGACATTGACCAGATTGACAGCTCCACGGTAAGGAGCATTTCCATTGTATTTCAATGAGTGGTTCTTGAGTGAGAGAGAGAAGTTAATCACCATCACATTTGTTTCGGTGTCGTCTTTACCGATTACCGATCATTTTCAATACTTCTCAGTATGGAATGTTTTTTTTCTGGACAGTTTATTGATACTAATTAGTTTTCAGATTGGATTTAGCCTGGATAGAACCAGCAGTAATGGATTCTCTACTTACTTGGTAAGTATGCTTTCTTTAAGTCCCTGGACAATTCTAATTGTGTTTTTGTTGCCATATTGGCCATCTTAAGGATGTAGCAGTAGTTAGGCTTTTGGGAAGCATTTCCATTCAAGCACTTGTTCCAAAGTGACGAACTGTGTGTGAACTGTGTCTGTGTGTGTCTGTGCTTGTATTGTACAGGATGAAGACCTCGACTATTGTGTCCTGAAGAAGAATCCCAGTAGTGATGTTCCTGTGGCAATGCTGTTATTTGACTTCCAAAAGGAAGAGTGAGTTAAACACCCAATACATAAAATCTGTCTCAATCATCATTGTGATCTTCGGCACACTCGTTGAACCAGAATACATAATATACTGTAATGAGGTAATTAGAATGAATTTTTAAGAATCTTCTTGTTTATAGACTGGCAACCCTATCATTTTCAGTTCATTACTACCACATACACATTATTTCTAATGAACTGCAGAAAGGTGTGCATTGGAAGTCAACTGTTTAATTTCTGAAAAACATGATGCATGTTTTTAGCGTGAAGATGAAGACGTCCGTAGACGAGAATCAGTTCCCCGACATCATTAGCGGTTTCCATGGAGTTAGAAAGACCACAGCTGTTGCAGCTGGAGGAGACCAAGATAAACCTGCAGAAGAGCAAGAAGCTGCCAACCCTCAGACAGACCCAGTGAATGAGGAGACAGACCCAGTGGATGGGAAGACAGACCCAGTGGATGCGAAGACAGACTCAGTGAATGGGAAGAATGCTGGTAGGTGTCTTCTCTTCAACTCCCATCTCTTACCTCAAGTTAAAAGATTAAATAGTATCTTAAGGTATGTTTATACGTTCTTACCATTCTTTTACTTTTTAACAAGTCCTTGCCAGGACATAGCTGTGTTCTCTTGTTGACGATGGGAGAAATTAAGATCCAGAGAGAACATGGCTTTTAGTTTGACGTTTTATCAGTTGTCGTAAGATATCAATGTTGTTTTTCCGATGTTAGGTGGGAGTAAAACCAAGAGAGATGTTTCAGAGGTAAGAGGCTTGATTGGCATGCATTAACATGATCTTGCTTGATTATCTTCCGGAAATGACTAATATTTACTAATAATATACAATGATTGTCTTCTGCTGTCTGGAGTGACTCCTTGTTTTACTCCTGCAGAAAAAGACAGTGCTTTCATACCCTCTCCACCAGAAAGATAGTTCATACTCATTCCAGGTACAGTTTCCTTTAATGTCTCCTTTAAAGATCATTATGTGAAAAGTCTC